>JAKGUB010000330.1:862500-1127500 GCA_026261675.1 Hippocampus mohnikei
CCGTCAGCTTGTGCCTGTAACCGCCCAGGAAGGCCTTCTGCCGCCGGGGACGCTCCGCCTCCGCCGACAAGTCCTGCGGCGTGCCGTCCTCTGGGGGGCGGCACGGAGGTACGACAGTCGGCTGTGTGTCAACTCCCGAGACGTGTGTACGTGTGTGTGTGTGTGTGTGTGTGTGTGTGTGTGTGTGTGTGTGAGAAGCTGGGCAAGTTCATCAGCTGTGCCATGAGAAATCTTTCAATTTTACTGAAATAGTGCAAGTTTTAAGAATAGTGTAACTTCATTAAAAAAAATAAACACATACACAATAAACACACACACACACATACACGATTGAAAAAAAACATGATTAAAAAAACGATTAAAAAAACAGACACCCGATTAAAAACACAAAACATTTTTTAAAACACAATAAAAAAACACACAATTAAAAAAACCACACACACACACGATTAAAAAACACGATTAAAAAAAACAGACACCCAATTAAAAAAACATGATTAAAAATCACGATTAAAAAAACAGACACCTGATAAAACATTTTTTTAAAACACGATAAAAAAAACACACAATTTAAAAAAAAAACACACACACGATTAAAAAACATGATTAAAAAGTGATTAAAAAAACAAACAGCTGATTAATTTTTTTTAAAAACACGATAAAAAAACACACACACACGATAAAAAACACACACATACACGATTAAAAAAAAACACGATTAAAAAAACACACCCGATTAAAATAACATGATTAAAAAACACGATTAAAAAAACAGACACTCGATTAAAAAAATGTTTAAAAACACGATAAAAAAACATACACAATAAAAAAACACACACACACGATAAAACACACACACACACACACACGATTAAAAAAACATGATAAAAAAAAACACGATTAAAAAAACACACAACACACCCGATTAAAAAAACACACACGATAATTTTTTTTTTTTTAAACACGACAAAAAAACCACACACACAATAAAAAAATAAAACACCCACCAGAAAAAATAAATAAAAACACACACACACACACACGATTAAAAAAAAAACACCTACATGATTAAAACAAACAAACACAAACACACACACACACACACAAGTTCCCATTACCGGTTATCAGGCTCACATTGATGACGTTGGGCTGATCGTCCCGCTCGGAATCGTCATCGGCGAGCAGCAGGTGAGCGTCGGGGTCCGACGACGTCGTCTCCGCGGCGACGGCAGCGTGCGGCTCGACTCCGGCTTCCGAGGGGCTCTGCTCATCCCGAGCCGCTTGCCCTGGAACAAACATCGGACGAGCGTATTTCGCACGGCTCATCGTTAGCGTGCGCTAGCTAGCGTAGCGGGCCTCTCTGCATATTTGCACTCATTTGAACTGCTGATTAGTTCATGTCGTCTCCGCTTTCCCACACTCACCTGGCGTCGAGCTGCTGGGCGGCTCCTCTTCACCTCGTGGTCCTTGGTCTGAGCTCTTTACTCCCGCTGAGCTGTTTGCCTCCTCATCCTCTGTCCTCCCTTGTTCTTCTTGGACTTCCGAGATGTTTACTCCAGATAAGGTCTCATCCCGGTCCTCCGGTTCTCCTTGGTCCTCGGAAGCTTCTACTTGTGATAAGCTCTCATCATTCCCTCGTTCATCTTCACTCCCCGGTTCTCCTGGGTCCTCGGATGTGCTCACTCCTGGCAAGCTTTCACCCTCGTTGCCCGGTTCTCCTCGGCCCTCGGAGACGTCTACGGCCGCTACAGTGTCGTCCTCGTTCCCCGGCTGCCCTTGCTCATTTTCCGGTAAGGCCTCGCTCGCTTGTTCCTCATTTCCTGGTTCTCCTTGGTCCTCAGAGGCGCTTACCCCTGCTATTGCGTCCTCCTCGTTTCCCGGCTCTCCTTGATCCGGAGAGGCACTTCCTGCTGGCAATGTCTCCTCCTCGTTCCCTGCTTCTCCTTGGTCCTCTGGTTCTGGCTTCGCTTCATCCGTGTGCTCCTCATTCCCCGCTTCTCCTCGGCTCTCCTCCGACACCGGAGGAATGATTGTTTCGCCCTCCTCCTCCGACATGATTTATCTATTTATGCAATTGTAAGAGTCATCTGCTCCGTTTTGACATCGTCGACTCCGCGAGCTGTCACCATAAAGCAAGTTGCATTCAGCAGCGGTGCGACGCTTCCGTTTACGCGTTGCCATGGTAACCATTGAGGCGATACTTGATCACCCCCCTCGCCCGCTTTATTTTCGCGTTGCCACGGGGCGTAACAAAACGTGACGCATGGCAAATACGACAGGTTTAATGACGAATTCGGAAAGTCGCCGTGAAATGAGTAAAACTAATTTGATTCGATTTTTCCAATTCAAAGTCAAAGCAGGTTTCAATTGATTTCAATTGAGGCGGCTGACAGTTCAAAAAACGTTTTCTAGAAACACAAGAAAGAGTGAAAGGTTCGCGTTCGGGTGTTTTGCGGTTCGAAATACAGTCCTGGAGTTGGTTTTGATCCTCGTTCACGCCGAATAACACTCTTTACACGGGGGACAAAAAAAATATATTCCTCATGAAATTTGTTATATTCGATGAGCGATTGCGAACAATACACGATTAATATTTTAGTACTTTGGGGGCTTTTTATTTTGCCTCGAAGGGTCGGCCATCTGGCTCGTGCGCGTGACGTCATTCCAGCCCCGCCTCTCTACTTCGGCCTCCACAGAAAGCGCTGCAGTCCACGGACTGAACCACGTTTGAGTAGGGGGGAAAAAAAAGGAATGAATCAAATAAAGCGTGTTTAACTCCTCGAACTTGTGTTTATTGAACGAAATTGTTATTATCCGATTTATCGGTGATGATTTGCGAGTTATTGTGGTCAACCTTTTGCTCTGAAACATCGGGGGACATTTATAGCGACTCGCAGAACTCCCCTCCGCTCATTCGCCCAAGTGGTACGCCCCGTATGGTTGCCATGTTGGATGGCCGCATCACTGCTGCGGCTGCCGCACTTTTAACGATGAAACTCTCGCCTTTCCTCGTCTAAAGAAAGGAACCGGAGCCGATTGTGTATCTTATCCTATACCAAAGAGGGGAATTCGGTCGTTTGGTGAAGGAAGGGTTGTCCGAGCAGACACGCCCGGTCCTTGGCCGCCCTCCAAAGTCAACCGAGCCCGCCCGCGAATCGGCGGCGATGATCCGGCTGACGGAGGCCACGACGCCCGCAGCCCGCATGGACGACGTCGTGTAAATTCGCTGTTTTTTTTAGCCCCTTTTTTGTTGTCGTTTTTATTTTTGGGGGTCCTCGTACTACTTGCGCGTCCCTTTTTGCGGGGCCTCCACGTACAAGCGTGCCATGAACAGCCACCCGCTGCCTCGCCGGGTCGCCAACGTGGGCTCCCTGCTGCTCACCCCGCAGGAGAACGACTGTCTGTTCGGCTACCTGGGCAGGAAATGCGCGGTGAGTTTGCGCCTGCGCCGCTCTAGTCACGTTTAAATGTGCTGCATCACCCCCCGAGCACACTTTTTGGGGGAGCTCGATCTTTCCCCCACCCCATTAATCTGCCTCTTGGGGAGACGATGAGCCTCCGACGCCCCCATCGCTAATGCATATGGACGGGTTTGATTTTTGTTCATAGTCTGAATTCACACCATAAATGATTAGTTTGGAAAATAAAAACGATTTCATGAATGACATTTGTGGTAACAACGCACGATCATTTCAGAAAGAAAACCTTTATTAGTCTCACAATGGAGAAATTGAGTTTGGGTTCACGTCCAACTTTTGACAACATGAGATGTTGGGAACTTGGTGTGTGATTTCAAGCGGAAGTCAAAATATTGAATTGAACTTGCCCGAAGGTGGAGAAACCCTCAAAGGAAAGTAGTAACACGTCGAGCCAGGGTTGGAAAGCGGAAGTGGGTCAAATCATCCCTTTGGCTTTTTTTTTTTTTAATGGGTCACGCCAAATATATATACATTTTTAAAATCACCATTTAAGTATGAAGTTCATAGTCTGTTGTATATTTCTGTTTTAAAATATTCAAGGAAGACATTTTTTGCATTTCCGGTAGGTTGCTCACCGTTTTTCGCTAGTTGTGGCAGGGCTCTGTCCTGAGTCCCAACAAATTTCACGGGGGCCGCTGCCTTTGTGTCTCATTTTTTGTCATTTAAAAAAAAAACATTTTTACCTCGTTACTCTTTATTACGCAATGATTTTATTCAGCAAAATGTCCGCATTTGAACTTTTATTACAAACGGAAATGAGAGCACTGACCACAACTTGACATATGATACCTTTGTGACGCTGTCAAAAGTAGACAAATGGCCATCCACCGACTTTGAGAGCCCCCCTTGTCCCCCCGCAAGCCCCCCAATCTCGACCAGTGGAATTATACCTCCTGCGAATACTTGCAATCCTCAACCAGAGAGGATTATTTGCTGGCCTTTTGCTTGTTTGTCAACAGTCCAAAAATGGGACGAATTTGCCACAAGGGTTAAAAAAACTCAAATCATGACAAATGCGAATGGGGGAAAAAAATAACAGCAAACAGTGGAACCAAATAAGAGTAAGAATTCAGCAATGGTGCTCTTGAAATTAATCAAAGTGCTCTTGGGGGTAAAGCTACCAATGAAAATAAGAGTTGTAATGGGGCGAGAAGGGTTCGGCACTCCACCTCATTAGCTGCCGAATTACGTGTTTTGCTCCAAAGCAAACAAAGTTCGGGTGCGCAGTCAGTGTGAATACACACACACACGCCGCGCCGTGGACATGTACACACTCTGACGAGCTTCCTGTGTTTTTTTTGGGCAGACGTTGTGTTCGGCGGTGGTTCAGGTGTACGCCGCCGACCGGGCGTGCGGCTGGCTGAAGAAATGCTGCGGGGTGGCGTGCCTGGTCAAAGACAACCCGCAGCGGTCCTACTTCATCCGCGTCTTTGACATCAAGGTGAGGCGCGCCGGTCGAAGCCTCAACGGGGCGGGGAGGTGACACGCGGGGGCTGACACGCTGGGAGCTGACGCGCGGCGTGCCTTCGCTCTACTCCGCAGGAGGGCAAAACCATGTTTGAGCAGGAGCTGTACCACAACTTCTCCATCAGCTGCGCCAGGTCCTACTTCATCGCCTTTGTGGGGGACGTGAGTAGGATTCCTCTCTCGTCATGCGCATCATGGGAAATGAATACCCCCCCCCACAAAAAAAAACATCATTGTGCCAATGGAAAAAGTAGGATAAAAATAATAATAGTGCCGCTAGGGGGGAAAAAAATCTTCTAAAAATAAATACAATTGACCCGGCCCAGGAAGTGCAAAAACCTGCCGCTCATTGATGCCCGTTGAAACCCAAATTGTCTTCTTAACCCTTGTGCGTCATCCCATTTTTCGAGCACAGTGGAAAAAAAAGGTTCCATGATGGCATCTTGGCTTTAAAGTGTAATGTCAAAGTCATTTCTGAATATTTTTTTTTCTCTCGACCGCTCAAACTGTTCAGTGGCGTCAGGCCTATCCGTTCATCTCTAGTTTTGATATGTTTATTTCTTGTAGACGCCCTCTTTGGACAAGAAAAGCAATCAAAAGCAGTATTGTGCTTTGGGTCAAAGTAACTCTCATCTGCATATATATATATATATATATATAAACATTCAATTTGGAATCTTCAGTATGGACAAGTTCGAGCCTTCAACATGTTAATAAATCCAGAAGAAATATAGCGCCATCTGCTGTGTTATTGCATGATTACTCTCAAGTCCCCCAAAAAATGGTTTTCACGTGTAGTTCGACCGCTTGTGAAGAGATTCAGCGCCAAATTGCGAAAAATGCATCCGGGGTACAGCGCATCAAGAAGACGTGGAAAAGTGGCATTTCGAATGGGGGTGTGTGGGGAAAACACGGCCCGTTATGGGACTGTTTTTCCTCAAGGCCATTTTCAAATGTCAATCAAGAAATCATTCAGAAAAACATATTTTGACTTTTTTTTTAAACTTGACAACTAATTTTCACCTGTTTTTGGACAAGTTAGACCAATTTGAGCCATTTCAATGACGTTTTCATAACGTTGCCTTTGATCTATTTTTGGTCCAAAAATGGGACGAATTTGCCACAAGGGTTAAAAAAAACCCTCAAATCAACAGTGGAACCAAATAATAATAAGAATTCAGCAATGGTGCTCTTGAAACTAATCAAAGTGCTCTTGGGGAGGGGGGGGGGGATAAAGCTACCAATGAAAATAAGAGTTCTAATGGGGATGGGGGGGGGTAATACTATTTCCAAAACATGGAAATGATTAATAGTGCTCGTCAAAATAATAATCAAGGAAAAAAACCTCCAATCGGGTTTTCTGTTGTTTGTTTTGAAATGTCATGCTGTGTGTGCGTGTGTGTGTGTGCGCGTGTGTGTGTGTGTCCTTCAGACCAACCAGATCGGGTTGAACTTTGCCAGCGAAGAAGAAGCCAAGCGCTTCCGCGTCTCCGTCAACGAGCTGCTGGCGCGAAGGCAACAACGCAAGACAGGCAAGTTGTGGGCGCTCGCTCGCTCGCTTGACCGACGACTCGCCGGCGGGCTTTTTTTCGCCGCCGCCGTCTCGCTAACCTCGCGCCGCCGCGCCGGCCCTCCCGCCTTCGTTGTTTTCAACTTCCGGGCGCACGTTTTGGGACTCTTTGGCCTTCGTTCTTCTTCTTGTTCGCCTTTCTGGCCTTTTTGTCTTGTCCTCCTCCTTTGGCTCCTCCCCTTTTTCCCCCTGCTTGTCATCACTCTCTGTTCTTGGATTTCTTCCTCTCCTCCTTCACCTTTTTTTTCTTCCTCCCCTTCCACGTTTCCTTTTCTTTCTTGTTTTTCGACTTTGTCGTGCTCCGTTGGTAATTGTGTTCATTTTTTGTTTTGCAGACAAAAACGGTGTGTCGAACAACGGTACGTTAAATTTTTTGGGGCAGGGGGCAGTCAATTCTCACATTTTTTTTAAAATCTTTTTTTTCCAGCAATTTGCTCGAGGGTCCAAAATCGGACAATAAAATTGTAACGAAAGTTCATCGCTATTAACAGTACAAGAAGAAAAAACAAGTTGCGCTTCTTAAAAGTTATTTAAACAATGTATACATAATATTCACAACTAATAATAACAGTATGTCGCTTTAAGAAATAACTTTTTTTGGGGGTCCTTAACTCATTCACTCCCAAAGACGTTTTCAAACGTCGTTTCAGACTTGGTCCAGAATTGGCTGCTACTGAGTTCAAGTCCAAAGCGGGAGTAGTAGCCCGAAAGGTATCACCTCAAGGGAAGTCATTCGAAAATCTGCTTTGGCGCCCTCTGCTGGATGCGGTGGGTCACTGCACCAAGCGGAGCGTCACCCCAAAAACCGAACGTCACGTTTGACACGACTCGTTCCCGCGTGCTACTTTTGCCCAGGCCGCGGATTTGCTTCAGCCAAAAGAGGCGACGGAGGCCCTAAAGCGCCGGTGTCCAAGTCAAGGCCCGGGGGCCAGATTTGGCCCCGCCACCTCATTTTATGTGGCCCGCGAAAGCAACTCAAGCCTGTCGAGTTCCGTGACGCTTGCTAAAGTCTGGACCAAAATGTCAAAAGGTCATATGAAATCCACAATAACAGTCATTATTCTTGACTTCTGATTGCAAAATTGATTATTCCCCAAATTCATCACGGCCCTCCAAGGCAAACAAACCGTCACGACAATGCGGCCCGCCGCAAAAAATTTGACACCCCCTTGCCCGAAAAGGGACAAACCTTTGGCCTTTGGTGAGCGAGTGGCACAGTGCGGCGTGTCGCGCGGGTTAATCTGCGTCGGGAGGGGGGAAGGGGAACGGGGGTCGCTCCATCTGTTGCTGCACTTCTGTTCGCGCGGCTAATCAGTCAGTCTCAAAGCCGCCGCTTTGTTTTTATGCGAGTGCAAACGACAAACCAAGCACACGCGCGGCGATGTCGTTCGTCTCCGCTGAGCCGCCGCTTGGCCGCGGCCGTCGGAGACATTGCCGCCGCCTTCTCGACGTTTTGTTACGATGGCGAGTGATCAAAAAAACGGTTGGTGCCCAACGCTCGGGGCTAAACGCCGTCGTCCGTCCGTCGTTGTGCTGGACTCGGTCGTCAAAGGTGTCAAGTCTTTTCGATGCCGGTCCAGCCCCCAGGAGAAGACCAAAGACGGTCAGACTTTGAAATCCGGAAGTCGTGGAGGGATTTGCAGCGGGATGAGCTGCTGCGGATTAAGGACGCTGCCGCACGTTGTCGAGGTGATGACGAATTGGAAGGAGTCGAGCGCATTTAGAGACTTCATGATGAAGACATCTGGGCTCGTTGTTGTCGATGAACTCATTCAGTACCGGCCGATTCGGGACCAGGTCTGAAAAGACGTTTAAAAACGTCTTTGGGAGTGGATGAGTTAAAAAGTACAAACGCTCATCAAAGTGTCAAAAAGAGGGGAGGGCTTGGCACACGGTTAGCACGTCACTTTTTAGCATGTAGCTATCGAACATGGAATCACTTGCTATGCGGCTGCCTAGCATGCCGCCGACATCCGGCATGTGGCACCCACACGCGTGCTCAGAGGGCGCCGGGATCAAATTCTTATGTAGCGGCGGATGAAATAGCGAAGCCGGCCGCCGGTGAAGACGACTCACGCGGATGATAGCTGACTTCGCCGCAACGCCTCAAGCTAGCTCGCTAGTGTGCCGTCAAGCGTTACCGGCTTGGCCCAAATAGGTGACGTCAGCGCGTTTGGCCACGTGGAGCTCCCGGCCAAGCTTTTTGGAGCGTCGGAAAAACGTCAAAATGCTAAAAGTATTCGAATGGAAAAGTACCGAGTGTGGCGCTACCTCGCATTTAACTCATTCAGTACCGCCGATTTGGGACCAGGTCTGAAAAGACGTTTCAAAACGTCTTTGGGAGTGAATGAGTGAAGCATTGTGCCGTCAAGTTGTCAACAGATGTCCCGTCTTTTCCCGCATCGTCGGGGTGTATCGCGGAGACTTGATTTGGAGTAACCCGGCGACCCCCCCCGCCCCCCGCAGGTCCCACGCTTCATATCGCCACGGTGGACATCAAGAACCCGGAGATCAACAACGCGCGCCTGCTCAACTCCCTCGGCCCGCAGCAGCACCACGTCAACAACGTGCCGAGTCACAGGAAGGACAAGAAGAGCAAAGTCAAGAAGAAGAAGCTGACCAAGGCCGACATCGGCACGCCCAGCAACTTCCAGTCAGGAGCGCCTTCTTCACCTCACTCCAGACAAAACCGCCTTGCCATTTTGTTGCCCCCCCAAAAAATTGTCCACACCGCTACCGCAAAATGTGTCTGACTGCGTTTGTCCCGTTTGGTCTCTCCAGGCACATCGGTCACGTGGGCTGGGATCCCAACACGGGTTTCGACGTGAGTAGCGCGCACGCGTGGCAGCACAATAAGGATGTTGTTGTGGCGGGTGGATGATGGCATCACTCGACAATAATATGCTGTTGTTGTCACACACATAAACACCGCTCAAAAATGTTGACTTGTCACGGCGCCGACAATCACAAGAGCGCCACCTGCAGCAGATAGACAACAAAGTCTGGAAGTTGACACGTGTGTTGTGTGTGTGTATGTGTTTATGTGTGTGTGTTTGTGTGTGTGATTGTTTGTGTGTGTGTGATTGTTGTGTGTTGTGGGTGTGTCTGTTGTGGGTGTGTGTGTTGTGTGTTTATGTGTGTGTGTGTATTGTGTGTGTGTGTGTTTATGTGTGTGTGTGTGTGTGATTGTTGTGTGTTAATGTGTGTGTGTGTGTGTGTGTGATTGTTGTGTGTGTTGCCGCCCACCTCGCAGCTGAACAATTTGGACCCGGAGCTGAAGAACCTCTTCGACATGTGCGGCATCTCCGAGGCTCAGCTGAAGGACAGAGAAACCTCCAAGGTCATCTACGACTTCATCGAGAAGAAAGGGGGCGTGGAGGCGGTCAAGAACGAGCTCAGGAGGCAGGGTAAGCGGATACCGGGGGGGGGGGGCAAGTGTGAGTGAGTGGACACGAAAGGCTAACTGCGTAAGAGAGGAGGGGGGTCGTGTGGGGGGGGGCGGTTGGGTGATTTTTGGCAAGAGAGGGAGGTTGGTGCCCTTGAGTGGATGTGAGAGAGGACATTCGGGTGCGAAGGTGTGGTCGTATGAGAGCGGGTGGATGTGACGCACAGATGAGGGTGAAGAAGTGAGAGGCGAGTTGTGCGAATGAGAGGTGAGGATGAACGGACCAGAGGGAGCCGGCCGAGTCTCGATGGCAGCGATGTGTGAGAGGGCTGTCGAGATGACGACGCGTGAGAGGCGCGTGGGTGTTTTGGGAGATTTTGTGTGCGGGTGTTCCTCTTCGTTGACCTGCGGTGCCCTCTCGCCCGTGCAGCGCCTCCTCCGCCCCCCTCTCGAGGCGGCCCTCCTCCTCCTCCTCCCCCGCCCCCACACAGCAGCTCCACCCCGCCCCCCCCTCCTCCGCCTTCCAGAGGAGGTCGCGGGGCTCC
Organism: Hippocampus mohnikei; assembly: GCA_026261675.1. Classification (NCBI taxonomy): domain Eukaryota; kingdom Metazoa; phylum Chordata; class Actinopteri; order Syngnathiformes; family Syngnathidae; genus Hippocampus; species Hippocampus mohnikei. Next base: position 872,947 of record JAKGUB010000330.1, read on the forward strand.
CCCCCCTCCTCCTCCGCCCCCGCCTCCGTCCCGCGCCCCCTCCTCGGCCCCTCCGCCCCCACCGCCGACCAGGCCGGGAACTTTGGGCGCGCCGCCCCCTCCCCCCACCAGGGGAGGCCCCCCCCACCACCACCACTCTCAGCCCCCGCCTCCCTCGCACGCTTCCCTGCAAGCGCCCCCGCCGCCCTCCCCACCCCGCCGGCCCACCAGTCCCCAGCCGGTCGGGGCACCCCCGCCGCCGCCCCCGTCCCGCCCGCTCCCCCTCCGCCACCTCCGCCGGGCCCCCCTCCCCCGCCGGAGCCGGACGGCGTCCGGGACGCCGCGCCCCGTTCGCCGCTCCCTGTCGGGAAGTCGGCGCTCCTGGAGCAGATTCGGGGCGGCGCCCAGCTGAAGAAGGTGGAGCCAAACCACAGGGAGACACCCATCGGCGGCGGCGGCGGCCGGGACGCCCTGCTGGACCAGATTCGACAGGGCATCCAACTCAAGACGGTAGCGCCCGCACGTGACGATGTCGTCAGGCGAACTCGGGTAACGCCTTGGTGTCCGCAGGTGTCGGCGGATCATCAGGAGCCCCCCGGCCCCCCGACGTCGGCGCCCGCCGCGGGCATCGTGGGCGCCCTCATGGAAGTCATGCAGAAGAGGAGCAAAGCCATCCACTCTTCGGGTAAGGCGTGCGGTGCGGCTCGGCGGCGATACACCTCGCGCATGTTATTGGGGGGGGGGGTGGGGTTCCAGACCATCGGATGATGCCTATTCCTGGAATATTTCAAAAAAAAAAAAGCTAAAAATGGTCAAATCTTAAATAGGACCATAAAATAGTTTCTGAAAGTCGTTTTTATAAAACGTCTTCTATCAAAAGTGGAATATTTCCCAAAATGTGTTGGAGGTCACAAAATAGCCATTATTATTATTATTATTATTATTATTTCCATACAAGACGTCTATAGCTGCAAAAAGCAAACCAGTTGTATCTTTTCAAAATTCACAAGTCGTACACCCCCTCCCTTCCAAAACGTGGTGTTTTCTTAACGCTCATCTATCCACCACCCGCCCCGACATTGATTTACCAGAAAACCCTCATATTTCATTCAGTTTATATTTCCCAAAAGTCGCATCAATCTGAGCGCAGGTTTCGTCCCAAAATCGCCCCCGCCAAGCAAAACAACAAAAAGTGTCGCCTGCTTTCAGACGACGAGGATGACGATGACGAGGAAGAAGACTTTGAGGAGGACGACGAGTGGGACGACTGAAGACCAAACACCCCCGAGTGGACTCCAACTGTACAAATATTGCGTGTATTTATTTGGACTGGTTAGCATTTTTAATTTATTGTCATTCCCGTGCGCGTCGCCGCCTCGTGCTCCCATTGTGGCAGTTTGGCGGCCATCTTGAGAACAAACGCACTTCCTCCGTTGTCAACTTTTTAAAAAATTTTTTTTATTTTGTATGCGTTGGTTTTTCTTCCAATGTTTTCCCGCCTGCAGAGTCTAACCCGTCTGATTTTCCTTCACCGAGACCAAAATGCGACGTTTTCATGAGTCTTGTCATGAAGATGCGACTGAAGCGTTCATTTGCACAAGCTTTTGTTTTGCTTTCCCCGCAAAGTTCCACAGCGACCGTTGGAAAACTCGCGGCCACTGACGCTCTGTTCGGATTTCGCCGCGCCGTTCCTCCGCCCGCCCTCGCTCGTGGGGCGCGGTGGGCGTGCGGTGGCGCTCTTATGCAACACGAATAACAGTGAACCAAAACGTAGAGAGCGGAAAGATGTAACGGGGCTTTGGACGGGTTTTGTTTTGGGTTTTTTTGACGACGTTGGTCAGCCCAAAGTGTGTGCAGAGAGATGCTAAAATTGTATCCGGAAATAAATGTTGATCCTGAACAGTCGAGTGCTGCTGCGCCTCCTGCTTCTTTGTGTCTCTGGTACTCGGATGCTGCCCCGCCGTGTTGTCTTTGGCGCCCTCTGGTGGCAATACGCGGAAGCACAGCCTCTTGTTTTCAGCATGACAAGCATCTTTTGTCATCTACAGTCACTTTTTCAAATGTGGCACCGGTCGACGGAGATGTAGTGTGTGTGTGTGAGGCACACGAAGGCCTCCTACGCGACTGTATTTGCATTTTTTGTTGTTGTCCGCATGGGAAATGTTTGAGGCGGTTCAAAGTTTTGGTACCTGGCGGCGGACTTGATGAAGGTCTGGCGGCAGGCGTGGTGGATGTTGCGCTGGATGGCGGCAGCGGCGAGCTCCTCGTCCTCGTCGTCCGACATCTCGCTGCAACCGAAACAAACGTCGGGGAGCCTCCTCGCTTTTTTTTTTTTTTTTTTTTTCCTCAGTAGGTTTTCTATGTGGGGATTCGGGTGGGGTCACCTTTGGTGGTTTTTGTCATTTTTAAGTTCGGGCTATTTTTTAAAATTTTTTTAAGGGTCTCAGATGTGATGATTTTGGGGGGGTGGGGTAGCATTTTCAGACTTGGAGCTCATATTTTGTGATTATTTCGAGGCTTTTGGGTTTTTTTTTTGTCGAGGTAATTGATGGGATTTGTTTTTAGCCTTTTAAGTCTTTATTTATTTAGCAAGCAAAGAAGAAAAAAACGAGCAGCGTTTATTTCTGTTCTTAGACTTAGCCGAAGATGATTTTTTTGGTCATCGATATGCCACAAAGAATTTAATTTAATTTTAAAAATTGGAATCTTTGAGGCATATTGATGACAAAAAAATCAACATGCCTCAAAGATTCCAATTTTTTTATTAAGAATTTCATTTAATAAAAAAAAATTATGTAATAAAAAAATTGGAATCTTTGAGGCATATTGATGACAAAAAAATCAATATGCCTCAAAGATTCAATGTTTTTTATTAAGAATTTAATTGAATAAAAAATTTAATTTAATAAAAAAATTGGAATCTTTGAGGCATATTGATGACAAAAAAATCAATATGCCTCAAAGATTCCAATTTTTAAATTAAATTAAATTATTTGAGGCATATCGATGACAAAAAAGGAATTTAATTTAATTTAAAAAATTGAAATCTTTGAGGCATATTGATGACAAAAAAATCAATATGCCTCAAAGATTCCAATTTTTTTTATTAAGAATTTCATTTAATAAAAAAAATTAATTTAATAAAACAATTTGAATCTTTGAGGCATATTGATGACAAAAAAATCAATATGCCTCAAAGATTCCATTATATATATACATATATATACATATATATATATATATACACATATATATATTAGTGCTGTCAAACGATTAAAATTTTTAATCGCGATCAAATGTATAATTTCATAGTTAACTCAGAATTAGCCGTAATTAATCACAGATTTGTATCTATTCTAAATTTCCTTTGATTTCTTTTTATCCTATTTTTCCCATTTTAACGCTGTCGTCAACATGGAATCTTGGATCAGTTTTCTTTGTGCAAAATGCAAATATTGACTGAAACAACGATTCCGATTTTCAATTTTACATGAACATTTTCCGCTTGGAGCGGTTATTCAAACTCGGAGCACATTTGATTATTTTAGAGCAACGCAATATCCGCTGTGACGTGGTGCCGCATTAATCTTGCGATTAAAAACAATGGAGTTAAAATTGTTTTCAATTAATGCCGATAATAACGTGTTCAATTGAGAGCACTAATATATATATAATAGTGCTGTCAAACTATTACAATTTTTAATCGCGATCAAATGTATAATTTCATAGTTAACTCAGAATTCGCCGTAATTAATCACAGCCGCTCGTCCCACCGGTGGGGCCTTTCTTGAAAGCGTGGGAGACAACAGACAAAGTTTAAAGGTCGCCGGCCGTGAGAGCTGGCAACTGTTTAACCGCAAGATAAGAAGCTCGAGGAGACCAACCCACCAGCCAGCGACCGCTGCCTGGAGCCCACCAACCCTCAAAGCTTTCAACCCCTTTTGACCGGAGCCCAGGTGAGACTCGCGCCTTCAGAAGGATTGTCTGTCGCGGGGGGTGTGGGGGTGCTTGGTTTTGGTTTTCCTTGTCTTCTGTGAACAGTTTGAAATCGTGAGGGAGTGGGGAGGAATCCAAGAAGTGGAACAGGTTCCTTGTCTTGCAGTTGCTGTCTGCACGTGGCGGGAAAGACGAGACGACAAAAGAAGAAGAAGAAGAAGCGGAAGCGGAAGAAGGCAGCATGTGGAGGAAGTTGCGCAATGCGGCGTGGAGCTATCGGCGTTTGCTCTTCACGTTGGCGACGCCGCCGCTGCTGCTTCCTCTTCCTCTCGTGATCGCCACCAAGGTGATCGTCACCGTCGCGCGGTCGCCCAAACGTTTGTTTCAAGCGAGCCCGAGAACTCCCAAAATGAGACTGGTGGGGGCTAAGATCGGGAATCGTTTTTCTAAAATGTGGGGAAAATCTTCACTTTGATTGATGATCGATCGCCTTGTCGCAAGATAACGAGTCTCTTCATGACCGCGTGCGCGACGTGCAGCGTTCGCCAGTTCAGATCGAGAAATCATCTTCAACACCACACACACCACACACACACAGACACACACACAGACACACACACAGACACACACACATCTACACCCACACACACATGACACACACACACACACCCACATAAACAGACACCCACACATACACACCCACACCTACACACCCACACACACACAACACACACAGACACACACACACACAGACACACACCACACACACACCCACACATACAACACCCACACAACAGACACCACACACACGCACACACACACATAAACACAACACACACACACACACACACACACACTAACACACACACAGCCACACACACACGCACACATAAACACACACACACATACACGCACACAAACATACACACCACAGACACACACACACACACCACATACAACACACACACAAACACACACGCACACACATAAACACACACACAAACACGCACACACACAAACATACACACCACAGACACACACACACATACAACACACACACAAACATACACACAGACACACACACACCACAGACACACAACACACCACACATACACCACACACACACACATATAACACACACACAAACACACGCACACATAAACACACACACAAACACACACCACAGACACACACAGACACACACACAACACACACACACGCACAACACCACACACACACAACACACCACACACACGCACACACACACATAAACACAAACACACACGCACACACACACACAAACGCACACACATAAACACACACACGCACACATAAACACACACACACACATACATGCACACAAACATACACACACAGACACACACACAACACACACACACGCACAACACAACACACACACAACACACCACACACACGCACACACACACATAAACACAAACACACACGCACACACACACACAAACACACACACATAAACACACACACGCACACATAAACACACATACATGCACACAAACATACACACCACAGACACACACACACAAACACACACGCACACAAACATACACACCACAGACACACACACACATACACACAGACACACACACACACCACAGACACACAACACACCACACATACACCACACACACACACATATAACACACACACTCACCCACACATACAACACCCACACATACAACACACACACAAACACACACGCACACATAAACACACACACAAACACATACCACAGACACACAACACACACACACACACACACACACACACACATCTTTAACTGGACATCCGTTTTGCGCGTCCATTTGGAAATCTTGACAGCCTCAACCGGCACCTTCTTCTTCTTCTTCTTCTTCTTCTTCTTCCACCACGTCAGGAGTCGTATTGCGCCTTCGTTCTCCTCCTGATGGCCGTCTTCTGGACCACCGAAGTCATCCCGCTGCCCATCACCGCCATGTTTCCCGCCATCCTCTTTCCCGCGTTTGGCATCATGACGTCGTCGCAGGTCAGGTGCATTCTACACTCATCCGAAAAGAAAAACAAAATGGCGTGGCTCACGATTGTTTCTGACCGCGTGCGGGGCGGGGCGGTCCACGAAAAAGACAGCAAAGCGAAGATTCGTTCTCGCAGACTTTTTCTGCCCGCGCCGCAATCGAAGCAGGCCAGTCACGCCAGAGAACATCTGTTGCGACGGTTTGACTCGTCCAGCAGGTGGCGTCGGCGTACTTCAAGGACTTCCACTTCCTGCTGATCGGCGTCGTCTGCCTGGCCACCTCCGTCCAGAAGTGGGGGCTCCACCGCAGGGCGGCGCTGCGGCTGGTCGGCGCCGTGGGCGTCCAGCCGGCCCGGTTGACGCTGGGGTTCATGTCGGCCTGCGGCTTCCTCTCCATGTGGGTGCACAACACGTCGGCCGTCGCCATGGTGATGCCCGTCGCCGAGGCCGTCCTCCGCCAGATCCGGAGAGCCGGCGAAGGGGGCGGTGGCGGCGGGGGCGACGTCCGCGACCTTCCGCTGGCCGGTAAAGCGCAACGAACGGCGCTCCTTTGGAAATGATTACGTCATCGTTTGGGATGACTGTTTCGGCGGGGGGCGGGGCTTGTATTTGATCGGTGCTGCTGCACCCTTTGTGGTCGCAACGAGACAACGAGGCCCCTCCTACGATGAGTTTGAGGTGATGTTGAAGAGAACGTTTTTCAGGAATCGAGTCCATCTCAACACACACAACACACACACACACACACACATCACACACACACAACACATACCACACAACACACACACACAACACACACACACGCACCGGGTGACTCATTTTGCAGTTGATTGCCATGAAATAATGAGACGTTCATCTCCGTTGTGTGTGTGTGTGTGTGTGTGTCTCACATGCAGCGGTCCACGTCGACAAGGACAGTGAAGCTGTGGGGTACGTCTTTTTTCTTCCAAAAAGTTTTTCTTTCTCGTCACGCACGTCCAGAAGAACTCTTTTTTTTTTTTTTGTCTCAGGGATGAGCAGACACCTCCGGAAGAAACATCATCATCATCATCATCATCATCATCACCTTCATCATCATCAACATCATCATCATCATCATCATCAACATCAGAAGCCACTCAGGTGACGACTACTTGTGTGTGTTTTTTAAGGTTCCAGCACCCCCATCCCCATCCCCTCGCCCCCGCGACCCTAGTGAGGATCAAGCGGGTCCGAAAATGGCTGGCCGGATGGAGTCCGCTGTTTTTTTTTCAATCCGGCTCATGTGAACGTCCTCAATGGCGACCGCCAGGTGGCGTGTGTGACGGCGCCCCCTAGCGAAGCCATGGTGGCCAAGGCCATGTGCATCGGCGTGGCCTACGCCTCCAACATCGGCGGCATCGCCACCTTGCCGGGAACGTCGCCCAACCTCATCTTCTCCGAGTACCTCCACCAGTGAGTCGCCGGCGTCGCGCCGCGTCGCGCCGCATCGCGCCGCATCGCGCCGCGTCTCCCCCCCCCCACAAAGTGAAAGCGCGACCATGCCGAGGTGTCTGCTTCCCCCCTTTTCGTCCTGGGCGCGCCGGAGGATTTACCCGGAATGCCGCTGCGTGGACTTCGGCAAGTGGCTGGCGCTGTGCTTGCCCGTCAGCGCGCTGGCCTTGCTGCTCACGTGGGCGTGGCTCTGCTGGCTCTTCATCGGCTCCGAGTGAGTGCCGCGTTTTGACGCTAGCCCGGGCCCGAGCGGCTCAACGCTCCCCCCCCTCTCTCGTCCCCCCCCACCTAGCCTGCGGTTGCTATGGCGATGCCGAGGCCAACTCTCCCGGAGGGAAAAAGCCGCCAGAAAAGTCATCCGGGACGAGTACGCGGCGCTGGGACCCATGAGGTGAGCGCTCGCTCGTTCGTTTTCGGTTTTTGGGCTTCGATGGCCTCCGATGGCCCCCCCTTCATGCCCCCGGCACCGACATTCACGTGTTCACCCGTTGGCTCAGTGGCCAGGAGGTCTTCACTCAGGTGGTCTTCTGCCTGATGGTCTTGCTGTGGTTGACCCGATCGCCGGGTTTCGTTCCGGGCTGGGCCGCCTTCTTCCCGCGGTGAGTTCGCAGTTCGTGGACGGCCGTCTCCCCCCGCGCCCATCGCTGACTCGTCCCGTCTCGCTCCCCCTCGCAGCAGTCATGCCGGCTACGTGACCGACGCCACCGTGGCCCTGGTCCTGGGGGTCCTCTTCTTCCTGGCGCCCGCCCACGGACCCTGGCGCAAATATGGTGCGGGCGCGCTCGGCTCCGACTTTCAAATGTGACGAAGGCGATGAGGAAGATGATGATAATGATGATGATGCAAGTGTCCATGCAGAGAGTATGATCTCCTGGGAGGAGTTCCAGGCCTCCATGCCGTGGCAAGTGGCCCTTCTGGTGGGCGGAGGCTTCGCCCTGGCCGAGGGCACAAAGGTGCGTCGAGTCAACCTTTGACGATTCACGAAACGCCACTTAAATGTTTTTTTTTATTTTTATTTTTTACCTAGCATCCATTTTTTTTCTCAGAAAAACAATGAAATTAGTGCTTCGGCACCATCGCGTGGCATCTTGATATCAAGGAACTGTGTTGAAGCATTTTCAATTCGACCAAAAATAGCGCCATTCGGACATTTTGCGGCGTTTCGTTTGTTGCGTAATGCAAACGTAATGCACGCTTGTAATGCAAATTAATCATCTTTCCCCATCGAAATGAATCAAAATGCCATGAATCCATTCCAGCCCTCCCAAAGTACCAACTACAAAAAAAAAAATCAAATCATCAATCAAAACATGTTTTTTAAAGAAAAAAAAACACTCCACAATATTATCATTCATAAAAACAGACAAATGGATTTGAATCCTTGAATTCCTTATTTTATTTATTTATTATTATTATTTATTTGTATTTATTTGAATTATTCCAAATTATTCCTCCTTCTGGTATGCGCGCCATGGCCACCAGGGGGCAGTAAAATAGCAACACAAACTCCACGATGAAAATGCTCAAGTTCCGTGTACAGTATTGCTGTTTTTTTTATTTTATTTTATTTTTTTACAGAGCATAAAGAATTTATCCCTTTGAATATTGGTGAAGTTCCTCAAATTGATGCCAGTGTCGTCAACCTGTCGATGACATTTGGCGCCAAACGTTGGCATGAAGAAGGCAACCTTTCCTAAGTTGTGCGCTTTGGCGAAAGTCACGTGAAATGCTCTCTCCTTATTTTATGCTTAGATTGACAGTCAACGTACCCTGCAAATGGCAAAATATTTTTCCCGAGAATTGTTCATGACCCGCCGCTTGTTGTTGAGTGCGCCTGTACTGCCTGTGATGTCCGCTAGAGGGAGGCAGCGAGCGTACTGTGCGCGGATTCCCAGGAGGGAAGCAAACAAGACGAGTCTGACTCGTTTGGTGCTCATTAAGCCTTTGCATATTCATGAGGGCAGCCGTGCCGATCCCCACGCCCCCAATCACACACACACACATTGATATGAAATGATATTTTGGTGTCGCTAATGAAGTGTGCCCGCGTGCGTGTGCCTCGCGTGCTGTCTAGGAGTCCGGTTTGTCCCGGTGGGTGTCGGAGCTACTGTCCCCTCTCGGCGATCTCCCCCCACTGGCCACTGTGGCTGTAGCTTGCATCATCGTCACCATGGTAACCGAGCTGGCCAGCAACGCCACCACCATCACCATCTTCCTGCCCATCCTCTCGCCTCTGGTGGGCACGCGCACAAACACGCCCTTGCCGTCGCTACCATTTTTTTTCTTCCCCACCCCCGCCCCCCCACATTGGGGGGTTTTCTGTTTCAAAATAAAATCCCTCATCCCACCATCGTTCCACCTTTTCGCGTGTCTTCTGTGCGCACCGTGCAGGCCGAAGGCATTCGCGTCAACCCCTTGTCGGTATTGATCCCGGCCACGTTGTGCACGTCCTTCTCCTTCCTGCTGCCGGCGTCCAATCCTCCCAACGCCGTGGTTTTCGCCTACGGACACTTTAGCGTGGCAGACATGGTGAGCATGACCAACGTTTTGTGGCATTTTTTTTTTTTTTTTGACCTTGACCTCCACGGTGGCCCGTGCTTCCAGGTGAAGGCGGGACTGGGCGCCAACGTGATCGGCCTCCTGGTCGTCTTATTGGCCGTGAGTACCTGGGGCGTGCCTTTGTTCTCGCTGGATACGTATCCCGATTGGGCGCCGCCGTTCAACGCCACCGCGCCGTGACGGGCGCCGCTCGCAATCCCCTTCATCTATTTTTGCTCTTTTGTTTGCTTATTTTATTTTTTTCCCCCTTTTTTCGCTTTTGAAGCAATATCACTATAACGGACACGAAGAGACAAGCGTTGGATAAATTGTACAGTCCAAGTGCAAGGACTGCAGTTCAGCGAAGCCACCACAATATTGCAGTTGACTTTTCACAGTCCCATTGGATCACAAGTATTCTTAAGAGTTATTGTTTGTTTTTTTTAAAAATATATAAATACTGTTTGTACAATATTTTGAAGAAAAAAAATCCACGAAGACTGAAGTGCGCGGGTGCCGAACCCTGGATACGTGGGGGGAGGGGGGGGAGGTTGACTGTGTACAGAAATGCAGTTCCGTGCATAGCTGCCGTATAACCGGAAGCTGATATGTCTGTTCACACTTGGCAAACACTGACGACGAGCGACAGCTGCATCGAACGACCAAAAATGACAATTATCATCAACATCATAATTAACCATGACGTATAAAAATATCGATGTGTTTTTTTTTGTCGCGCTGGAACTCGTGTTTGGAAGCGCGTGCGTTCCGGCATTCGAAGTGATCCTCTTCGCGCGTCTCGCGTGGATCTTTGGCAGCAGCCACAGGTTGCTCACCTGTGCTGCGGCGGGTGCGCGCTTGCATTCCGACACTGCGCGCCCGCCGCGGACGGAACCGAGCCGAAGCGAAACGAAACGAAGCGTTCCCGCCACGGAGCCAACCAAGCCCGAAATCCGGCCCGAAGCAAGCCACTTCCTCCCGGCCGCCTCGGACGAGCGCTCCGCTGACGCCACGTCAACTGAAGTCTGCGAAGAACAAGCACTCGCTTTCCCGCTGTGAGTTGACGACTGCGGCGGCCATGCTGGAGCCGTCCTCGAGCGAAGACACCGGCGGGGAGTCCGACCCGGAAGTGGCCCGGGAGCCCGCCGGGAGGGCAGACGGCTCCTCCGCGGTCAAGAGCCGAGCGGGCGGCAGCCGGCGGCGACAGCACACAACGCCGCACAACCGGCGACAGCCCGCCGCCGTCGCCGTCGCCGCCGAAGCCGGAGCTTCGTCCTCCGCGGCTGGAGTCGCCGCCGCCGCCACCGCCACCACCGCCGCCGAGCAAAGTGCTCCCCGCGGCGGCTCCACAGGTGACGAAGAGGAGCACAAAGTCAACTTGCAGATTTACGTGTTCGTGCTGAGGTGCATCGCTTACCCGTTCAACGCCAAGCAGCCCACCGACATGGCCCGGCGGCAGCAGAAGGTGAGTCGACCCCCGGCTTGCCGCCAGAGGAACCTCCGTTGAAAATGTCTCCGCCGCTCTTAACCGAAGCCGACGAAGCGAGTCGGCATGCGGGGGAAAAAAAAAGTTACCTTTGAGTTTGCCGAGAGCCACTTTGCAGAAGATTTCGGCGTGCTGCTTTTGGCAATTCTTGTCTTTCGTCCGCCTCAGTTTGAACTCTCAAGTTGGACGTTCGGTGTCTTGTTTTTCGAAGTCCGCGATGTCCAAGAGACGGAATATAAAAGCTCAGCGCTCTAAATATTGCACGTGTAAGAAAGAAAATACACGTTTTCAAGAAAAAAAGTGACTTTTCCGAACAAAGTCGTAGTAGTGCAGTAATCCCTCGCTTATCGCGGTTAATGGGGACCGAAATCGTGCGCGATAAACGAAAATTCGCGAAGTAGCGGAACCCCCCATAGGTATATGTACATGTGTAGGAGTATGAAAAATATTTATAAGGCCAAATTTAATGGTATACATGCATGTAGAAGGACATTTTGTCGTCATTAACATTACTTAATGCTGTCTACTAATATATTTAAACATGTATAAGTTAGGTTAGATTAGTGTACGAGTAACAAAATACAGTAAACATATGCATGTAGATGTTGCGCTATGTGACTCGCTGTTGTTTTGCCGACTTTCGCCGCTTTTCGCGGACCGTTTTTTTGCGGACTTAAATTTTTTTTTTTTTTTTTAATGAATATGTTTGAAAAAATCCTCGATGCACCGAGGCCGCGATAAACGAACCGCGAAATAGCGAGGGATCACTGTATTGTAAAAAGGGAGGAAAGTTTGCGAGAACGGTCACAACGTGAGAACTTGCGATGAATGTTGTGACGCAAAAAGGTTTTCAGACTTTTTCAAAGCTGATTTGCCCACCTCGATCCTTGCGCTTTTCTTGAATTCAATTTCAACGCGGCACTCGAGACTTCTTCGTGCGCCAGAAGCGGCAGTGTGACAAAAACGGTTTTGTGCGTTTTTAAAAAATTCGATCTCGTGACGTCATCGCTGAACATTTTTCCTATTTTTCCTGATTCACTTAGGCATTAGCTCACTTTTTCTACTCCATTTTTTTGGGGGGGCAGCATGTCCTTTTGTTCCACTCTTATCTCAAAGCATCACTCGAATGGTGAGCCGCTATTTCTAAAAATGTGTGCGTCTATATTTATTTGGCCGTTTATCGTTATTTTTGTCCTGCCTCGCATTGATTTAGGGTGTAATTCCTCTTTCTTCCAGTTGACGGTAGCACATCCTTCTCGCAAACGTCTCTGAGAAGCGACAACTATCGTTTCATTTCCTCGATCGATCAATGTCATTGATTGGATTCACAAAACGACACATGTAAGGTTTGGCGTCGCCGTGCTCCCTCCGCCCAATTTTCAATTTTCGTCATGTTTCTCAGCATTTGGCGAGAAATATTGTGTGGCAACACCGAAACCTGAAAAAGTGCACATCGTGGACCCCCGGGGTCGGAGGCGGAGCTCGACTTTTATCCTTCGGGGGGGCCGGCGCTATTAAATCATCATCATCGTCCGCGACGCGTCGGCTTGGAAGCGAGACGGCCGCGTGGCTTTGTGATCCTCAAAGCCCAAAAGCAAACGACTGTCGGCGTTGATTTTGTGGGAGGGGCTTATTTGGAGACACCTTTGGCGCGAGGGCGTCGACGTCCGTCGATCGCTCGGTCAACAATCGCCAACAATTCTTCAAAACAAAGGGCGTGAACCCGCGCCGACTCGTTGGGGTTGCCCGAGAGAGCGGATGCGCCTTTCAAGGCAACCGAGCGGAATGCCCCGCTAGCTTCCCGCGTGGATTTCTTCATTTCCGCATTGTGGATTTCTGAAACGTTTTTCAACATTGCGCGGGGATGTCGCGGAATTCGCCGCCCGGCAAACCGCTTTCTTTCCACGCAGAGAGCGTTTCGACTTTTGAGATGCGCCCAAAATGTTCTTCTCCTTGACAAAATCGGCGCTCGCCCAACTTAGCGAAAGAAACGGTCGAATTTCACCAAAAGAACAAAAAAAAAAAAATGTTGGAAGCCGCTTTGTCGGTTCTTTGGTAATCAGCAGTAGAACACGGGTCGCTTTCGCCAAAAACACCGGTTTCTGAGCAAATAGCGGACAAAGTACCGCATTTTCATGACTATAAGGCGCCATTAAAAGTCTGAAATTTTCTCCAAAATGGGCAGGACGCCTTATAATGCGGCGCGCCTTGTGTAGGCGCCGAGTTCCAAAGCCTGACCGAGAGCCGACACGCTGTTTATATAGAGAAAAGGCGGAAAGTGAGTGAGAACAGGCATGCGGGGAAGCAGTCCACCAATCAGTGAAGGGTGGGCGTGTAAGTGACCGTGAGTGAGGTCAGGCATGCGGCAAAGAAATCCGCCAATGAATGAAGGGTGGGCGTAAGTGGACGCTAAAGGTACTTGCACAATTGTTCAATTCGGATCCAGAAGATGAGGACTTGGATGGATTTCTGGGTGATGCTTGATCGAAAACGTGAGTACGTTGTAAGATGGCTAAATAAAGTACAACCGATCTCCGTTTTGCTTCCGTTGCCTTTTTAAAAAAGTGTTTTTAGCATGTCTTAGCATGCTACACTATGCTTCAAGCTAACGTGATTTTTAGCGTGCGTGCATGCATGGCGTATGTTTAAGCTGGCGTATGTTTTACCGCGCCTGGCTGCGCCCAATGGTCGTGAAAATACGGTACTTTTATATTTTTTGTGTGAAAAGAACAGTTTTGCTTTTTTGGACTCCTCAAACTAAAACGCAGTCATTTACTTGCGGTCAGAAAATTCTGAAATGTAAACGTCACTCAGCCGCTTTTCTTAATTGTATTCTTTTTTAAAATTTTTTATAAACATGTCATGTCACTCTTGAACCGTCTGACGCAGGGGTGTCAATCTCATTTGACATGGTGGGCCGCAGACGGCCTCGGTCGATGTCAAGTGGGCCGGACCATTAAAATGATACCATACTCTGCTATCAATACAAAACTTGAACAATTAGTATTTAAAAATATAGTCATGCATTTTAAGATTAAACGAGATTTATAAAAGGAAGGATTTTTTCAAACCATTTACACATGTGCATATGAAATCTAAATGTAACAGTGTGCCCCCTAGCGGATAACACACGAATTGCATCGTATTAAAAATATTCATTTTGTGTCTTTTATGCATTTTTTTAATTATCCCGCGGGCCTGATCGAACCCCCCGCGGTCCAGAACCGGCCCGCGGGCTGTATGTTTGACACCACTGGTCTGACGTTGCGTGAGGCGCTTTCCCGCAACCTCGTTCGAGTGGCGACTTTCCAGTCGAGTTTTTGCACCGCCCTCTCGGGAGAGCTTTTTTTTCCTTCCTTAGCGGCGGCTTTCCCGTTAGCGCTTCGCAGCCTGAACGTCGTGTGCGTCGAGCGGCATATTTAGTGCTGGATTTCAGTGTCGGGGGGGACATTGTCTTCGGGGGTTTGTCACAGCTGCTTCTGCTCCGCGCTGATAAAACGCCCACGGAGGCGCCCGCGCACGCGCGACGCGCGGCGGCTTTTGCCATCTGCAAGTTTATGATGCGCGGCAAACGACGCTCCCCGCTGAGGATGCGGATCTGCCTCCGCTCGCATTTCATAAAACGGCCAGGAAGTGATGTTTGCGTTTTATAAATGGCGGTGACGCTTCTGTCTGTTTTTATTGAGGCGTGTAAAAATGTGAATTTGGCGAGCAGGGCGCTCGCCGTCCTTCCCGACCACCGTCCGTCGTTTTTCCTTCGTAGCGTGGCGGGTGCCGCCGCGATCCTCGCGTCTCTCCAAAAAGGCGTCATTGCACGAAGCCCCCCGAAAGCGGCGGCGCTCGTCCCATCGCGTCATCGGCGAAGACTCGGCAATGTATTTGACGCCATTTCGACGCGACGCTCGAGCTGCAAACGGGATTCGAATCGACGCGGACGAAACAATATTTGCATCCAAGGCGCACGCTGGGGAAAAGTATTTCCAGAGGCGCCGCGGAGTGCGATGGCGAAAGAACGATGGTGCCAAGTCTGAGACGGGGAATCTCCAACCGGGCCAATATTTGGTTGATTTATTACATGTGAAAATGTGAAATTTGGCTCCACGTTTTCGTGGAAGTTTTCATCTTTGACGGCGGGCCCTTTAAAATGATGTGGCGGGCCACATCTGGCCCCCGGGCCTTGAGTTTGACACCCGTAGAATCGCCGCTTCTCCCGCGTTCGGAGACGACGACGGCGCGCCGCCGACAATATGCACAATGTCTGGTTCAGGCTTCTGATTGATTGATTGATTTTTTTTTCTTCTTTTCATATCGAACATTTTATGGAATGTGTTTTTAAAAAAAAAGGATTTCGAAAGCGATAAATCTTATTAAAACGCCGCCCAGGCCCCCGTGTCATACATTGTGAAGGCTTGAAATCAAATATCGAATATTTGGGCTCCACACGATTGATGCAATGGCGAGGGGGGGGGGCACAGCAAGCCGCTCTCCTTTCTATTTTTAGCGCTCCGTCACGCTCAAGTCAGAGCCGTCATCTCCACTCGACTCGGCGCCGCTCATCTTCTTCTTCTTCATCGGTTTCCTGGTTTGGAGGCGGAAAGGGACAATGGCAGGAAACAGGAAATATTCCCCCATCTCGACTTCCGGGAAGTGTTTTTTCCTTTTTGATGAATGTTTCCAAAAGAAAGCGCCGACTCAGCAGTGGAACACGGCTCGCTGGGCTTCGCCCGAAACGTCCGTTTGTCGAATCACACGTGGCAGAAATATTTTGGAGCTCAAGCTCCTCCCACTCGCCACGCAAATGATGCAAATATTTCCCGCGTCCGAGCGCTCGGTGGCGGGGTTCTGACCAGCGCGCTCGTTTTCAGATTGGCTCGCGATAACACCCCCCCCCCCCCCCGCTCACCCCCCCTCCTTGTTTTGCCCTTCAGGTGAACAAGCAGCAGCTGCAGGCGGTCAAGGAGCGTTTCGCCGCCTTCCTCAACGGGGAAACTCCCATTGTGGCCGACGAAGCCTTCTGCAACGCCGCGAGGAGCTACTACGAGGTAGGTCGCGTTCTTCTCCCTTGTGCCCCCGCCCCACCCACCCTGAACTCGAATCCTACCTTGAACCCCCCGTCTTGTCCCCTGTGCTCTGGCGAAGACTCTACTTCCTCTTTTCACCCTTTCCCCCCCCCAAATGTACAGTGTCAAACAATGTAGTGTGCCGCCATCTAGTGATTGGCAGTGGAATTACACCCACAGAACAAAATTGAGTTCACTGTACAGAAAAATTAAAAAATAGCTGCCATCTCGGAACCCAGGATGGATTTTTGTACTGGAATATTGCTTTCGATGTCCAATCCAACTTTTCTTGGTTTGTTTTTGGGTTTGGGGCGGAGCATAATTGTGAAAATGACCACATCAAGATTTTTTGCCGTCACCTATTTTGGTTTTAGTGTTCGTGGCCTCTTTCACGCGGTCAGCTGATGGATGGCGTCGTCTATATTTTGCTTCTCCCGGGCGGTGGTTGGCATGGCGACAGCGGCGGGCGCGAGAGGGACGTCGCCAACCCAGCCAAGAGTCTCTTCCGATGATTTTTATTTAATTTTTATGTATTTTTTTAAACAAAAGATGAGCCGTGACCGTCATCGTTTCATGTTCATAATCGGCGGGAACTTTCCGCAGTGACAACGCTACCTGGACAAAAGTATTGGGTCAGCTGCCGCATGTGGAAAATGGAAAACAAATACACTCGTAAATAATAACGTCAAATGTGGCGTCAAGAGGCCCGACTCCGTTTGTTACCTTAGCATTTTTTTTTTTTCTTCGAATGTGACTTAAGCCGCCCCCGCCAAAAATCCGCCAACTGAGTCCGCATTGAAACATGAGCGAAGGAAGCCGTCGGTGCCGGAGCGGTAATTGAGTGCGGTGACGCGGCGGGAGTCCAGCCGGCGCTTCGGGTGGGTTGACATTTGCTGAGCCCAGTGGGCAGCCGCCGCTAATCGCTAACCGCTAGCCGCCGACGCCAACCGCTCACTCTCGCTTGCTCTCTCCGGTTGCTCCGGCTCGCTGATCCCGTATTTCACTCCATTTATTTATTCCGTTTGCCAGACGTGACATTCCTGACCTCATGTCGGCCCGTACGGGCGAGTCACGTCGACGGAAGACACTTTATCGTCACATGCAAATCGGTTTCCCGTGTACGGTTGATATTATGTTGACTTGGGTAGGCGGGTCGATATTGGAGGCCACCGTAGCTTGTTGGTTGGTTAGGTGGGTCGGCTACTTAGTCAATGAGTTGTTAGCTAGCTAGCTAGCTAGTTGGTGTTGGCAGTTGCTTGCGCCGCGTTGATTTCGTCGGACGACCGCTTCGGTTTAATGAGCTAGCCTTTCAGTTCGTTGTCGGTTGACGATTCAGTTTTGATTAGTTGTCAGTGAGTTGGCCGGTTTGGCATTTTTGGTCGTTGAAATAACCGAATTTTGTTGCTCAGCTAACTCAGTCTGGTCCCGTCGCTCGGTGGTTGGCTCACTATTTTTCTCGGCGAGATTTTTGGGCAAGTTGGATGGTGTGTTGTGGAATTTGTTTGGTCAAGTTATTTAATCGATTGGTTCGTTAGCAGGAAGTCGGTTAGCTTAGTTGCACCGTGGTTGCTTTGGTCGGTTGTTAGGCGAGGTAACATTTGGGATTTTGAGGAGATTGGTTGTTTAGCTCTTCCGTCGATTGATTCTTGGTTAGCATGTCGTTAGTATGTCGATCTGGTTGGTCGTTTTTTGTTGTTGTTGTCAGTTTTTTTATTTAGTTGGATGGTGTGTTGATTTGGATATTTAGCGATTCATGGTGGTTGGATTGAAAGTCACTTTGGTCAGTGCTTTCGTGGGTAGTTGGTTGGTTAGCTTGTTTTGTTTTTTGTTTTTTTTCAGAAATTTGGCGAGTTGGTTAGAGTTTTTTGTTGTCATTGGGCATTTTTTTCCTTCCGTGTCCAAGACGAACTTTGGCGGTGTACGGTTGCAGCACTTTGTCGCAGAGGACGATGATGACGATGATTGCCCGCCGTTAGCCTTTTTTGCGGCCCTTTGAATTCGCCCCGGCGGCTCTGCTGGCGCGTAAATAATTGATCCGGATTTTGAAAGGGCAATTAAAAGGAGCAGCGGGGAAGGGGAGGAGGCGTCCCGTCGCTCCGTTCGTGAGTCATGACGGCTGACGTTCGCCGAGCGAACGCATTTGCTCCGTGACGTGCGCCGAGTCGCCCTCTCGACGACACCTTTTTGCCAAAAGGTGTTGCAGATTTTTTTTTATTCCGCTTATTTTGGAGGCTTTATGAGAATATACAGTCAGTGTCATCTGTCAACAATGTGGCATTGAAAAAAAAAAAAGTCATCATGGTATGAAACTTTCCCCCTTCCTAAAAATTTGAAATATTACAGGGCTGTAGTTTTGATTTTATGATGATTCTAAAATACTAATATTTAATAATACTAATTTATTTATTTATATGTAAAAATACTCATATTTTATACTTTTTACTAATTAAATACTAGAGCTGTCAGTTTAGCGCGTTTATATCGGGATTAATTTAAATGAATTTTATCGGGATCAAAATTTTTCTCGCGAGATTAACGCGGAGACGTCACAGCGGATGTTACGTTGCTCTATAAATAAACCAGGAACAAAACATCAAGCGCGCTGCGCGGGTGCACGCACGTTTGTTTTGCCAGCCACGGCAGCGCGAGACACTGAAAACGGATACTTAAATAGCTCATGAATGGAAAGTTTACTTTTAAAAAGTTGCCAGACTGTTCCACTGACAAGACCAAAGTTACCTGGATGTTTTGCAGTCGTAAACCGAGCTATCATCATAGCACGTCGAGTCTGAAATACCACTTAATGGCCAAGCGCACAGCTGACGTTCTACTCCGCCCCCTTGTCTCAGACAGACAGCTATGGATCATTTCAAAACGAAGAAATGGATGACACGACGAAGAACAAATTTGCTGAACGACTCCTGTTGGATTGACCTGGCGCTTTAAGAGGCGGGGCTGCCACTGACAGGTGACGTTCGCGCGATGTATAAATAGCGTTTTGTTTCGTGAGTGAATACACTCGCTTCGTCGTCGGCATGGCTCAATGTTAAGCTACGCGAGCGCTTCTTATCAAGTCAGATGTGTAAAGTTAGCTTTTAGATTCGGTCATGATTGGTTGCTTTGTTTGCCGCATCGCTATGCAATCACAGTCAGTTACCGTTCGCAATCGGCAATTTAAACAGCGTGGGCTAAAATGTTGCTAGAACAGGGCTGTCTTTATTGAGCTCATTTTTGCATAGTTGTCATGTTTGTCCGTCTGCAATCTGACGTTTAAACGAAGTAAATTGCGTTGCAGCTGGGGTAAATATGCCGGCGCTCCACTTCCGGGTTGGACCTTTGGGACTTGTAGTTCTTTTGTTCGATTCGACTTGTTATGTTTCTTACGTTTAAAACAATGAATAATGATGACGATAATGATACATAGTGAAATCAGGGTTGATTACATTATTTATTAAACGTATTGTTAGATAAAGGTATTCATTAATGTCAATTATATACATATTTACATTGCGATGCAGAAAGATAGATATATTAATTGTTTACTGCATTTATGTGTAGCTTAGGTTATTACCTGCTTCTGATACTTCTGTTACAACTACTACTACTACTCCTACTTCTGCTGCAAAGTGCTCCAATAAATGATCCAAAAAGTACAGAACGAGAGATCCTTCCATGCTGACCGACAATCCCTAACTGAACAACAATTACTGATTGCCAGCGAGAGCCTCCATTACAAGAATCCGAAATGATGTCGACACAAAACCGTAGAGAGACTTCCGAGCAAGAAGGACCAACAGAATCAGCATAGCCTGACTGCTGTGTTCAAAGCAAATTTGAGAAAAACGAAGTATGCAACCATGGCTTAAATCCATTATAGGCTGAGTACTAGTTTACCTTAGATGTGCACTTTATATTGCGCTGTTTTGATTCCCTAAAAAGAGCTGTTCAAGCAGCTGTTGTGTGACAAAATATTGTTTTCACTGTTGTTGATGGACAGTAATATTGTGTGAGAGATAATGTGTGAATAACTGCTCCAAGTGAAAAATGTTCATGTAAAATTGAAAATCAAAATTGTTATTTCAGTAAATATTTGCATTTTGCACATAGAAAACTGATTCATGATTCCATGTTGATGAGAGCATTAAAATGGGGGAAAATAGGACAAAAAATATAAAAGGAAATTCAGAAACGATAAAAAATGAGTGAGCAATCATGATTAATTTTTAGTTAATTTGAGTTAATTATGACAGTTGAGTTTTTAATTAGATTAAAAATTTTAATCGTTTGACAGCTCTATTAAATACTAATATTTGATACTAATATTTAATAATACTAATTTATTTATTTATATGTAAAAATACTCTTATTTTATACTTTTTACCAATTAAATACTAATATTTGATACTAATATTTAATAATACTAATTTATATGTACAAATACTCATATTTGATACTTTTTACTAATTAAATACTAATATTTGATACTAATATTTAATAATACTAATTTATTTATTTATATGTAAAAATACTCATATTTTATACTTTTTACTAATTAAATACTAATATTTGATACTAATATTTAATAATACTAATTTATTTATTTATATGTAAAAATATTCATATTTTATAATTTTTACTAATTAAATACTAATATTTGATACTAATATTTAATAATACTAATTTATTTATTTATATGTAAAAATACTCATATTTTATACTTTTTACTAATTAAATACTAATAATGTTTCTACTAATATTTCAAGGCCAAAAAAAAAAATGTCAGTGTCAGCACTGGGAGTTCAAATATTTCCCAAACATTTTATTTATTTATTCATAAACACACAAAAAATGGCAACCATACAAGAATCTATTCTTAATTTTTGATTTTATTTTTATTTGTATATTTTATTTCCTTATCTTTCATTTTTATTCTTATAGCAACTTTTGTTTCTGCGCCGCAGGGCTTCCTGAAGAGCGAGCGCGTGTGCCGCATGGTTCAGAGCGGTAGCTGCTCGGCCGGCGACTTCCGCGAGGTCTTCAAGAAGAACATCGAGCGGCGCGTGCGCAGCCTGCCCGAAATCGACGGCCTGAGCAAGGAGACGGTGCTGACCTCCTGGATCGCCAAGTACGACGCCATCTACAGGGGCGAGGAGGACACGCGGCGGCAGCCCCAACGCCCGCACCTCAGCGCCGTGTCCGAGCTCATCCTCAGCAAGGAGCAACTCTACGACATGTTCCAGCACATCCTGGGGGTCCGCAAGTTTGAGCACCAGCTGCTCTACAACGCCTGCCAGGTCGCCGACGCTTCTTTAGTTTTTTTCCGCTGCTCTCTTATGGCTTTCTAATTGTTTTATTTATTTTTTTTTTCTCCTTCCAGCTGGACAACATGGACGAGCAGGCGGCGCAGATTCGCCGAGAGCTGGACGGGCGATTGAAGCTGGTGGAGAGAATCGTCGCGGTGAGAAGCGATCTGGTGCCCCCCACCCCCTCAAAAAAAATCCCCCCCTCTGACGACGTCGCTCATCCCGCAGGAGAGGAGATGCCCCAAGTTCGCGTCGCCCGACATGGACGCCCTCTACGCCGACGAGCTGCGCTCGTCCGTCAACCTGCTGATGGCCAACTTGGAGAGCCTCCCCGTGTCCAAAGGAGGCGTCGACTTCAAGCAGAAGCTCAAGCGCTCCTCGCTCAACAACTCCTTCCTGGACCTCGGCGACGAAGTGGACGTCCTGTCCAAGTCGGACGTCTCGCTGTCCTTCACGCTGGAGGTGAGCGGCGGCGCTCAAAACGGGCGACGTCTTTGGTCCCGACGCCTGGCCCAAAATCATTTGACGCGTCCAATTTGACGGAAATTGTTTGACGACATGGAATTTGGTTCGCGCATCTTTCATGAGAGGATCCACCAAAAAAAAAAAAAGGTTGAAGAACCCATGCTTGCAAAGACACCGCAAGTCGGCCATTTTGTTTGCATCGAAGGTCATTGCCAGGGGTCATTTTGGCCTCTTCCGGGTCATTTAAAACCAAATCGGTCCTCCAACTTTGTCCGCCTGCGACCAAATACTTGCTCGGCATGACAAAAGTCCAAGCGGGCAGCTGGACAAGCTCGTCGGGCTGCAAAGTGTTGACTGTGCGTGCGGTGTGTTCAGGTGCTGATCGTGGAGGTTCAGGGGCTGAAGTCGGTGGCTCCCAACAGGATCGTGTACTGCACCATGGAAGTGGAAGGAGGCGAGAAGCTGCAGACGGACCAGGCCGAAGCCTCCAGACCCCAGTCAGTCCCTTGATCCTGCCAGCTCGGCACGGCGCATGCTCGCTCACCCTGTCACCTGCGCTGCTTGTGTGTCTTACCGTCCTTCGTCTCCGTTTCAATTCCATGTCGAGCGTGAAAGTCTTCATGCAAAATGAACGAACGCGCTTGTACGGAGCCCCAGACAAGGCATGGAGGAAAAAAAAAATCCAGAAACTCCTTGAAAGTCACTCGCGTCAGCAGCTGGCATGTCAGGGTGAGCAAATGGAGCGCTCCCTTTGTGAGAAACAACGACACGCCCGTCCTGCAAGTGAGTTAAGGTGCGCTCCATTTGCTGACTTGACCGACTGGGAATCAGATTCGTATTTGTCATTTGCCTTTTTATGCACACAGTGTACCAACACATCGGGATTTGTCGCTCTCATTTTCTGCTTTGAGCCCGCAGTAGAGGATTTCCCCAACATATTGATTTGATATTGATTGAACATTTTTAGTACACGTTGCTGTAACAGCGATTTATTTCCGCTTTTCAAATGGTGGTCTCCCGGCTGCCGTGTGGTCGGTGGTGGTGGTGGTCGGGGTCCTTGCGGTAACGAGGTTGCCCTTTCATGCCCCGACTGGCTCTTCCGGCACAGCCAGCAACACGCGCGTTCCGTACGCGCCGATTATTATAACAGCCCGCCGTCCCGCGGCCTGCTTGATCTCGGCGCCAATGAACGGCCACGTCACTTGGATGAGTCGGTCGCACGACACGATTTCATATCTTGACAATCGCGCACAATTCTGCTCATGTGTGTGTTTGAGGTGGGCCACGCAGGGCGACTTCTGCACGACGCACCCGCTGCCCTCCGTCAAAGTCAAACTCTTCATGGAGAACACCGGCGTCCTGGCCCTGGAAGACAAGGAGCTGGGTCGAGTGAGTCCCGTCCCCCCATTTCGAGCTCTGACTTCCACCTTTTTCCGGTCGGCGGCCCGTCTCGTCTAACGGGAGCCCCCCCACCCCCTCCCTTTCAGGTGGTCCTGACCCCCACCACCAACGGGCCCAAGCAGGCCGACTTCCACCGCATGCTGGTGCCCAAGAACAGCCAGGACGCCGAGCTGAAGATCAAACTGGCCGTGCGTATGGACAAACCGCCCAACATGAAGCACAGCGGGTGAGTTGGCAAAACCACCCCCCTCGCTCCCGTTCGCTCTCAAGGTTGCGCGCTCCAATTTAGACAAATGAATGCCACAAACGATAAAGCAACAAAAACCAAAAGTGACAAACTGCTTTTGATGGCAAAGTAAGAATTGATTGACAGAAACCGGCCAATGACACGCCTCACAGCTCCAGTTTTTTTTTTTTACGCGCGTTTGTCTTTTCTCACACTTTTTCCTGTCCTGCCTACCGCAAAATCCATACGCCGTTCGAGTGTCAGGTCCCCAAACCTATCCGACTTCCGACGTGATGGCATTTTTCTCCCTCAGAGATTCGCCTCCTAATCGTTTTCCTCTACTCAAAAGCTGTGCTGGTGTTTGTGCATGTGTGTGCGTGCATGTGGACTTGATTAATATTTCCCCAAGATGTCCTAAATGAAGAGAACAGTTTGAAGTTGGACTCTGAAAGATAAGGAACTTTTTTTTGTTGAACGTCTCATTATCATTCATTTTTTTTCCCCCCTTTTTGAAAGTGTTGACCACCAAACATTGAAGTGCCGAGTGCGTTTGCCAACCAAAACGGGAGCGCCAATGATGAAGTCGAAGCGAACATGCTTTCGCCACTTTGAACTTGAGTGTGCAGACATCTCCCTCTGCTGGCGAACGAGGGAAGCGGCACAAGGCGGCTCTTCTGTAAAAAAAAAAACAAAGCAAACAAAAATATATCGAAGTACACACACACACACACATTCATATTTTAAATCTATTAATTAACTGTATTAAATTATACAGATTAATTCGGCATTTTGGTGATGATTACATCGACCTATTTTAGCCCCCCACACCCCTCCTTAAATATTCAATTAATTAAACAAAGTACTACAACTCCAGTTTTGTAAATGTTCATGAGGTATAAGGATACTTACAAAAAAATGGCAAAAATTGTATTCATTGAAAGATATTAAAATATATTAAAACTTAAACACGTCTCGGGGAAGTCTTTTTTATAAGAAATTAAAAAAAAATATTTTTCCAGAAAAAACAATTGAAATATTATCAGATCCTTAAGTGTGGTACAAGTGTTGTCTTTTATCAATTCAAAACGTAAATACCTTCAGTGGCAACATATCTGAAAAACCCGATTCATTTTATTAAAATATTATTATATTAAAATAAACCCTAAAATGAAATACTGTATTTAAAAAAAAGGTGTTTTCTTTTTTAAAATCAAAAGCATTACTGGAATATTTTTTGTATTTCTCATGAAACTCTTTCCACTGCACTTAAATGAAATGACAAAAATGTATGTTAACAAAAACCAATAAACAAAAACGAAATATATCCATAAATTTAAAAAACAAGGCTCTCCAAACTTGGCTGTACAACGTATTGACCACAAGATGGCAGCAAAACATTGTTTTGAAATGTGAAAACCCGCGTACGTGCGCTGCGCTGGTCCCTTCTTGACTGCGCTCCTCGAGGGCCTTGAACGTCTTCTGTTGCCATGACAACTCCCAAGTTGATACGAGTGCTTCCCAGGTGGCTACTTGATGAACTCAAATGGCAAATTTGCAGATGGATGCAATTGCAATTAGCCCGCTTCCTCGCGTGTTTTTTTTTTTTTCCATTTGTCGATATTTCCAGACGTAATTGACGCTGTTGCGCACGTTTTTTTTTTTTTCGTGAGTCAAGTCAAATAGATTGGTCACGTTCTCACCTTGGCCATACGATAGAAAAGGGAGAACTCGCACACGTGCGTTGCCACGACAATTACGACGGCTGGATTGATCAAAATCTAAACCCAGAATCGCTCAAAAACTAAAATGAATATTCCAAAATGAATGTATACTTATAATATAATTTGCCTTGAGAAACAAACACGAATAATTGGGGGGTTTGGGTCCAAAAATGGTGAGGACTCATTGAACAGGAAGTCGGCCATTTTGGATTCAAAGCAAACTACTTTGGGCAAATTTGGTATGGCAGCAAATGAAAGTTGAATAAAAAAATAAATAAATCAGCCCTCAACACAAGATTGACACAGAATTGAAGATCATGCTGATCACAAAAGGACTCACCAAAACATCCTGGACACAGACCCAAATCGTACAGGGAGTCGGCCATTTTAGTTTGAGGCAGCCACTTTTTCCTCTCAGTAGCGCCCCCTGGATTTTATTTGTATTTTTTTGTATTTTTAATCAAGGCTTGACCACAGTTCCGCTGATCACCGTCAAACTGGTGGGGCATTTCGATCACGATCGGATGCACCGAAATCTGAACAGGAAGTGAGCCATTTTATTTTGAAGCAGCAAGTGGAATGTTTTTTTTTTCCAATTTATTTGATCGGCCTTTGACACCAGTTTTACAGATTCCCACAAAACTGGACAGACAGTACATGTTGATCACAACAGGACACCCCCCCACCCCCACCCCCCCCCAAATTCTGATTGTGGTTTGAAGCAGCCAGGTAGAAATAAATCAATGCCCTCAACAAGTCATCGGTGGGGCATGTCAATCCTAACAAGACGCAAAAAAGCTTTCAGAAAGTCGTGCTGGGCAAACCGGCCCGAATGCCGCACAAGCGTCCGTATTTTTCCCCCCCAGCTACGCCGTCCTCTTCGCGTTCAAACGCTCCCGCTTCAAGGTCACGCGGCGATGAATAAATGTTGACTTTGGAAAAGCAAAAGAGCAAATAGAAAATAAATAAAGGATCATTGAATCCTTTCACTTTGGTGATTAACTCCGCATTTAATTGCGCCGAGTGATGACTTGCACTCATTTCTTGACCTATTTCTATACATTTTGTTCGCTTTGATTTGTTTTCATTTCCAAATCACGCCGCATCATCCGCCACATGTTTTAGCGGTGTTTATATGATTAGGATGACGATTTTTCTTTGAGCGAAGCGAGCCGCAATAAGCATAAAAGGGGTGTCGGCCGGGGCCGAAATGATTTGTGTGGAGTGGCTGAAGAGTTGACACGTGTTGACCCGCTTTGCGCTCCGGCCTTGACTGCAGCCTTTTCTTCGCTTGCTTGCTTTCTTTTCCATTTTTTTTTTTAAACCGCCTGATTGATTTTTCTCTCCCGCTTGCGTTCACGCTGACAGCTTCGACTTTTGCCAAAGACCCGTTCCGCACGTCCAGATTCATTTTGATGCAATACATTAACAACGACAGCTTGTTGTGATCGGAAATGCGCGAACGATACAAGACAAAAAAAAAGACAAAAAAAGTCACATTTTGACTATGTAGATTGTGTTTGTTTATTTAATTTTATTTAAAAAATGCTCATTGACTTTAAATTTTTTTTTTTTTAATAAAAAAACTATACAAGGGGTTTTTTTGTGTTACAAGTGTCCAACTATTGTTTTTTTTATTTTATTTTTAGTTCAAATGAGTTTGAAATGTTGCATTGTGTTTAAATAAATCAATGCAAGGAAAGTCACCAAATTTTATGAACATCATAATTTTAACGTATTCAATGACCTTTCTCAATGTTTTTTTAATTAAAAAAAAAAAAGAATAAAACACGACTCGTTTTTTTTTCACCATTTGACCAAGTCTTCCAGCTTGACGTCAACGACTGTACCTCATCATTGAGCTTTCTCAATTAATTAGAAATGTATTTTTTTTTAAACAGCATTCATGTTTATTCGACCATCAGGGTGGACTTAACTCAACAAAATAAAAGTCCAAATTGGCAAGTTGAAGTCCGTGTCAGAAAGGACATTTGCTGCAGTTTATGCGACTGATTTCTCAAATGCGACGACGGTGAAGTCATGCGACATCCGTGTGTCTTTTGAATTCTCCGCGTTGCTTTCGAATGGCTTAGATTCTTCCGTTTCTTTCCACGTCGTTCCAATTTGTTGGCCGTTCCATGTCGTGTTTGGCCTCCTTACTCATTCAGTACCAGCCAATTCTAGACCAAGTCTGAAAAGACGTTTAAAAACGTCATTGGGAGTGAATGAGTTAACTCATGAACGAGTTAACCCGCGAGTGTGTTAACTCATGAGTTAACTCATGAATGAAAACGTCATTGGGAGTGAATGAGTTAATGAATGAGTTAACTCATGAATGAATTAACTCATTCACTCCCAATGACTCTTTTGTGACGACGTCAAGCACGTCATGTCCGAATAGGCGCCGCGGGAATAAAACTTGCTTTGCTTTGCCTTCAGCTATTTGTACGCGCTGGGACATCGCGTGTGGAAGCGCTGGAAAAGGAGGTACTTTGTTCTGGTTCAGGTAAGAACGGCTTGGGAGTGCGCGTGTGTTCTGTCGCAGCCGGCACCGACCGCTCCCGACGAGTCAGCCTGCAAATCTTGAATGTGGTTTGCGCGCCCGCGCAGGTGAGCCAGTACACGTTCGCCATGTGCAGCTACCGCGAGAAGAAGCCCGAACCGCAGGAGCTCATGCAGCTGGAAGGCTACACGGTGGACTACTGCCACCCGCAGCCAGGTCGCCAAACCGCACAACTCAAAGGTGCGTTCTTCTTTCTCTTGATTTACGGATCGATTTTGTGGCGGCGCAGGCCTGCAGGGCGGCCGCGTGTTCTTCAACGCGGTGCGCGAGGGCGACCTGGTGGTGTTTGCCTGCGAGGACGAGCAGGACCGGGCGCTGTGGGTGCAGGCCATGTACCGGGCCACCGGGCAGTCCTACAAGCCCGCGCCGCCCCCCCACGGCAACAACGCCAAAAACCGCGGCCCCGCCGGGAACAAGCCGGCATCGCCCATCAGTAAGTGCGGCCGCTCCTCCTTTCTCAGCACTGATCGACTCCACAAAAACTCATGTTCGACCGCTGCTTACTAAAGAGCAGAAAAAGTGACGAGCGTCGACTCTTGTTTTGCTCGCTGTTCATGTCACGATTCTGAATGCCGACGTCGCGTCACTGCCAGGTCACAATTCGGCGAAATTGCAAAGGGCTCGCTCGCGTCAATAGTCGCAAAACAAAACTTTGGACATTTGGCAGTTTGGGATGTAAATGTATTTATTTATTTTAACGTAATTTAATTCGTTTTTGTATTAGTTTTTGTTTTTTATTTTGTTTTTTGCTTTCAAAAATGCTTTGTTTTCATTTTTTGGGGGGGCGTTTTTGTCTAAATTCTTGTTTCTTTCTTTCTTTCTTTCTTTCTAACTCATTCACTCCCAATGAGTTAACTCATTAACTCATCACGAGTTAACTAATTAATTAATCACGAGTTAACTCATTCACTCCCAAAGCCGCTTTTAAACGTCTTTTCAGACTCGGTCCAGAATTGGCTGGTACTGAATGAGTTAATGGGCTTTCTGCCAGAGGTCACGTCGCGGCTTCTGTGCCACACACATGAAGACGACTCTTTGACCCCCAGACGACTTTTTGAACTTGCGACTCTCAGCTGTGCTCGTCCCCAAATGAATCCATTTCACGTCGACAGTGAGGGTCGCTGTCGTTCAATGCGGCTTCCTTTCACCTTGGGTAGCAGGCTCAAGTCGAGCCTCTCCTTTCTCTGGATTTTGGAGCCTACCCCCCCCTTCCCTCTCGCAGCTGCCTCGGGTCTCCAGACGCGAGTAGAGGTAGCAGGGAAGCCCCCTCGCTGACCAACTTTCCAACAAGTCATCTTTAGTCTTCGGCTCTGGACCCAGCATGAGGCTTTGATTTTTCGTTTGACCGTTTTGGGGGCTTTCTACTGTCTTCGTTCGACTCGTTTTATTGTTTGTTGTTGTATGAATGATTTTTGCTCCATGTGTAGCACTTTGTAGACGGCGCTGGTTGTTTTCAAGTGCTCACCAAAAACACTTGAGTTGGGCGCGCACGTGCACGGGACCCGCATCGCTCAAGCTAATGAGTTGGCGCGCGTGTGCACACCCGACACGACACGGGTGACCCGCCTCCTTTTGTCTCTCTTGTCATGAAGCCGTTTTCCACTTTGGGCATAGAAAATCGTCAGCGTCGCACAAACCGTTTCACTCGAACGACATCAAGCGTCCTTTTATTTTTTTTTTCTTCCTTCCCGCGTCGCCTTTGTTGACTTTTCAAATGAATTTCTCATTTGGTACTCCTACCGAGGTTCAGCTGTGACCTTCTCCAAGGTTGCGCGTGGCGTAAAAAGCAATCTTTCAATTAACTTGTGAGAATAGTTGATTGTCACTCGAGTGTGAAAGGAAGTTGCGCAATCAGCTGCTGTTCACGCAACACCCACCAGGGGGTGCCCGGGATGCTCTTGAGACTGGGAAACGAAGCCAAGCGACCTTTTGACCTTGAGTTTTGCCTCATTCGTTGCAGTTGGTCTTCCCAAATGGCAAAGGAGTCGTCCGAAAATGATTCACCGACGAACAAAAAAAAAAAAAAAATTGATGAATGCGATCGCGGATTCGTCCTTCCGCAAATGTAGCTTAGCGTTTGCGATGATGCCGTCAAGCCAACGTCACGAGTCGTCGCGCTCGCTGTCTTGACGTCGGCTGTCAAAGCTTCAGACGCGACCTGCCGTGTGCCCCCTCACCCCCTCCAGATGACATCCGCCAGCTGCGCCGCGCAAACTTTCTTCCCGCCAAACTCGCCTCCGCCGCTCGGAGAACGGCGCCCGATATCGTCCGGCGAGCTGTCCGTCCTCATCTCCGTCTCCGTCTCGGCGCGGCCGTCCGCTTGCGCCTCGCCGCGCCGCGCCCCGCTCCGCCCGCCCGATGGTCTCTCGCGCCGCCGCACCTGAAAGTGAAAGGTCGCACGTCGATAAGCTGCCGTCAGCCTCCGCCGCCGCTTGTCACATGGATGTGACCGTCGCCGTGACGACCGGCACACGCCGCGGAGACGGAGAGGCCGCCGCCGCCGCGAGATACTCAACCGTCACACTTCCGCACGCGGCGTCTTTGTGACACCTTTCGTGTTTGTCTGATGGAGACGGTCCGAAAAGAAAAGCGGAGTGCCCCCAACAAAAATCTAATTTCTGATTTTAGTTCATTTTCAGATCGACAATTGACATTAAGACTATTTTTTTTCTTCAGTGAACTCCTGTTGATCACATTTTTGGACTGGTTTGATCCCTTCCGCGCACTTTAAAACATGAAAAAAATTTGTAAAAGTACGGATTTATTTTTCATTCTTCATTACCGTATTTTTCCGCACTAAAAGGCGCCCCGAAAAGCCTTCCATTTTCTTAAAAGCTCACAGCGCGCCTTAAAATCCGATCGCCTTGTGTCCGGTCATTACGGTAATATTTCGACCCCCCCCCCCCCCCTCCCCCGAAATGGCTCCTTGAGTTAAGTGAACCGTGTCGCTGCTTTATTAAATACGTTTCACTGACATCTGATCGTTCTGTTGGGGCTGCGCTCAAGGGAAACGCCATCTAGTGGATGCATTGTAGATTGCGCCTTATAATGCGGTGCGCCCAATGTATGGAGAAAAAAACTGCCGCGCGCCTCATCATCCAGTACGCCTTTTAGTGCGGAAAATACGGTATTATTCCTCCGTAAAGGAAAAGAAAACTCGCACAAATTTGCCTGATTCAAACCGCTGCCAAAACGTCCCAGCGATCAACACGCCGCGAACACCCATCGGTTCGTCATCCGCCATTTGCCCGATTGGTAACTTATTATTCGTCAATTATTTTGAAAGATTTTATTTTTTTCCTTGACACGGTGCCAGAAAGTTGAAAACGGGCAGCGGCAGTCGCGCTGTTGGGGCGAACCTCGTTCGGCCTCCAAAATGATCTCGGCGGCCGTGGGATGGCCCCGCCCCCCAAAATCGGCGTGGCCCCGGTAAAGCCCCTCCCAACGTTTCAAAAAGCACGGCCATTTTCTCAGCCTTCGCGTCGGGGAGAGCAAAAAAAAAAAAAAAGACAAAAAGAAAACGCCGCCTTGAGCTCGGCACAGGCAATAATAAGCCGTCGGCCGCTAATCAATAACTTGGTATGACTTTGACCTCGGCGTAGCCTGGAGTTGCGTCCGTCCCACTTTAATTGTTCTCGGGCGCCTCCGAACGCCGCCGCCGCCGCGTGTGCGGAAAGCCGAAGACAATGTGGGACCAAAACTCGCCATCTGGGCCAGGAACCCAAACCCCTGACACGCGCTGGCCGGATAATAGCTGAAAGTTGCACTTGACAGGCATCAGCGCCATCAATCAATAGCGGGGGGCCCCCCTCGCGCCGCCGCCGCTTTGTTGATCATCGGCGCCGATCCATATGTCTTTGGTCTCTCTTTTGCTTTGTCAAATCTTCACAATCTCGCCGAGCATGTGAAGTGACCTACATCGGGAATCGCCGAGGGAGGCGCGGCCCAGGAAAAAAAAGACGCCGATTGCCGACGTGCCGCTCGGGCTGTCTTTTGGGTTTGTTTTATTTGTTTTTTTTTTTTGGGGGGGGGGGGGGTTGTGTGTCTTTCACGCACGGCCAAGTGGGCCGGCTGATGCGCCGCCATCTCATCGCTTGCCTCGCGCCGTGCAGCGCAACAGTGGGGCGGGAGGGGGTGGGGCGGGCGCCATTTGTATCACGGAGGAGACGAATCGGAATGGAATCTAACGTGCCCGCAGAAGCGGCAAATTTACACGGAAACACAAAAGTATTGCGGGCACATCCAAAGGTGGGCCAGTGGTGCAAAATACCCCCCGACCCCCCATATTGCATTTGTTTTAGTATTTTACTTCCACTTTTTATTTAAGATATAAGACCGGGGAAATTTGCAGTCTGCAGCAGCAAAAATGGGGGGGGGCAAAGTGTTTCATTGCACAAAATAAATGTTTCGGAAAAGACACAGTTCAATATAAGTGCAATGTAAAGACATAGCGTAAGCAATATATTTGTAGAATAAAATATATCCTATTTTATGATATATAGTTCTATTTATTTACATATATATATATATTACATATATGATAGCAATTAAATAAATAAAATAAATGTGCTCCCTCAAAAAAAACAAAGTCTGAGCAAATGTTGCCTCTGAGGTCATAGAAATAAATCCTCAATCAGAATTCACAATTCCGTTAAAAAAAATAAAAAAAATAATGATTGAACGATTTACAGTATGCAGGCTTTTTATTATTTGATTTGCTTTTGTTAAAAACAAAACTGAAATCTGTTTTCTTTGAGGCGTATTTTAATGAAAGATTATTTTTGCTTGGGTTCGTGTTAAGAAGAAAATCATCATTTGAAAAGGATGTCATATTTCATTTTTTAAAAATGTGTCTGTTGCTTCATTTGTTTGTACGATTGATTTTTTTCCCCCAGTGAATGGGGGGGATTTTCAAATTAATTAAAAATTCTTTTATGGAGATCCCATTTATGTATCATTTCTCATGATTGTATTTTATATTTCAAACATTGCATATTAACGTTTTTTGGGGTTTTTTTTTCAAATCATAAAGCTGTTGAATATATAAATATATACAAATATATTTAAAAAAATATATAAATATATTTAAAAAAAAAAGAAAACTTGCAAATATGTTGAGGCCCATTAAGAAACCAAAGTGACCTACATCGGAATTGGACAGGATCCCCCCCCCCTCCCCCTTGGCCCCCTTGGCCCCCCTGGGCACGGGCCACGGTGGAAGAAAAAAAAAAAAAGCAGATGAGGATCTGATTGTGGAAATTTCACTTTTGCTGTCTTTTCTCCCGCGCGGGACAAAAGCCACAAAGACGGCAAATTGTGTGTACGGGTGCACGTGGGGGTGAAGAGGCGGCGCGGGGGGGCCGCCCGATTGTCTGCCAGGGTCTTCTTCCTCTTCTTCATCTTTGAGAAAGACAAAAAAAAAAAAATTGGCCGCATCGCCAATGAAAAGCGCGAGT
Organism: Hippocampus mohnikei; assembly: GCA_026261675.1. Lineage (NCBI taxonomy): Eukaryota > Metazoa > Chordata > Actinopteri > Syngnathiformes > Syngnathidae > Hippocampus > Hippocampus mohnikei. Next base: position 906,586 of record JAKGUB010000330.1, read on the forward strand.
CCCGCGGGCGCGGCCGCTCTTTGCGTCTTTTGTGCGCGAGACGCGCGCGTGGGGCCATTAACGGACTGGAAATGAACCCGGGCGGGGGGGGGGGGGCTTTCCTTGAGCGCCGTCTGCCGCTCGGGCCGAGACACCCTTTTGCTTTTCTTTCCCTAATTGTGTTGCGCTGACACGCTGGCGGCGACGCTCGTGCTCATCTCGATGCTCCGCTTTTTTCCACGCAACTCTTTGGAAACTTGGACGACGTGAACGTGAACGTGCTGCCGCTCCAAATTGTTTTTTTGTTTTTTATGCTAATGTGAACAGGACAATTTGTGTGTGTGTGCGTGTGTATGTGGGTGTGTGTGGGTGTGTGTGGGTGGGTGTTTGTATGTGTGTGTGTGTGGGTGTGTGTGGGTGTGTGTTTGTATGTGTGTGTGTGTGTGTGTGTGTGTGTGCATGTGTGGGTGTGTGTGTGTGTGTGTGTGTGTGTGGGTGTGTGGGTGTGGATGTGTGGGTGTCTGTGTATGTGGGTGTGTGTGTGTGTGGGTGTGGATGTGTGGGTGTCTGTGTGTGTGTGTGTGTGTGTCATGGGTGTGTGTGTGTGTGGGTGTGGATGTGTGGGTGTGTGTGTGTGGGTGTGGATGTGTGGGTGTGTGTGGGTGTGGGTGTGTGTGTGTGTGTGTGGGTGTGTGGGTGTGGATGTGTGGGTGTCTGTGTATGTGGGTGTGTGTGGGTGTGTGTGTGTGGGTGTATGTGTGTGTGTGTGTGTATGTGAGTGTGTGTGGGTGTGTGTGGGTGTATGTGTGTGTGTGTGTGTATGTGTGGGTGTGTGGGTGTGGATGTGTGGGTGTCTGTGTATGTGGGTGTGTGTGTGTGTGTCATGTGTGTGTGTGTGGGTGTGGATGTGTGGGTGTCTGTGTATGTGGGTGTGTGTGTGGGTGTATGTGTGTGTGTGGGTGTGGATGTGTGGGTGTCTGTGTATGTGGGTGTGTGTGGGTGTGTGTGTGTGTGTGTGTGTGGGTGTGGGTGTATGTGTGTGTGTGTGTTTTCATATGGGACTTGTTTATGAATGTGGATCTAAATGGGATCTCTCTGGATGCTCAGATCACGAGCTGGGGGGGGGGGAGTCAACTAGGTGAGCATCAAATCTTTGAGGCGTGTGTCATCAACACACACACACAAACACACACACACACCAAATCACAGTAGCAGGTGAGTGTGACCCTTCCTGGTTCCTCACTGGATTTTTCTGATCCCCCCCCCAAGTTTTTGCACAAATCCATTCCGATGAAAACGTCGACTTTGATGTAGGTGTGTTCTTCTGTGACACGACATTTTCATAAGCCGATGTGCACCGGTCGTGGCCGACAAAGGTGCGCTTCTGCTCGGCGGACCGTTGCGTTGGGGGGACGAGGTCGCAAAATCGGCAGAATTTGATGGACGAATGAAAATCATCCATAAAGTAACTGGACGCTCAGAGTGATCGCCCAACTCGGGTGGCGCTCGTGCGACCTCGACGTCAACAAAAACGGCGCAGTTGTTCGACAAAGCAAGGAGGTGGAAAAAAACACACACACACACGCATACACACCCCCCCACACACCCACACATACATCCACACACACCCCCCCCACACACCCACACATACATCCACACATACACCCCCCCACACACCCACACATACATCCACACATACACACCCCCCCACACACCCACACATACATCCACACATACACCCCCCCACACACCCACACATACATCCACACATACACCCCCCCACACACCCACACATACACACACACATACCCCCCCACACACCCACACATACACACACACATACCCCCACACCCCCCACACATACACACACACATACATACCCCCACACACCCACACACACACCCACACACACACCCACACCCACACACACACCCACACATACACATACATCCACACATACACACACACATACACACCCCCCCACACATACATCCACACATACACACACCCACACATACACACACACCCACACGTACACACACACCCACACATACACCCACACATACACCCACACACACACCCACACATACATCCACATATACACACACCCACACATACACATACATCCACACATACATACCCCACACACACCCACACACACACCCACACATACACATACATCCACACATACACATACACACCCCCTCACACATACATCCACACATACACACACCCCACACACCCACGCATACACACACACCCACACATACACCCACACATACACCCCCACACACACACCCACACATACATACACACATACATACACCCACACACCCACACCAACACACACACCCACACATACACATACATCCACACATACACACACACATACACACCCCCACACATACACACACCCCACACACCCACACATACACACACACCCACACATACACCCACACACCCACACATACACACACACCCACACATACACCCACACATACACCCCCCCACCCACACACCCACACATACATCCACATATACACACACCCACACATACACATACATCCACACATACATACCCCACACACCCACACATACACACACACATACACACACCCCACACATACATCCACACATACACACACCCCCACACACCCACACATACACCCACACACATACACATACACCCACACATACACCCCCCCACACACACACACACACACACCCGCACACACACCCACACATACATCCACATATACACCCCCACACACACACACATACACCCCCCACACACACACATACACACACCCACACATACACCCACACACATACACATACACCCACACATACACCCCCACACACACACACACACACACCCGCACACACACCCACACATACATCCACATATACACCCCCACACACACACACATACACCCACACATACACCCCCACACACACACACATACACACACCCACACATACACCACACACATACACATACACCCACACACACACACCCCACACACACACACACACACACCCACACACACACCCACACATACATCCACATATACACCCCCACACACACACACACACACACCCCCACACACACACACACACACACCACACACACACCCACACATACACCCACACATACACCCCACACACACACACACACACACCCACACACACACCCACACATACATCCACATATACACCCCCACACACACACACACACACCCACACACACACACCACACACACACACACACACACACACACCCACACATACACCCACACACATACACATACACCCACACATACACACCCCCACACACACACACACACACACACACACACACCCACACATACACCCACACATACACCCCCACACACACACACATACACCCACACACACACACACACACACACACACACACCCACACATACACCCACACATACACCCCCCCACACACACACATACATCCACATATACACCCCCCCACACTCACACACATACACCCACACATACACCCCCACACACACACACATACACACACCCACACATACACCCACACACATACACATACACCCACACATACACAGCCCCACACACACACACACACACACACACACACACCCACACATACATCCACATATACACCCCCCCCACACACACACACATACACCCCCCCCACACACACACACACACACCCACACATACACCCACACATACACCCCCCACACACACACACACACACACACATTCTGTTCAACAGTTTTTTTTGTCCTTTATTTGTGTCTGTCACTGTTTTGCCTTTCAGTCCTTTTGAGCGTTCTACTTTTGCAAATATGGCTTCTTTTTTTTATTTTTTATGAGAAAGCGGATGGAAAGAGAGAATTCCTCAATGGGGTTTTTTGGTTTCATTTTTATTTATTTATTTATTTATTTTGCAACTTTGGGGCGGGCCTCATTTCTTTTCTTGTCACAATTTAGCAATCCCATTTCAACTGTATGTCAATGGAAAGTCGGTTTGAATGTGACATTTTTTTTTTTTCCCCAAACATCCGCATGTCTCCGCCGCGTCGACCCGCCGCGCGCTTTCGCAGACCCGAACGAATTTATTTGTTTTTTTTTTTTTCAGGCCTGGACCCGTCCGAGCGTCAGGGCGTGGAGGAGCTGGTGTCGTCGGCGCCGAGCCGCTTCGACCACGCTCGCCTCTTCGCCGTTTTGCAGAGGCAAACGCTGCAGCACCGCATGAACGACTCCTTCTCCTGCCTGGTGCGCAACACGCTCACACTACACCCCCCCGTCCCCCCCCCCATCCCCTAACTCCGGTGTGAGCTCGTCGACGGCCGTTTTCATGGCGCTTTGAAAGCGGCTGGGCAAAAATAAGAGCGTAGCCGCGCCTCGCGGTGGCAAACGGAGCCGTCGTGAACAAAAAAAAGGGGGGGGGCGGGGGTGTCGTGCGCTCGTTTTAAAACGGAAATCCAAATTGCGCAACCAATCGCCGGCATGAACGGCAATCAAACCGATGCTGAGCCGCCGCATTCAGTCGATGCATAAGAAGGGGGAGGGGCTACGGCCACCAACTCCCCCCCCACCCCAAAAAAAATCGTTTTCAAATATTGGAAAAGCTTTCGCACAAAACGGAGCAAAGCAAATGGTTGGCCGTCACGTCTCATTTCGCGGATCCCGTCGGCAGCGGCGTCAATATTTTGACGGGCGTTGCGGGTGCGAGAGTCTCTCTTCTCCGCACGCCATTTTTCGCATTTCGATCAATTTCGTTTTCAATTCATACGCATTCCCAAAAAATAATTTCTTTGATATTGTTTGACGTCACTTTGTTTTTCGACATAACTATTCCGCCACAGCGCGCTCGCTATCATGTTGAACAGCGGAGACGTTTTTTTTTTTTTTTTTCCCGCGCATTGGATGCGCAAAGCCGGCCGGCGCTTTATTGGGCAATTTGCCGCCGCACTTAACGAGCCGCCCCGTGATAATCGGCCCATCCAAGACGCCTAATCAGGCAAAATGGCCTTTGAATGACGCCTTGGAACACGTTGAGCACGCCTGGCTGGCCCGGGGGCGGGGGGGGGAGGAGGGGGCGGGGAAGGTCAGCTTCTTCTTTCTGCTCAGCGGGGGGCATTTGTTCTAATCAATACTTTCCGCGTAGGAACATGAGCCTCGTGGCCAAATGAGAGGCGGGAGGGGCGTGGGGGGTGGCCTCAATGGAGACGGGGGGGGCCGGGCGGGGCCGAACATTAGGGGGGCTTTTTGTGTGAAACCAAACAATCGGCATCACCCCCCACAAGACCACCACCACCGCGCTAAAATCCCCCCCCCCCCCGCCCCCCCTGTCGACTCCAACTCACTCCTTTTCCACGTCAACCGCGAGGAATTTTCATTCAATTTGCGATTTGACACAAAAAGTGAGGCTTTTAATTTTTTTAAATGTGCATCATTTGGGCTGGGGAGGGAACCCCCCCCCCCAAAAAAAAGCAAACATTGATTGCGAAATACGCGCGATGTGATTGAGTAGAAATCTGACTTGAAATGTTCATTTGTTATTTTGATGATGAATCAAGAGACAAAAATGTGTTCCCGTTGAGCTTTTTTTTTTTTGGGGGCGGGTGCGTTTGAATCGCTCTTTCCCCCAAACCTTTGACTTTGTTTTCTTAAGCGATGGGAATCCATTTGTAGCATTTCCGCCTCAGAGCGCAGAGGTGGCGGGTTGGCACATACTCCTCGTGCCTGCGTGGCTTTTCCGCGGGTGCTCCCGCTTTCCTCGCACCCTCGCAAAAACGTGCACGGCAGGTTACGATTGCGAGCTGGAATTGTGCTCCGTGTGCGCCCTGCGACCGGCTGGCAAACCAGACGCGGATGCCCGAAGACGGCCGCGATCGGCTCCGGCACACCCGCGGAATCGATGGCGTCACTATGTTCGTCAATGTTTTGTTTTTTTAAGAAAATTGTTTCGTCGTCTTTTGGGGAAGTACAGCATCAATGTCCCCCGTTTTTTTTTTTCTTTCTGTCTCTCGCCGCCACAAGCGCGCAATCCGACGTTGGCTAGCAGCATGTCGGCGCGCGGGCCTTTTCGCGTCCCTCCCGCCTCGGCGCCACGGGTGCTCTTTTGACTCGCCGCTTGGCTGGCTCGCTTTCCTTGTCCGTCGCCGCCGGCGCCAGCGCGGAATACGGCGTCGCAGCGAGAGACGGCGGCGCCACAAGATGTTCCTCGGCCGCAAGCAGATGGCGGCGCTCGCAATTAGCCGCCGAGCACGCGTGTCTGCCCCCGCTCTTTTGCAAAGCGAGCCTGTTGCCGAGGAAAAAAAAAAGCGGGAGCTAGCGGAGCCGTCCAGCAGACGCCGCGCCTCCTAACAGGAAGTTGACCTCCGCGGTGACATCATCGGTGACATCATCGTGACTTACGACAAGCTGGTCCTTCCTGGGGGTCACGTTGGTTTAAAAAAAAAAAAAAAGGGCGACAGATGGTCCGGCTCATTCAGCTCTGTGCCAAAAAAAGTGTGTGTAAGATATAACAAATTGATTAAAAAAAATAATTCTTTAATTGTAGTATTAGGAATTGATTTGGAATGAACTTCCCAAATTAATCAAATCGATCAGCTGTGTTGGAAGAGGCTGGATGGGGGGGGGCCCCTGAGGACCAAAGTTAACTGAACACACCAACAAATCAAAATATAAATGGAGAAAACCCGCCTGGCCCCGCCCCTCAAAGGCACGCCTGCTTATCACAGTACAAACCGGAATTATAAAACCTTTTTTTTTTTTTTTTTTTTCCGATTTGTCGAATATTTTTGCACAATTCAATGCGAAAATATATATTTTTTCTTTCTTTCTTGATTGGAAAACACAAGGCAGACGTTTGATGGAATGCATTTGAAGACGGCCGCATCCGCCTCGCGGCCGCGCCTCGTTTCCCGTCCGGCCTGCCCGCCCGCCGTCGGCGTTGTCGCTAATTGGCGAGCGACGGGTGGAACGCGCGGCGAACGTGCGCACGCATGCCAGCCGAGCATTTAGGCCGGCGCCGCCGCCTGATTGGCCGGCGGCGGGGGAGGGTGCGAGCGCGGGCCCCGTAATCGAGTCAAAGCGGGGACTCCTGTGGATTTAAAGATTGTCACGGGCTAAATATTTTCAAACACGCTCGGGGGGGGGGGGGAAGGAAGGCGCTTCCTGCGGCCGCCGCTCGCGGTTTGTCGTTTGATGGCTTTTACATTTCAACACGTTTAGTGTGGACTATTTTTTTTTTTGGGGGGGGGGTGTTCGAGGTGGAGAATAGTAAGAATAATTAGAGCCTGACCGATACAGATTCATTATTATTGTTTTTTTTGTTTTTTTTAATCGGGGTGGGGCGCCATTGCAATATTTGGATTAATCGGATTAAACGGATTAATTAATTAATCAAAACGAATGTGTTTTTTTTTTTTTGCTCACTTGAGACTTACAACAAAAAGCACATATTCATATTCATATTTGTTCACCCCGTAACACCCGACGCGTCAAAGAATCGCCAGAAAATTCTGATTTGGGGGAACTGAGATGTTTATTAACCCTTTGAACAAAATCCACCAAAATATTTTTGCTATATCATGTTGTTTATGAGATCTTTTTTGGATCCCATTTTAGTCAGAGTGATGTAGATTACGTGTGAAATGACAACTGCGGGGGGGGGGGAATCGTATTTTTAAATCAAATCTGATTTAAAAGTAATAATAATAATACATTTGATTGATAAGCGCCTTTCAAGACACCCAAGGACACTTTACAATAACCAAAAACACCAAACAATTCATGGTCATATAAAGAATGAGTTTTGTATTTATTCACCCGTTATTTTATTTTATTTTTTGGACAAAATGCACGAAGGAGTGGCACCCAAATTCCGTAACACAATGACAATAAAGGCGATTCGGATTCTGATCATGCATGTCGCAAACATGACGCGGATGGCGTGACAGGATTTTAGGCAGCCAAAAAGCGGGCCGCTAAAACGACAATGACAGCAAAACTGAATCGAATGTCCAAAAGGACAACAACTTTGACTGTCCCTTAATTAGTGCCAAATATTTGATTAATTTTAAACGTGTGCGTGTGATTGTGTGTAAGTCCAGGGGAGTGCAATGTATTTATATACTTCTTATACTTTTATAATTTTAGATTTCACGACACTTTGGGGTACAATTTCGTTGTAACAAGTGTGCAATGACAATAAAGTATTCGTTCATTCATTCGTTCGTTCAAGGACCGCCGGATTGGTGATTGTGCTGCTCCTTCTGCAATGCGCGTCTTGGCCACCAGGGGGCAGCCTAATAGAGACTGTGAGAAAACGCTATGACGACGCTTACTGGGGTCGAATCGATGATTTTTTTGGGGTGATGAGGAAAACATCTCCGCCGCCCCGACAATGATCTTTTTTGGGGGGGGGGGGACTCTGAGCTAGCTGACCTTCATTAATTCGTTCCTTTTGGCACTTCTCGGCTCGAGTCTCGGCTCGACGCTCCCGTGCGTTGCTCGTTCCTTTTTGGGCCGGTGCAAACTCGATCAAGCCCAATCCACGTTGTCATTTTCGTCTCTTCCCAGTTCCTTTCAAAGACGAGAATTTTTTGCGACCCACGAGGGAATTTCCTCAGCTAAATGTCACTACCAAAAAAAAAAAAAAAAGTCGTCTTCAAGCTTGTTTGAGTGTCTTTTTAAAAGGTTGTGATGTTTTTTTTTCCTTCTTCTTCTTCTTCTTCTTCTTCTCTCCTCCCCGCAGCGTCCTTGAGGTGTTATTGCGTTCTTTGTATTTACCGCTGCTTATTTGTGCGCGTTTTTTTTTTTTTTTTTTCCCGCCGCCGCTGACCTCGCTCGCTTTTGTGCCGCCCGCCAAGCACTTGGTGACCTTTTGGCAGGCAAGCGGAGCCGAGGAAATAAATTGCGCTCACTCCAGCTTCGAGTGTCGGAATTGAAGCACCTGTCGTACTTGAATATTGACGCGCTGAAAAGGACCGACGGCCGCCGCCGCCGCCGCCGCCGGGGATAAAAAAAAAAAATCAACGACTTTGACGTTTGCAGCCGACGTGGCGGGAGGAGGACGTGAATACTCGTTGCACGAAAAAAAAAAAAATCCGCCCGTATTCGCCGTGAAGGAGGATTTTTGTTTCGTTTTTTTTTTTTTTCACGTTCCCTTTCGCTCCCCGAAAAAAAACCTCCCCAAAAAATTTAGTTTGCCCACGAAAACGTCACTCCGCATCCGAGACTCGTCTTGGCTAAGCCGACGCCGGCGACGGTTCCGGTTTTCCGAGTGTAAAGTCTGCTTTTCGCCGTCGCCAAGTGCAGATGGATGAAGGGGGCCGGGGTGACCGCCGCCGCCGCCGCACGTGCGCAAGTCGGGCGCAAGTCTCATGAACGGAAGGGCAAACCGGTTTGGGGTGAGATTCAGCACTTGCAAGATTGGGGGGGGGTGACACGCTTTTCTTGATGGGGAAGAACGAACGAGAGACGCACCGCCGAAGGCACCGCTGGGTAAAAAAATTTTGAGAGAATTCTGAAAGAGCGAATGTACCGAAGCTAGCGGGGAGGGGTGGTGTTCCTTCCTTCAAGTGACATCTGCTCTTCTCTGGCGTCTACCTGGCCGCAATTGTCGGCGCCTTTTCTCCTCCTTCCTTTCTCTGGGGCCCTTTTGTGGGGGGGCGGGGGGGGGGGGCTTTGTGCTCCGGGAAAACCGTCGGCGAGGGGACGGGGCAGGAGAGGCGAAAGGCGGCGGCGGCGGCCAGCTGTTAACAAGTGGCCGGGATTGCCGCGGGGGGGGGGGCGGTTGTTGTATTCAGTGGCGGGCTCAAACCTCCGCCAGAGTCTTTGGATCGGGACACGCTTGGCCGCCAAAGCGCCACAATAGCGAACACGTGTGAGCGTGAAGGATGCTCCCGCGCTCGTCTTATTGCTCGCCGCCATCTGTCCGCCTCTCGCGCCGTCAAAACGAAAGCCCCCGACGGAGGCCTTGACTCACGTTTTCGAGGTGGCGCCAGTCTGGTGGTGGTGGTGGTGGTGGACCCTGTCGGTCTCCCCTACGCCGGGAAAACCTTTCGCCACAGTCGTTCCCCTCACGATAGAACAACCGCGGCAGACGAAAAAAAGTCGGCGGTTTGCTGGCGGGCACAAAACGGAAAGCCGGTTTTGACCTCGTCGACGGGGGGGGCGGAGCCACACGGCCGCCGGGAGGGTGGTGGGAAAACGTTCCTGCCAATCGATCTCCCGTGCACGCGGAGCCCTTCGACCGCTCGATACTCGGCCGCAATCCGTTGATGTCGCCAAAGTGTATTTCCAGAACAAATTATTTTATTTTTTTTTTTTGCTTTTGACTAAGAAATTTCCTGGCGTCCCAAAAACGTACATTTGCAATCGTGCGTCCCGTTGGAAAATTATACGTCTAGGACGCGGGACGCAGAGGTAACAAGATGGCTGCCCCCCCCCTCCTTCATGTGGCTCCTCTGTCAACACGAGACGACCCCCCCGCCCCCCCAAAAAAGAGCCCCCACACGTTGGACCACAACGACTTCCGTCAACACCGCGGCGAATCAGATATCACGGATGGCTGGATGGTGCAGTCGGCCAAAAGGTTTTGGTTGTAAGCGGCCGTTTTCGTCCAACGGCGGCGTTGTGACGGCTTTCCAAAACAAGTTCCATCCCGTGCGCTTTTTTTTTTGGGTCACAGGGTTGGTTCAGCCCGGGTCAGGTGTTCGTCCTGGACGAGTACTGCGCCCGCTACGGCGTTCGCGGCTGCCACCGCCACCTGAGCTACTTGAAGGACCTGATGGACTTCTCGGAGGACAACGCGCTGGTGGACCCCACGCTGCTTCACTACAGCTACGCCTTCTGCGCCTCGCACGTGCACGGCAACAGGTGCGCCCGCCCGCCCTCGCCTTCCCGTTCGCTTAGCACCGTGGGAATTCACGACGGGGCAAAATCGTGGCGTTGGGAAGCAAAGTCTCGCCATCGACGCCCGTCGGATTGAAATGTCGCAGATCAATTTCTTTCCGACGTTCAAGGGAAATTCCCATTTGCTGCCACCTAGTGGCAGCAAGGCGCGCGTGGCAAAACGAGCACCACAATGTGCATTGAAATCAATGCGAACACGTGAGAAAAACGGTGAATCTGTTGCTCGGAAGGGTCTCTCAACACCCCCCCCCCCACCCCCCCCAAAATGGGGATCTGGATCAGATTCACGACCGCCCGTATGGATGTGGCTCTTTTCCCCCCTGTCGTGCTTCCTTGCTTGTTTCCCGCATCAGGTGCACCAACGACGAGGCGTCAGTGCAAAGCGGGTCAGGGCGGTTGGGAGTTCCTGGGCTGGGGGGGGAGGGGGGGTTGCGGGGGGGCGGGGTGTTGGTCGTCGTCCCTTTCGGCAGATTTGCTGCTTATCGCTTACACTTGAGCTGCGTAGAGTGTAAACACACAAACAAGAAGAACAAACCCCGCCCCTCGTCACCCCTCCCCTCCCCCCCCAACCCCTTTGCCGCAGCCTTGGTAGCTCAGCTCGCTTGCTTCATTTAGCAGCAACAATGTGTCTGAAGAGCGGCAAGCTGTCGCGGCCCACTTAGTACCAACGCCCCCCCCCTCTGCCCCCCCCCCAGCCGTGAGAGCACTAACGTGAGCGCACATGCGGAGCTCACGAACCACAAACCAAACACCACTTTGAGTTGATTGGACGCCTGCCAACGTAGTCCTCCTATTTGAATGCACTTCTTTTTTTTTTTTTGCGGGGGGGGTCCTTTGCAATTTTGTTACGCCACCCCCATCCAAAAACAACAACAACAACAAAATGAAACACCTTGGCAGATGAAACAATGTTCTCTCGTGGTTTTCTTTCTCGTGAGCTTTTGGAGAAATATTGCGGCAGCCTAAAAATGGCGGCGGAAGTTGGCGGCGTGAGCACTTTGGCGCAGAACCCGGCCAATCGGCATTCGGCCTTTCACACGGAGACGCCGCATCCGCCGTCGGCTGCCACAAACCACTTCGATCGTCAAATCGGTTGAGTTGTCTTTGTTTTAGCTTTTTTTTAAATTATTGGCGATCCCTCCGCAAAGCCGATGAAAATAATTGACATTTTTGACAAATAATTTCAAAATAAAAATGACAATTTCCATCTCTTTGTTCCGATGGAAGGGACTTTCAGATATTTTTTTTTTTCAAATTTTCATTTCAAATGGACGGTGCGGAAAATGCACACCTTTCAATTCGATTTCGAGTTTGGTCAGGAAAATGCTGAAAAGTGTTTTGTGTGTGTGTGTGTGTGAATTAGTGCTGTTAAACGATTTAAATATTTAATCGCAATCAAATGTATAATTTCATAGTTAACTCAGAATTAGCCGTAATTAATCACAGATTTTTATCGATTCTAAATTTTCTCTGATTTCTTTTGGTCCGATTTTTCCCATTTTAATGCTCTCGTCAACATGGAAGCGTGGATCAGTTTTCTTTGTGCACAATGCAAATATTGACTGAAACAACGATTTCGATTTTCAATTTGACATGAACATTTTGCGCTCGGAGCAGTTATTCAAACTTGGAGCACATCTGATTATTTTAGAGCAACGCAACATCTGCTGTGACGTGGTGCCGCATTAATCTCGCGATTAAAAAAATTAATCGAGTTAAAATTGTTTGAAATTAATGCCGATAATAACGCATTAAACTGACAGCACACACACACACACACACACATATTCTTCCTTTTTTCTCTCCTCAACTTGGGGGCAAAAGGTCGCGCTGACCTTTTGCATTGAGGGTCAAGGGTCAACGTCGACGCGTCAAACGAATGTCCGGCAAAAAACGTGACAGACGCGCGCGCGCGCTAGCCCCACGCTCAGCTAGGCCGCTTCAAATACGACTTGTGGCTCGCATTGTGTGCGCGAGTGGATATCGTTTGACCCTATGCGGTACATAAACGTAAAATAAGAATTGGCGGCGCGCTTCACAGCGAAGAAGCCCTTCACGGCGGCGTTGCATGAAGTCGGCAATCAAAGATGGATGTTCTCGGATGACGTTTGCTCACGCGGCGGCTGATTGCTTCTCGGCAGACGTGAATTCTTCGCTCCGAGACGCCGGCCGAGTCAAGGCTGCGTGCCGGCGCTTTTCTTCCTGCCCTCAGCCTCCCCCCCTGCTGCCTTTCTTCTCTTTTTCTTCCACTCTGGCTTTTAAGAGCGCCACAAGGCGCCGCCGAGAGACGGCAAACCTGAATGAAGGATCAAATGAGCGCTTCGTGTTCAAATCAACTTTAACGGGCAAAGAAAAGGAAAGGAAAAAAAAACAGGCCGTCATTTGCTGTTGTTGTTGTTGTAGCACTTGTGGGGGGGGTGGAGGGGAGGGGAGGGGGGTTAACTGGCAGTTGTGTGAAGGGTTCGAATGACCTCAAGATCCACGTTGCCCATCCAAGAGTTTGGTGTTCTTTGTCGAATATGAATACAGTTAACGCTCCTTTGCAGATTGATTTATTCTGGAGGCGCTAAAGCAAACTGTTTTTTTTTTTGTTGTTGTGGAAAATGCTCATTGGCGCTAAATTCCCGATTATTCCAGTTTTCAGTGCACTTATAATGGCTGCCAATTATGCACAGATTTGATATGATGTCAGATATAGTGCTGTCAGGTTTTGCGATTAATTAATTGGGCTCTGTTATTAATTAATCTATATTTTAATCTCATCTAAAAATGACTGAGAATACCCCTATTTTCATTTGAAATTCGTTAGATTATTGAGGCAGATCGAAGGAGAAAAGAAAAAGTGGCATGATAAAGTATTTGATTGTTTTTCAGCAGACTTGGACAAATGCGGTCCGAGCCATTTACTTTCTGCTGTAGTTGAGACTCGTCCCAAATCCTACCTGCAACCTTTAGTTTCGACCACGAGGGGGAATATCAATATTTTGTTTGTTTTTGTTAATCTCCAAAGAATTACAAAATAAAAATGAAATAGAACATCAGGTCCTTAAAAAGTGCTTCGGTGAACATATCAAAAACATAACAATAATTTTCTGTGCAATACAAGTACTCTATGCTGAATTTGTTTCAGATAATAAACAATAAATACAATGTTTTTTTTTTTTGCAACATTTTGTCGTTTGTTAAAATTTGATGGTATTTGGTATCGCATCGGTGAGTACTCGAGTGAATACTGGTACTGCGTCGGTCTGACACCACAATGGGGTATCGGTTTTGTGATGTAGCCAATACGAGATTGGGTAAAAAAAAAGCACAAACGTACGGAACGACCAAGTGTGCATAAGTCCCTGCCCCCAAATCAGCAAAACGGTAAATTCGCAAATGCCAAGTTGCAATTATGCGGGCTTCCACCGAAACGCTTTGTTGCTGCTGAAATCTACAAAATGGCATCATTTTTTTTGTACCAGCCCGCTCCGTGTGCGGGCTGGTACTTAGCATAACCTCAATGCTAACACTTACTTTAGCCCGTCTGTGGCATTTTGCATCGTATGCTAGCATAAAGCGAGCAGCCTTTGGTCGTACGCTTCGGTTGAATATCTTCGGTGCGCAATTTGAGCGAGCGAGGTGCCGCTTTTTCGCCCCCGGCCTCCAAATCAGCCTCCGCCGCGCAATTTTCACCGGCGCCGACGCGCAATTGGGGCGCGAGCGTCCAACGCGGCCTTTTTCTCGGCAGGAAGACGCTGGCCCGCCGCCCCACGGGAGAGACGCGTGTCTCGTAGCGCGACTTGAAAATGCCAAAGGTTTGATTTTTGAACAAATGTTTGACGGGTTGCCCCCCCCCCCCCCCCGCCGCCGCTGTTTTGTTTTTTTGTTTTTGTCGTCGCCGCTGTGAAGGCCTGACGGGATGGGGACGGTGACGCTGGAGGAGCAGGAGCGCTTCCGGGCCGTCAGGAGTCGACTCATGCTTCTGCTGGAGAACCAGATCACGCACTTTAGGTAAGCAACGAGCTCATACAACCCCCCCCCGGCCCCCAACAGGTAACAAACCGCAACCGAAGAATCTCCAACTGCTTACTACTCTTTCTTTGTTTCTTTGTTTCTTTCTTTTAAAGTGTAGTGATGATAATTTAGCAAGTGGGGGTTCTTTAACCTCAAAGGTCAGTGTGGGGGGTGCGGGGGGGGTTCACTCGAGTTGTTTGTTCGCCTGTCACTGAAGAAGGTGAGAAAAAAAGGGGGCAGGTGGGGGTGGGGGGGGGGCGAAAAGAGAAAAGCTTCTTGTTGTCGTTCTTGTTCTTTCTCAGCGTAATTAGCGCAAAGGAGCCGCCGCCATCTGTTGAAGATTCGCTCGCATTCTTCTCGGGAGAAAGCTGCCGCCGCCGCCGCCGCCGTCCTTCCCTCCATCCACGTCTCTGCTCCGTTTTTGTTTTGTGTGTGTGCAGGTACTGCTTCCCTTTCGGACGACCAGATGGCGCACTGAAGGCCACCCTCTCCTTGCAGGAGAGGGTAATATTTTTGCATTTTTATGGCGACGTATGTACTGAAGATACAAAAACGTGCGCGGGTAGACGCGCCGTATCATCCCGATGTGGAGGGAGACAATGCAAAAACAAAAACAAAAAAAAAGGGGGGGGGGTCCGGCAGTGTCCACACGTTTTGCTGATGTCGTGCCAGGTTCTCATGAAGGACGTGAGCACGCCGGTCGGCTGCGAGGAGATGAAGAAGGTGGTGCAGGGATGTCTGGAGAAGGCGGCGGCCATCAACTACAGCCGGCTCGTCGAGTACGCCGACGTGAAGGGTGAGCGCGCGCGCCGACCCCCCAGCCCCCCCCCGACGCGTCGCTGACGACTTTGCGGCCTTTTTGCAGCCGAGCCCCAACTGGACGCCGAGAAGAGCCTGCGGGACGCCGTCAGGCTGGCCGAGCTGGTCATCGAAGTCTTGCAGCAGAACGACGAACATCACGCCGAGGTTGCTCTCTCTCTCGCTCGCTCTCTCTCTTTTTTTTTTTTTACATTTTATTTTGAAAACGTCTCAGGGTTGGACAAATCTCTCTGCCGATGCTCGCAGGCGTATATTCTTTATCCTCCGGGCAAAGCAACTGTGACATTGCTGCAGCATGCCGAGCCCCCGTCCGGTCGTTGTCTGCACGGTTGCTATACTGCCCCCCGGTGGCCAAATAATGCTCAGCGGAAGGAGCCGCCATGATAGTTGTGTTATGATACAAACACATTCAAAGCATTTTGGCACAGGTTTTTTTTTTGGTGGGGGGGGGCGGGGTTTGAGCAGATTGGCATTTTGGTTCATTTAATTGGAGGACGCTAATTTCACTGGATAGCGTTTCCTATTCACATGAATCACGTTTGTGCCGTAACACCCCCCAAAAAAGCATCTTCCGTTTGTCGTGGCTCCAAATGAAGCTCACAGAGAAACGCCGGTTCGGCTTTTTGATCATTTCATGAAAGTTCTTGACGACTTTTGGCTGCCGCGTTCTGCTCGCAAACGACGCCCACAGCTCGCGTCTTGCGTAGCGCAGCAGAAAAGAGATCAACGGCAGATGTCGAGTCGACGTCGGCAGCTATTCTCGGAACCCCGTCGCCGTGGCAACCGGCCACCCATGTCACTCGGAAAATTAACAACTCCGCGCCCGGGTCAAACTAAGCGTAACGCGCTCGCATTCCGCCCACCTGTCGTATTTCCGTGCTCGTCACAATGGGGTTTTTTTTTTTTTTTAAAATTTTTTTTTTTTAACCGACGCCTTCCTTCCCGTCTGCATTTCGGTTCGTACTTTCCACTCGTGTTTTTCGGAATGCTCGCTGTGTTCTTCTTCCCGCGGACGACGAATCCTGTGGGCCCATCGGCTCGGCCGCGATTGGCGCACCCAAATAATTGCCCGACTTTTGCCCGACTTTGAAAAGAGCTCAAATTGGCCGAGTGCAAATGCCGCAATCGTCAAGATTTGCTTGAAAGGATTTCCCCCTCCGAGAGTGTCCATCAAAAATGAGTTGATTTTTTTGTGTGTGTGTGTGTTTGAATAAGTGCTGTTAAACAATTTCAATATTTAATCACGATCAAATGTATAATTTCATAGTTAACTCAGAATTAACTGTAATTAATCACAGATTTGTATCGATTCTAAATTTCCTTTGCTGCCGCTGAAGGGACGAGAGGCAAGTTGGTTGTCGTGGTTTTGTTTTTTTAACGGTGTTGCATGCAGTGTGCGTGCCGTGTTTCCTTTTTGTTTAGTATTTTTATTTGTATTTTTTTCATTTTCGATGTCGCCTTGAATCTTTTGTTTCCGAAAGTGAAGTTACAACAAACAACCAATGGCTGGGGATCAATTCGGTCGATTTGGAACGAGTGACACGCAAAACCGCCTCCGAAGAAGCGATTTGATGGAGTGACTTGCCGCGCCCGTTTTGTTATTTTCATTTCCGGCAAATCTCATCGCTACTTTGGAGGCAACAGTTCCGATCGTATTTGCATATCGCCGAACCTCCGATTCAACTCATTCCAGTCGCGTTCGATCGGAAGGGAATCGTACCTTCCGTTTGTCGCCACCCGGTGGACGTGAAGGGGAACGTCATTCCCGATGAATCGCTCTTTCTGCCGATTTCTCCCCTCACCCGCATTTTGGGAACCGGATGCATTCGAAGGCCGCGGCCGCCATATTTGATTCTCATTTCCCGTCTTCCGAATAATTCAATCCCCGTTTATTTCTTCGCGTTTGTTGTCGATTTCGCGCTCGGCTTCGCTGACGCGTGTCTGTTGAGCGTCGGTGGTCTTCGGCTTTCAAGGAGGTTGAAATTGCGACGGGGCGCCCAGTTAATGCTTTTTTTTTTTTTTCATTAAACACTCTGAGCGAGACCTCGCAAGGCCCGACGGGAAGTCCCGCAAGGCCACGGGCGTAAAGAGCCGCCGACGCTTTTCATTCTGGCCCGATGCCGCCCCGCCTCTTTGTCCTCGCCGCCTTTCAAGGCCGGTTGCACTTTTTCTCTCGCGAGTCCTTTTGACGTCAAAAGCGGGCAGGCTGAACTTTGAACCCCCCCCCGCCGTGCAGCGCCGATGCTCTTGAGACCCAACAGATGCTCGCCAGGCAGGCGGCAAGTGATGGCAGAAGCACTTAAAAAAAAATAAAATAAAATAAAAATGCACTTCCCGGACAAGATGACAGCGGATCAATCATAAACGGCCGTTTTTTTAGGGGTTGGCTCTGTTTTAAATTCGCCTTTGCAATTTACTCGCACCCCCCCTTTGGAAAATTTGAGAAGAAAAAAAAAAAAAGTCGTCCCCCGCCACTGGTTGCACCAAACATTTGGGTGGGCTCGTCCGTCATAACGGGACCCACCAAAAAGTGCGCGCGGGAGGTCGGCCATTTTTTGGGGGGGGGGGGCCTCGATGTGAGTTTGGCTCATCGACGTGACGGGCGCATGACGGGAGGACACGCCCCCAAAAAAGGACTCAGAGTGTCCAAAGTTGGACGAGAAAGTTTGGGGAGAAATTCAAATCTGCCCCCCAATTGAAGACTAAGTTGGCGATGAAACGACACATTGGCTTGAGTTGGAAGCTTCCCAAAAATTCAAGAACAAAACGCTTCACTCGTGGCCCCGAAATGTGGGTGCGCCGTCAGCGCCCGCACCCCCAAAAAAGCGGCGAGGACACGGAAGAGGGAACCGGGCCTTCGGTCGTGACCCGTCGGCGCCGCCGTGCGCGTGTGTCCGGCAGGCCTTCTCGCAGTGGCCCGAGCTGATGCGCCAGCACGCCGAGAGCTTCCTGTCGCTGTACCGCGCCGACATGGACTCGACCCTGCGGGCGCAGCCCGTCGATTCGTGGAGCAGCTTTCCGCTCTTCCAACTCCTCAACGGCTTCCTCAGCGCCGATCGTGAGTCCCGCCGTCCGTCACACCTCGGACGCTTTTTTCCGACCAGTGTTTACTCGATATTTGACTTTTTATCTGCCCCTTCGCCCCTCGGCGTCTGCTTGTGTTTTCTGGGCGGCTTTTCTTTGGGTATTTTTTTTTCTCATTATAGTTTGGACTTCACTTTCCCTTCTGTTGTTTCTCCATATTTGACTTTTTATTTGCCCCTTCGCCCCTCGGTGTCTGCTTGTGTTTTCTGGGCGGCTTTTCTTTGGGTATTTTTTTTTCTCAATATAGTTTGGACTTCACTTTCCCTTCTGTTGTTTCTCCATATTTGACTTTTTATCTGCTCCTTCGCCCCTCGGTGTCTGCTTGTGTTTTCTGGGCGGCTTTTCTTTGGGTATTTTTTTTTCTCAATATAGTTTGGACTTCACTTTCCCTTCTGTTGTTTCTCCATATTTGACTTTTTATCTGCTCCTTCGCCTCGGTGTCTGCTTGTGTTTTCTGGGCGGCTTTTCTTTGGGTATTTTTTTCTCAATATAGTTTGGACTTCACTTTCCTTCTGTTGTTTCTCCATATTTGACTTTTTATCTGCCCCTTCGCCTCGGTGTCTGCTTGTGTTTTCTGGGCGGCTTTTCTTTGGGTATTTTTTTTCTCAATATAGTTTGGACTTCACTTTCCCTTCTGTTGTTTCTCCATATTTGACTTTTTATCTGCTCCTTCGCCCCTCGGTGTCTGCTTGTGTTTTCTGGGCGGCTTTTCTTTGGGTATTTTTTTTTCTCAATATAGTTTGGACTTCACTTTCCCTTCTGTTGTTTCTCCATATTTGACTTTTTATCTGCTCCTTCGCCTCGGTGTCTGCTTGTGTTTTCTGGGCGGCTTTTCTTTGGGTATTTTTTTCTCAATATAGTTTGGACTTCACTTTCCCTTCTGTTGTTTCTCGATATTTGACTTTTTATCTGCCCCTTCGCCTCTCGGTGTCTGCTTGTGTTTTCTGGGCGGCTTTTCTTTGGGTATTTTTTTTCTCAATATAGTTTGGACTTCACTTTCCCTTCTGTTGTTTCTCCATATTTGACTTTTTATTTGCCCCTTCGCCCCTCGGTGTCTGCTTGTGTTTTCTGGGCGGCTTTTCTTTGGGTATTTTTTTTCTCAATATATTTTGGACTTCACTTTCCCTTCTGTTGTTTCTCGATATTTGACTTTTTATTTGCCCCTTCGCCTCTCGGTGTCTGCTTGTGTTTTCTGGGCGGCTTTTCTTTGGGTATTAAAAAATTTTTTTTTTTTTGCTCAGTATAGTTTGGACTTCACTTTGCCTTCTGTTGTTGGGTTTTTTTAATGTCTCAAACTGAACACAGAAGCAGGACGGCAAACACCTCAGTGGGGGGGTGGGGGGGGCTCCAAACGAGTCAATCGGCAAACTAAAAGCTTTTTTTTTTTTTTTTTTTTTTGGGAGAGATGTTTTTCGGCTCAAGGTCCCAAACACCGGAACGCGTGACGGCCATTGTTGGAGGCGGGCTTTGTGCGCTCTCCCTTTTCTTTCCGGCGCCATGCTGATGCGACGCGGCCCCAAGGGCGACCGGGGCGAAACAAAAAGATGTCGTCGCACGTTCGGCGTGTTGATTTTTGCGCTTGCCATTGTGGCCGCTAATTGCGCGGGAAGGCGAGAAGTGAAGGGAAGGGAAGGGAAGGCCGCCACTTGGCCGGCCTTGCAAAGGCGTCGCGGAAACCTTGAGAAGATGGCTTTTTCAAAGGCTCGCTTCAAACGCGCTCCCAATGTGTTTTTCGCACACTTTGCAAATGCTCACTTGATTGGCGTAGGCGGCGGCGGCGGCGGGGGGGGAGGGGGCGGCGGGGGGAGCAAACCGGAGAGTGAAGAAAAAAGGAAACAGGCCAGGGGACTTTTTTTTTTCCCGAAATTCATTTTGTATTTACATTTTGGAAGTCAAGCGATTTGTTAAGTTTCATCCATCTCTTTTTCGCCGCTGCCCTTTTCAACGTTGCCCTTTGACCCCGAGCAGAGCCGCCAAGATGACATCACACCGCCGACGCTTTCCATTTCCGACCCGCTCGGATCGGCGTCGTCTTGGCCCCGGGTACCTCGCTCACCGTCGCTCTGGACTCTTCAAGTATTTCGAAGGCGTCCATCCTCGCCACGTCTTCTCCCCGTAGCCTCGCCCACCCCCCCCCCCCCAAAAAATGTTTTTTTTTAATGCATTTTCTTTCCGGCCATACTTGAGTTTTTCTTTGGAAATGCTCACTTGTTGGCAGTGACAAGGAGGGAGGGACTGCTTGCTGGCGGGGGCAAAAGGCAAGTGTTGATTGCAAAACCAATTTCCCACTAATGAAGCCCGCCGAGACGGCGAAATGGGAGCGCGTCGTTAGTGTCGCCGTTAATTCATCAAGGACGCCAGGGAAGGCAGAAGGAGGGCTGCGCGCCGCTGCGCCGCCGCGCCGCCGCTGGTTGCATGCGGAGGAGACGTTTTTGCATTCGCTCAACTCTCAACCTAAAATATTTTGACGACATCGATAAAAATCCAATCGGACTCGTCGTCGATTGGAGAATGTATTGATTTTCCATTCACAAAGAAATCATAAAAGGGACTGCGGGCAATTTCTCGCTCTTATCGTTTGCCGGAGTTGTCGGAGTAGAGATGATGAAATGTATTCACGTATTTCTAAACACACAAAATTGCAAATTCACTCCAAAAATCCTCCGCTGACTTGATGTGTTGTTGTGGCTCCGCCCCCCCCGCAGCCCAGCTGTGCAACGGGCCCTTCCACAAGCACCTCCAGGATCTTTTTGTGCCTCTGGTGGTGCGCTACATCGACCTGATGGAGTCGTCCATCGCGCAGTCCATCCATCGCGGCTTTGAGCAGGAGACCTGGCAGTCCGTCAAGTAAGGAGCAAAATGGACGGCGGGGGGCGGGGGGGGCGGGGCTTGCTGACCCGTTTATTCCAAGGGAGGGAGGGGGAGCGGCAACGGAAAAGAGCCTCCGCTCAGTTCTCACAACCGAGGCTCGAGGCCCCCCCCCACCCCCCCCGGGTGAGGAAAGTATTTGAGGTCACGCTAAAAAGTAAAGTTTGGACCATCCGACGCATCTGAAGGACTTTTTTTTGAGTGTCGCAAATGAAAAGCGGAAGCCGTCAAAAGCCGAGAGCGCGTTGGCGCGCGGCAAGGCCGGCGGGGAAAGGGAACAATTGTGCTTTTCACAATGACGAATGGTTTCTTAGCGGCCGTTTCAGCTCGGAGCTTCATTTGTGCTGGCTTTCTTTATGCTGCAAGGCAGACCCCCATACCCCTCCCAAAAAAAAAAAGCTTTGGAAGCAAAAAGTCAGCATCCGCCATCTTGAACACCAATATCAGGTCCCACACACAGTGCTGAACTTGACCCCTTTCACACTTTGACCCTCACCCCAAGTGGCTGTGCTTTGGCCTGCCCATCATCATCATCATCATCATCATCATCATCATCATCATCATCATCATCATCATCATCCTCTTGTCTGCAATCGACTCTCGATCCAAATTCCCAGTCGATCTAGCGAAAGGTTTGCGCTGTTTCATGAAGACATGAGGATGTGGGGACGCCTTCCCCCCCCCCCCCGGAGGAACTTCCAACCGCAGCTCGGGGACGTCCGGTTACCGTGGTTACCGCACGGCTAAGCTGCTAACTTCCTGCTCACTTGAACGACCGTTGGTGGCCATATTGGTGGCCGAGTTGGTGGCGTTATGTTACTTGGGGGTCTGTTGGGGATTGTGTATGTGTGGGGGGGGCGGGGGGGGGCGACAACACTCAGACCACACTCGGTGCTTCATGAAAGCCGCGAAAAAAAGAAAAAAAAAGAAAACAAGCTGCCACTTCATTAGCGAGCACAGACGGGTGAGTGGGATTGGCCCGTCACCCCTGGGGGGTGGTGGGGGGTGGGGCCTTCACGGGAGAGCCCCGCTAATTAGACATGAGGGGGCTAGCCCAAAGCCTCCACGCCGCCGCCGCCACTTGTTGTTGTGCTCGTCTTTTAAAGGCCAAGTGAGAAAAGTGAGCGGCGTTAATTTGAGTGCCCCCCCCCCGCCACCCCCCCGCACACCCTCCCTTTACGATTCCTCTTCCTTTGCGTCGTCTCGCGGCTGTCATCCTAGCCGCCCGCTGTACACTTGCACGTCGCGCCGTCACCTGACGTCCGGCTCGCGGGCCACTTCGATGGCGACGCCACTTTTGATTGGACCGCAAAATGAATGGCGGGCGTTTTATCAGCGGGAAGAATGAATGAATAAAAGCCCCCTCCCTCCCCCCAAAAAATCACCTGGCGTCATTGTTGACGTTTTGCGGTTGTTTATTTTTGCGTGGGCGACAGAAACGGCTCCGCCACGTCCGAGGATCTTTTCTGGAAGCTCAACGCGCTGCAGGCGTTCGTGTGGGACCTCCGCTGGCCCGAGGCCGAGTTCGCCGGCCACCTGGAGCAGAGACTCAAGCTGATGGCCAGCGACATGATGGAGGCCTGCGTCAAGAGGTCGGGCGGTGCGCAAATGGCCGCCGTTGCTTTCAAATCCTCCAATGGCTTTGGTCCCCCCCCCCCTTCCGCAGGACCAAATGCGCCTTCGAGGGCAAAATGCAGAAAGCCAGCAGGTCGACGGACTTGCGCGTGCCCCTCTGCGTCTGCACCATGCTGAACATCCTGGTGGACGCCAAGAGGCACTGCTCCAAACTCTGCGCGCTGGACACCGGGCAGGAGGTACGAGTTGTTGGTGCGCGTCTTCGTGTTTATGTCTTGAGATCAAATTTGCTAGAGTGAAAAATCCCCTGTTGTGAAGAAAAATTTGCTAGAGTGAAAAACCCCCTGTTGTGAAAAAAAAATTTGCTAGAGTGAAAAACCCCCTGTTGTGAAAAATGTCATGATTTGGTTGTCGAGGAGTTTCACTGTCACCATGTGATCATCTGTGAAGTTGAACACGTTTGTCTCGTTCTGGTGTTTTTGCCCGTCGGTCCGCGTCCTCGTTGGACTCTCAAGACGGACACGCAATGGGTAAGTCGCCACTCTTGAGTTTGTCCGCCATTTTTCTTTTTTGTGCCTCGTCAACATTTTTGGACTTCTTTTCGGAAAGTGCCACAGGAAACAATGTCGACAAACGGAACCTGAGCAAAATCGTATCGCCCGACCGCCACGTCGCTTCGCCACGTGTTTGTTTTCCGCGTGGCGAAGTTGCCGATGTCTTCTGCGCTGCAACGGCGCGGATAAGAAATTCCAATCTGTCCATGAAGAAAGCCTGCCCCTTCAAATACCCCCCCCCCCTCTGAAAATGTGGTTCGTTAAGGGGGTGGAGGTAGGGGAGGAAAAAAAAGGGGGGGTGAGAGAGAGAAAAAGGAGCTAGCGACGGTGACCTCGCCGCACCCGCAATTTGTCAGCGATCGTCACGCTTTGTTGATTGACATTTTTTCATTTGGGTTCCCTTTATGGGCTGTTTGAAAAGCCATTGTGGCGCCATTCAGCAGCCCCCCACCCCCAAGGCCCCCCACCCCGCTTCGCCAGGGGAAAGGTGGCATGAATATGGGTTTTTTTTTTTGCGGACGTGAAATGGCGGATTAATCGAATCTGCTGCGCACCTTTGGTCTTGAGTGGCGGCCGGACAGTCCGGCGAGTTTGCGCTAATTGTTGCGCGGCGCACACCCCCCCCCCAAAAAAACCCCACAACTCCAAAACAAAACGTAGCCTTCGCATTCCACCATGTCATTCGCACTGTGGCGATTCCCCCCCCGTCGTGATTAGGAAATAGGGAAAGACTGAATGATTCCGAAAGCAACATATATTCTTTATCCTCTCGGAAGATCCACTCAGTTTATTTTCACTTTTGTTGTTGTTGGGTTTTTTTATTCACACATTTTCAATTCGTTTTCCGAGCAGGTAAATTCCTTTTATTCGGGGGTCGGGGTTGTCAAAAATGCTTCATTTAGTTTGGTTTTTAATCCACTTTTTTGTGTGTTTTTCTCTATTTTTGGGGGGTTTTGTTTTAAACACCTGGAGTATTTGTCCGGTGTAAGATGGGTGGGGGGGGGGGCCAACTCGGTCTTGAGTAATTGAGCAAAGTCAACTGCAATTCTCAAATGACCGTCTACTTCTGGACAGACATACGGCAATACTATCCCGTAATTATAGAACTACAATTATGGGTTTCGGGTTTTTTTTTTTTTTTGGGAAAAGCATTTTTTTGTTTGATTTTGTGATTTCAATTTTAGTTGTTATTTGTGTTCTTTTCTACTGACCCTCGTCTACTCACAGATATGAAGAAACTATGCTAGCTAGCTAAAGCGGTCTGGCTAAGCGACGCGGCAGCCATGTTAGCGGGGGCGACGTTCCCGGACAGCGAGCATGAGTCGGGACGCGGTCATTTCTCGGTCGTTTTTTTTTTATTAACAAGATTCATGTTTTGGCAACATCGAAACGTATGCAATGAAGACGTGATTTTTTTTCTCACAACACCTCCGCACGACGCTACAAAACGGCCAACTTGGCATGCGAGTGTCACATCGTCGTCGTGGTTTGTCAACGAAATGACCGCAGCTGAATCACCGCCCCCCCCCCCCTCTTTCCCCCCCGCCCGCAGCAACACTACCACTCCAAGATCGACGTGCTGATCGACGCCACCTTCCAAGACATGATCTCCGTTCTCGTATCCAAGGTGACGGCGGCACCGCTGGCTTCCTATCGGCGATTCCGTTTGTTTCCGATTCGGCATCGCCGGCTAACTTTCAGCCGAGCGCTTTTAGATTGAAAGTGCTGCCGGTTTTCGGTGACTTGATTTTCACCTTTCTTGTCGCGCTGACTTGGTTTGTGACCGATTCTAAAGAGGAAAAGAAAAGGAAAAAATATATATATATATATATATATATATATATATATATATATATATATATATATATATATAATTTTTTGGGAATAAAAACAGGAAAACATTTTGACAAATTTACAGAAATTTGTCAAAATATTTTCCTGTTTTTATTTCAAAAATCGATGTACATTTAATATAAAAAAAAGAATAGAAATGTACCTAAAAATGAATAATTGTATGTACAGTAAATGTAACTAAAGTGGCAATTTTGTTCCAGTGAGGCCCAAATTTGTTTTTCATATGCTTGCAATTTCATAATTAAAAAATATATATACATAGCAATTAGTGCTGTCAATTTAATGCCTGATTATCTGCATTCATTTAAAACAATTTTAACTCGATTCATTTTTTTTATTGCGAGATTAATCACAGCGGATGTTACGTTGCTCTAAAATAATAAATTGTGCTCCAAGTCTGAATAACTGCTTCAGGTGAAAAATGCTCATGTAAAATTGACAATCAAAATTGTTGTTTCGGTAAATATTTGCGTTTTGCACAAAGAAAACTGATCCGCGATTCCATGGTGATGAGAGCATTAAAATAGGAGAAAAAGAAATGAAAGGAAATCTCGAATAGATAAAAATCTGTGATAAATTACGGCTAATTCTGAGTTAACTATACATTTGATCGCGATTAAATCTTTTAATCGTTTGACAGCACTAATGGCAATACATAAATATCTTCTCAATATGTGCTGTATACTCCATTTTCAAATACATCACGTTTGGAAGTCATGCCCCGCTTTCGATCAGGATACGTCTGTCACGTTGACGCGTCGAACTGCACATATTGATTTCCGTACGTGTGTGTGTGTGTGTGTGTGTGTGTGTGTGTGGTGCAGTTGTGTGCAGTGTTGGACGCGGTTCTGTCCAAGCTGTCGAGATACGACGAAGGAACGTTGTTGTCGTCCATCCTCTCCTTCACGGTCAGCGCGCGCCCGCTTTTGTTATTTCTTCAAGGCCGCCAATGAAATCTCCTCACTTGTCTTTTTATTTTATTTTATTTAATTTTTTTGTCTTCCTCTTCTTTCTCCTACCAAGGTGAAAGCAGCTACCAAATACGTGGAAGTTCCCGTAAGTCTTTTTTTTTTTCTTTTTCAATTCATCGTCCTCCTTGTGTGTGTGTGTGTGTGCGTGCGTGTGTGTGTGTGTGTGTGTTCCTTTGTCAAGCAGAAAGGGTGGTCCTCCCTTTTTACTTGGTCCTCACTTGCCACAAGTACGGGAATGTGTGTGTGTGTTAATGTGTGGGTGTGTGGGTGTGGGTGTGTTAATGTGTGGGTGTGGGTGTGTGTGTGTGTGTGTGTGTGTGTGTGTGTGTGTGTGTTTTATGTGTGTGTGTGTGTATGTGTGGGTGTGTGTGTGTGTTAGGTGTGTGTGTTGTGTGTTTTATGTGTGGGTGTGTGTGTGTGTGTGTGTGTGTGTGTGTGTGTGTAGGTGTGTGTGTGTGTGTGTGTGTGTGTGTGTGTGTATGTGTGTGTGTGTGTGTGTATGTGTGTGTGTGTGTGTGTGTGTATGTGTGTGTGTGTGAGTGTGTTGTGTGTGTATATGTGGGTGTGAGTGTGTTGTGTGTGTGTGTGTGTATGTGTGTGAGTGTATGTGTGTGTATATGTGGGTGTGTATATGTGGGTGTGTAAGTAAGTGTGTGTTATGTGTTGGTGTGTGTGTGTTAGGAGTTAATCCTTGTTTTAAAAAAGCGATAAAGAAAATTTAAAATTGCAAAAAAGTGAACGCCTTCGCTGATGTCTCAGGAAAGTTAGTCGTCGAGGTGATCGGTTCCTGTTCCCGTTAGTTCGGGGCCTCCCAAACGGGTGGCCGATGCGCGGAGATGATCCGATTTCTCTCGCCGCTGCTCATTGATCTCGAGCGCTTCTCCTCCCCGCCAATGAGATGGGCACTTTCCGCCTTCGTTTTCGAGCTTCCTGGACAGAATGCAAACGTGCTTCGTCAAAAGTTTGCGATGGGGCGGGGCCTGGCCTGGCGTTTCCAACCTCACCTGGATTTTATGCATTTTGCGTGCAGCATAACAGCCAAGCGCCGCTCCACCGCGTTTGCCGCCACCAACGGACCGGGTTGGGCAGCACTTTGCATTTCTACGCAAGCTAGCTAGCTAGCTAACTTTGGTCGGAAGTTGCGCGCTAATCCGTTTGTTCGCGCCATTAAGCGTCCGACGCGACGCGAAGGAGCCGTCGGAGACCTTTTCCTTAATCCGCTGCCGCAAAGGCAGCCCCCCCCCCCCCCCGGTCCGCCCGTCCTCCATTTTGTTCTCGGGTTCCCGCGCAGATTTCCTGCCAAATTATAATGTAAGGCGCACCTCGGCCTGCGGCGCCGGCCCGCCCCCTTTTTGTGCGCCGGCAACCCGAGGCGGCTCGGCTTCCTCGGCAGCTGCCGAGGAAAGAAGCCGTCGGTGCTCGCAGGTGCGCGGCGGCAAAGGCGTGCTTCAAAGGAACTCGCCCGCTGCCTTGAAAAGACTGCCGGCCCACCTTTTGTCCCCGCTTCTGCTTCTCCGAGAACGCCGCCGGATTTTTTTCGCGGATTGAACGTCTCGGGTTACGCGTGCACAATGGCGTCTGTTTTTTTGTTTTTTTTTTTTCTCCCAAGTGTGTCAACGCGTGCGCATTCCGGGCGTTGCGTCGAGTCAGCAAACGCCCGAATCGTCCGCATTTGAAAAGATGATTTCTCAGCGACGCTCGTGCCTGTTCCGGAACAGGCACCGGAAAAAGTTTGCCACAAAACTTTTTGGGGACACGTCGTTCGTGTCCGATGTCAAAGGTTCTTCGTCCATGACCGAGGGACACTTTTGACATGCCGCCTGCGTTTCTTTGCGTTCGTCGGCTCGACGGCCATCTTTGTTCCTCCGCCTGGCCTGCTTGTGACAGGCGCGCTCCGTCTTCTTTCTTCACCGCTGCGACAGATGCCCCCGCGGTCCCGCGACCCCACTTTAACCTCTTTTTCCCGCCCGCTGGTCCGTCCGAATTACAAACGCCCGAATGAGCGCTCGCTGCGCGTCGCCCCCCCCCCCCCTGTTACAGCCTGAAAATTTTTGTTGTTGTTTTGTTCTGCTTTTGTTTTGGGTTTTTTTTTTCTGTGCCACGGAGCCAGAAAAAAACAACGTGACGTTTGCTGTCGCGGGGGGGGGGGTGCGTTAGAGGGGGCGGGGGCTTAAATCCTTCAATCTGCCTTTCGACTCAACCGCGTCAAGCTAAACGCTTTGCGTGCTTCTCTTGTGGCGGCTTCCTCGTTTAGGGGCTGACGTGTGGCGCGGCGGTGATATACCGATGATGCTATCACCCACCCCCTTCCCCGAGCGCCCCCCCCCACCCCCCTCACCTCGTCCGACACCCCCCCCGAGGGCAACGCAGACTGCGAAAGATGTCAAAGCGATTACAAAAAGCATTAGACTTGTAATCTCCCCCGACAACAAGAGTGTGAATGAGGACATCACCAGCGTGCGTGTGCGTGCGCGTGTGTGTGCGTGTGTGTGTGTGTGTGTGTGTGTGTGTGTGTGTGTGTGTGTGTGTGTGTGTGTGTGTCTTTGGTCTGTCTTCATGATTTGTAAATGACACTCACTCACTTGATTAGGTACGAAAGAGAGAAAAAAAAGAAAAGATCCCCCCCCCCCGAGTTTCGTCAGACTTGGTGGACCTGTCAATCATTCCGCCATTTTGCTTTGAAGCGTAAATGTCGAGCATAAATAAGCTGATTGCAGAGCGTTTACAAGCTCCCCCAGGGGAGATTTTTATTTTTTTTTCATGTTCGCTTGTGATTCACATGATTAGAGACAAAAAAAAAATTTTTTTTTAATCCTCCCCATGGCCCCCCCCCCCCCAAAACATGGCGAAATAACGAATCTTGGTCGCTTGCGAGCGTCAATAACGAGCAACTGCTTCCGCCGCTTTCCAGAAATCCGGCTCGGACGTGGCCGACGCCTACGTGGGCTTCGTGCGGCAGAACCAGGACGTCCTGCGCGAGCGCCTCGGCGACGAGCTCTGCATCGACAAAGTCTTCGACGTGAGTCGCCGACGAAGCTCCGCCTTTTTTCTTCTCCTCGCCGTCCGCCTTCGTTCCGCTTTCTTTTTTTTTTTTTTTCCTCCCGCCGCTCGCCCGCTCGCTGCTTTTACGGGTGTTCGCCTTCCTCCTCGCGGCCCTTCGCGACCTCGACTCGCTTTTTCGACCCCCCCCACGCTCCCAAATATTTTCACCGCCGCGCCGCTCGATAGGCCGCACACGAGGCCCGGCCGCGGAGGAGCGCCGCTGCTCCTTGGTTGGAGCTAATGGGCCCCGCCGGCGTGCGGTCACGCTCGGAGGCGGGCGGCGGGCCTCCGCTCGGCCTCCCGCCGCGCGTCATATTTACACGGGGACGGCGGCCATTTTGCGCGATGACGATAATGAAGCGCTTCATCGAGCGAGCGTGCGGGAAGCTGGGAGGGGCTTCATTAGAGGAAGACGCTGCCACGCCGACCTGCCACCTGGATGGGGGCAGGGGCTCCAAAGTGGGTCCTTCCTGACTCCTTCTTGCTTCCTTCGACTTCCACTTTAGCGCCACCAAAATTGTTCGCGCTGCGCCGATCGCCTGACGTCCTCTCGACTTCCGCTCTCTGCTCCCGCGGCGCCGCCTTGGCGACTTTTGCGCCGATCTCCTTCTCGACCTGCGTCGGCTTTGCTCCTGGTCGCCTTGGGATTCGACTCGCACATGACGTGACTCTCGACCGGCTTCCTTTAGTCCATCCTCGTTGCTTCCGCTCGACTTCCTCATTTGTCCCGCTTGACCTTTGCTCCGCCCCCTTTTTTGCTTCTGCTTTATTTACTCCCTCCTCCTCCTCCCCCTTGTTTTATTTCCACCTCACTATGATTTGAGATTTAAAAAAAATTAAAAAAAAAGAGATGGAAGTGGGGGGGGGGGCGTCAATTTGAGGAAGCAGGTGACGCATTTTCATTTTTGAGGACCACCGCAGACGACAGCTTTTAAAAACGCGCCGGACGCCGATCCGCTCGCGCCGGAAAGCGAGTTGCGTCCCGTCTTGACAAGGCGTCCGCACGCATCTCGTCCGTCCTCCTCCTCCTCCTCGTCCTCGTCTGCCGCGCCCGCGCGGGCGCCTCGTTAACGGCGCGCAAATGGAGTACGGAGGAGCTCCTTAATTGAGCAAATTAGAGGACGACGGCGAAAGCAGATGGTGGCGAGGCGGGGGGTGGGAACGAGTGGCTGATGATTACAAGAGGGGAGTGGGGGGGGGCGTGTTGCTGTCAGAAATCAAATTGGGGGGGCAGGGGGGAGGATAGAGAGGGGCTCCCACCCCCTGCTGGTGTCAATGTAATGATAGCATTTCAACACATTGACACATGCTGGCATTTTGACACGGCAACACAAATTTGACTCGCGGGCCTTTATTGGAAGGCGGCGCGCTTTCTCCTTGGGGGGGGGGGCGCCGCAGCCCATCCCGGCTATCTTTGGCCAGGATGAGCGGGAGGGGTGGGGGGAGTACACGCGTAGTCCAACGACCGTTAGCGCTCACGCCCCCCCCCCTTTTTTTTGAGAGTGTTTCGTTCAACTGCCACGATTTGAGAACGCGGGAGGAAACCGGAGCACCCGGAGAAAAGCCACGCAGGGCACGGGGGGGGGAAGATACAAATTCCACGCGGGAAGGAGTCGGTCCGCCGCGGGGGGGGGCCAACTCGCTAAACACCAGACGAGCGCGCCATGCTAGCGCCGTGCTAGCGCCGTGCTAGCGCCGTGCTAGCGCCGTGCTAGCGCCGTGCTAGCGCCGTGCTAGCGCCGTGCTAGCGCCGTGCTAGCGCCGTGCTAGCGCGATGTCATTCCCGAAAAGGAAAGCCGAAGGCAGGAAATGCGCTTTGGCGAGGTTTGCTAGTGGAGAGGTTGCTCGTCGTCCGTCGTGTAGGGGGAGGAGTTCCGTTTCTTCGCACGAGTCCGGCGCCGTGGCATCCTTGGGGAATCGGGACGCCTGATTGTATTCCATTTTTTTTGTTTGTTTTTAAAGAATTTCCCGCTTGACCTCATCGTCGTCGCGGTGACAGGCGCCTCAAAACACCTGATGGGATCGCACAGGCCCGTCGTCCCCAAGTTTCCGGTCCACAGTCTCGTGTCCCGGCGGACATCCGCACTTTCGCTCTCCGAGAAGTCTTGTGAAAAGTCGCCGGCGAAGGATCTCAAAGGTCGTCCGTCCAGTTTTCCCAAGTCGAAGCCGAGAGCGGCGGCGGGTTGCCGGTCCCCGCTGGCTCGGTCCGCCTTTTCTTCCGGTCGGTCGGCGGGCCCTTAAACCCCGGTGGTCCGGTCTTTGGTCCTGTTGGTTTGTTCGTATCCCACGACGACTAAAAGTTTGTCGGGGTTTGGCTTTTTGTGTGCGCGTGTAATCATAAAAATAGTCATGAACCTTTGAAGTTGGGAGTCAAGGACTCGAAAGTAGTCCATTGATCTCTGCGGCGACGCTAAAGGAAACGTGCGTTCATCTCATCGCCGTGGTGGCTCCTGTCGGCGGGCGCAAAGTGAAGTTGAAAGACTTTGGTGGAGTTTGTTCTGTTTGACTGCCGTTAATCGCTTGATGAGTTGATTCAAATCATTAAACATTCAGCTCGAGTCAGAGGTGAGCCCCCCCTCACAATAGACGGAATCAAGTATGGGTGACCCCGCCCCTCCCCCAATGTTTGGGCTTTTGTGCGACGCGTTAAATAACCTCTGGGCTGTTTTTCTTCCGCCGCAGTCGAAATTAATTAAAGTGCGGGTGGCTGCGGCCTCTTCAAGCACGTCGTCATCTTTGGGGTCGGCGGCGGGGGTCACGGCAATCTCCCGCGCGGGCGGGCTGAATGGCGAGCTCAATGCGCCGCGAGCGCCGCGCCGCCGCGCTCTTCAGGCGAGGGAACGCGCGCTTGGTTTACGGAAGGAAAGCCGGCGGGCCATCGTGACGCCTGCCAATCTTTTGGATGCCGTCGAGGCACGGGTCGAACGCCCGCCGGGGGTCCCGTGAGAGTTTCGGCCCGGTTGCCGGCAAGGTGGTCGGTCACGAGCGGTCGCAGGTCCACGTTCAAAACGCAGTTTCTCGTCTTTGGGGTCGACCCCGCTGCGACATTTCAACTTCTCGCAGCTCCACCCAAAATGACAGAATGCTTTGGCTGTGGTGGATAAGAGGTCCCACTCAAGTCCTCGAGGACAGACCCAGGTTGGGTCTGTTCTCTCCTTGACCTTGAGTGGTTCTTTCATTTGTTTCCCTCAGTGAAGGTCCCTTCCTTGCCTTGGCGCCACCTCCGAGTCAGTGTGAGTTGTCCTCCTTCGAATGGTACGACCTCCAGGTCTTGGCGATAGACGCTCCTCCCTTGGTCCGGAATAGCCTCGCCGCTTCCGTCCTTTGCGCAGAGGGGCCATCGTCCTCCAGTCCGGGACCACCAGACTCGACTCAGAACACTGGCCGATCCCCTTGGCGGAGGTTCCCGTCTGGTGACGGTTCTCCCCTACCTTGGTCAAGGCGAAGAGGAGGTCTTTCTTTGGTCTGGAACAGCCTCCATCCCTCGTAGTGTTGCAATCTTTTGTCTCTGGCGGTCTTTATCCATCTGCTCTGGTTCCTTCCTCAGCTCAGAGTCCTTCTTTGTTCCGGAAGACCCTGTGGAACTCATTTCGCTTGAGTGAAGGTTCCCCGCTCTAATTGAAAGACCACCACGTGCCTCGGTGGAGGTTGGTCAAAGGTCCGCCTTTTGGTCTGGAATAGCCTCGCCGCTAACGTCCTTTGCGCAGAGGGGCCATCGTCCTTCAGTCCGGGACCACCAGACTCGACTCAGAACACTGGCCGATCCCCTTGGCGGAGGTTCCCGTCTGGGGACGGTTCTCCCCTACCTTGGTCAAGGCGAAGAGGAGGTCTTTCTTTGGTCTGGAACAGCCTACATCCCTCGTAGTGTTGTGGTCTTTTGTCTCCGGCGGTCTTTATCCATCTGCTCTGGTTCCTTCCTCAGCTCAGAGTCCTTCTTTGTTCCGGAAGAGCCTGCGGAACTCATTTCGCTTGAGTGAAGGTTCCCCGCCCTAATTGAAAGACCACCACGTGCCTCGGTGGAGGTTGGTCAAAGGTCCGCCTTTTGGTCTGGAATAGCCTCGCTGCTTCCGTCCTTTGCGCAGAGGGGCCATCGTCCTTCAGTCCGGGACCACCAGACTCGACTCAGAACACTGGCCGATCCCCTTGGCGGAGGTTCCCGTCTGGTGACGGTTCTCCCCTACCTTGGTCAAGGCGAAGAGGAGGTCTTTCTTTGGTCTGGAACAGCCTCCATCCCTCATAGTGTTGTGGTCTTTTGTCTCCGGCGGTCTTTATCCATCTGCTCGGATTCCTTCCTCCGCTCGGAGTCCTTCTTTGTTCCGGAAGAGCCTGCAGAACTCATTTCGCTTGAGTGAAGGTTCCCCGCTCTAATTGAAAGACCACCATGTGCCTCGGTGGAGGTTGGTCAAAGGTCTGCCTTTTGGTCTGGACCAACTTTGCTTGGACCCCTTTCTTCGGTTCTTTCCTCAACTCGGGGTTCCGCTTGAAAGCCCACCGCAAGACTCGATCGAGGCCCCGTCTCCACCTTCTGTCGTTTCCTTCAAACGGTCTTGGTGGCTCAATTCTTCCTCGCCGTGGAACGATTGCCGCGCCTTGGTTGAAGGTTTCCACTTTGGCCAGAAGTGATCTTGCCCTGATCAGGGGTGCTTCCTTGCTCGTTTCAAAGTTCGACCCTTCGATCCTTTCAGGTCCTTCCGAGACTCTGAAAGATTTCCGTGCCTTTGAGAAGGTTCCTCTGCGCACTTGCCGTCCAGCCCCAATTGCAACGAAGCCGGGACGTTGCGTTCAACGTCAAGCAAAACAGAATACGGTGATTTGCGGTATTGTAATTAATCAAAGACGAGAGATTTTGTGTTTGTTTGTTTGTTTGTGCGCAGCAATGGTACAGCGTGTCCATGAAGGCGCTGTGCGTGTGGTTGGCGGATCGGTTGGACCTCCAGCTGAACCCGTACCAGCTCAAGACGCTCATCAAGATGGTCAAGGTAACCAAGACGCCCGAGATCGGAGCCCGGTTATTGTCAGTGAGCCGGCAGCCTTTCTCTTTTATTGTACATCGTTGGGAGTTGAGTTGGACAACTTTGGTTCCCGACCAAGTTAGCGTATTTGCTCAAGAGCACAACAAGTTTGTGATTCAAATCACTCGCGACGTCGCAAACCGTTCTCCTTTGCCGTCGGCAGAAGAGCTACCGAGACTTCCGTCTTCAGGGCGTCCCGGACGGGACCCTCAACAACAAAAGCTACGACACCGTCTACAACCGCCTGACGGTGGAGGAGGCCACGCTGGCCGTCAAGGCGGGAGGCGGCCTGGACGGGGTCAGCATGCGGGACAGCGACCAGGACGACGACGAATGAACACCGACGACGCTCAGGTCGCCCCAAAAGTGTCAAATTAGTGAAGGAAACAAGCGGCCAGAAGCCAAGCTAGCGTAGCATCCTTGTTGTTTTAGTGCGGCTAATGCTAGCAAGTCGCACGCGCTTTGTTGCGATGCGAGGCGAAGAGATGAATTCTTTTCCAACTTTTGGGACCATAAGTGTCAGGAACAGCCTTCAAAACAACCGCCGGACCTCATTTGACGGACTTTGAATGGTGGCGGGTGTGTGTCGTGGTCCCCCCCCCCCCCAGTTAGAAGAGGGTGTGCACACGCTTGTGCAACCACGTGATCTCGGTTGCTTATTTTTGCCGCCCTTCTCAAAAAATTTTTTGTTTTTTTTAGTTGTGTGGGTCAAAGGTCATCGTTTGGTCATGTGATTATCTTGATCTACCACAAAAAAAAAAATGTCGTAATCTTGTGCCAATTCACCACCGTGTGTCATCCTCTTGAGAGAAAAAAAAAATCCCGTCCCTTGAAATGAATAAATATTTCAAAGATATATATTTTTTTCCCCACCGGTACGATACGATCAATCTTTATTGATATGGCGCTTTCACGACAGCCGCGCTTGGCACAATTATTATTATGGCTTCACACCGTTTGAGCCCATTTGAACTCTGTCGCGAAGCTAAACAGCGGCGACATTCTCAGAAAAAAAAAACCCGACGGGAACGGATGAACACCTTCTTCAAATAGACTCCTCCCATTTTCCAACCCATAAGAATCGTTGGATCCTTTTAGGCGAGGGAACGTAAAAAAAACGTCAAAATGAACAGCGTTCTCCAATAAATGCCTTCTCCCTTTTCCTTCGCCTAAGCAAAAAAACGAACCCGAAAAACCCGAACTTGCCTCAGATGAATCAACTTGAGAAAATGAGGCCGCTGCCCTCAAATAAACGCCACGCCCCTTTTTCCTCACTGGGAAAGTTAATTTGAGTCCGTCGCTTTTGTCGACGGATATCCGAGCCGGCGCCGGCGTCCACTTTTGTCGCTCAACCAAAACTGCAGCACCTTGCGTCCCCCCCCCCATCAAATTGTGGACCCCCTCCCCCAACAGGCTGACCTTTTGCAATGCGCCCCCTTGTGGACAGTTGCGCCAGCGACAAGAGAACATTTCGGATTCGAAGTGCTCTTGTGGCGTTTGTGCTTTGAGACGATTCCTATTGAACGACCGATGTCAAGCGGGTGAGGAGAGTGCCGGTCACGTGACAGGAAGTCAAACGCCTCTTACGGAACGTCACCTTTGCCTACGTCGTCACCACGCGTTTCGTGGATTTAAGGATTTTCCCGGGGGTTTTTTTGTGTTTTTTTTTTTTTGGGGGGGGTAGTTCTCGAAGTTGTGCTTGTGTTTGTGCCAAAAAGAAAATTTTTATTTGCCCCGACTAGGATGCTGAGACTGTATATTTTGTGTTTGTGAGGGTGTTGACGTGCTGTGCACTAAAAATCTTTTGGAAAGCCGTTGCGCGCTCTTTTTTTGTCACGTGATGTGGCAGGTGACGTTTTTGTGCCCCTAAATAAGGCTCGCGCTCTCTCTCTACACACACATATACAGTACTGTACATATATATATATATATAGAGAGAGAGAGAGAGAGCGTGTGAGTTATATTATTATTTATTATATATATATATATATATATATATATATATATATATGTATATATAATTATATATTATTATATTATAAAAACGAATGTCCACAATTCGGGTTGTTGTCAACAAATGCAGTCCAAATGTGCAAAAAAAATTAAAAAAAAAAGAATAATGGTGCAAATCCTCACCGTGTAAAATGTCTACATTTGGAGTCAGCTCCACCTTTTCAAATAACTTCAATCCAAAGATCCTCCAACATCCCCCTTTTCATCGTGGTGTTGTAAATTCGTTCTTCGTCTGACGCGTGTCCGTGTTTAACCGAATATCGACGCGTGCGCGCGCGTGCCGCGTGCGTGTTTATGATCATCCTTCAAGGGGGAAATATGATTCAACTGCTCCTGCGGCGCAAAAAAAAAAATCATTTGCCACGGAAAGTGGCCCGAAAAGCGATTTCGTTTGACAAAAAAAAAAAAAAGACTTGTGAGGTGTTTGTTGCTTCAAGGCCCCAAAAAAATAAAAAATGGAACGAGTGCGAAATATTTTCGAGAAACAAAACGACTGCCTTTTTCGTTTCGTATTCGGCTGTTTAAAATGTCAGTTTGGTGTTGCCGCTTCTTTTTCGTTTTGGGGCGAGCACAACAATCATTGCGACACATTTAAGGGGGGGGGGGGGATTTGCCCTTGCACCTCAGCGGTGAGATAATTCGGCGGGGGGCAAATATTTGTGTCAACTTCAAATGACGGACAGCCGATCAATCAATTGCCGCGCGCGCACACGTCCGATTTTCAAATTGTGTGTCTCTTAAAAAATAAAAATAAAAACAGCCGTGAACGCGTTTTGGCTTGCGAAAGAGCAGTCGGCGGAGGCTACGTACGTGAGTCACGTGCTCGCGGGGCGCTCGCCGGTCCGAACGGGGCGGTGACGTCACGCGAAGGCACATGGAGGGGGGGTCTGGAGAGCTGCAAAGTCCTTCACTCGAGTGCGCGTCCTGCCGCGCGACGCGCCTCCTCCTCCTCTCGGTCTCGGTCTCGGTCTTCATCCTCCTCTTCCCGCTCCTCCTCCTCGCGCTTTTTTGGTTCAATGGCAGCAAGGAGAAGAACCGCGGCGGCTGGTTCGGGTTCCGCTGGTGGCGCGCGCTAACGATCGGGAGGAGAGCGCGGGGTCCCGGCTCCCCGCACGCCGCCATCGAGCGCCAATAAGCGGGCAAGGGGAAGGGAAAGGAGGGAGGGAGGGGAGGGAAGAAGAAGAAGAAGAAGGGGGGGGGGGCGGCGAAGGTTGGCCGACCGGCCGACCGGGGATGGCGACCCCCGCGGCGAGCCGCTGAGTGACGACGCCCGGCTCCCCCTCGGCGCCTCATGGACCCGCGCCGCGGCGGGCCGTTTGCGGCGCCCCCGGCCGCCGGGGGCCAGCAGGCCACGGTGGCGGCCTCCTCCTCCTCCTCCTCCTCTTCCACTTCCTCCTCGTCGCACGCCAAATCCTTGGCCTTCTCCATCGAACGGATCATGGCCCGGACGCCCGAACCCAAGGCCGTCCGGCTGCCCGGCTGGCTCCGTCCGGCGGCGGCGGCGGCGGCGGCGGCGGGGGGGCTGCCCGACTCGTGCCCGTCTTCGCTGCACTGCATGATCCCGCTGGTTCCGTTCGGCTACGCGGAGCAGCAGCACCGGCTGGCCCTCCACCAGGACTTGTCGGCGGCGGCGGCGGCGGACCCGCCCGGCTTCGGACTCCACGAGCCCGTCCGCGCCCAGCCGGACGGCGGCCGCTACAAACTGTTCCGGCCCCGCGTGGTGACCCAATCGGCGTTCCCGTCGCGAGGTACCGTGTGCTACCTCAACTGCGGCGGCGCCGGGGTCGGACCCGGGGACGCCGGTCCCGCGGGGCTCCTCAACCTGCACCCGATGGCCTCCTACCTGCTGGCCGGCAGGCACAAGCCGGGCCCGCTGCCGCCCTACCAAGCCGCGCAGAACCACCTGCAGAACCTCATCAAGGAGCGCGACTTTGGAGAGAAGATTCTGAAGAACTCGTCGTCGTCGTCGTCGGCCGCCGCCGCCGCCGTCGCCGCCGCGGCGAGGCTCGCCGGAGGAAAACCCAAAGTGTTCACCTGTGAAGTCTGCGGAAAAGTACGTCCGCGTCTCGCGCACGGTTCGAATCGAGCCGCAAAGGTTCGGAAAAGATTTTAGCCGGCGTCGCGCGAGTTTGCCACGCCGATTTGCGTTGTGACAAGCGACAGAATTTGAAAAACAAAGACAAACAAAAACCCATTTCGCGGCCGTCCTGTCCGTCCGTTCTCCGAACCGAACCGAGCCGCCGATCGAACTGACGAGGGTCGCGGGCGTGCTGAACAAAAAACCAAATCCACTGAATCATCTTTCGATTTCGGGGCAGAAGAAATACAAATTTCGTCGCAAGCCCAACACGCCGGAAGTTTTTTTTATTTAATTTGAACGAAAAGGCCTCATTGAGCGAATTTTTGTTTTTGTTTTTGTATTTTCGAATCGACCGAAAAAGCTTCGTGTAAATTCACTTTGATTCGATTTCCGTTCTTTTTTTTTTTTTTTTTTAATCATGTGCTTTCTGACGCAAATATGTCGAAAGTGCTCTTCGGAACATTATGTTGCTTTCTGAAAAAAAATGAAGTTTTAAACGCTTTCAACCTGTTTGTTTTTTTCTTTTCATCTGTTTGACGTGTCTGAAATACGACGCCCGTTTCAACATGTCCAAAACGGCATTTTTTCCAAAAGACACGTTGAATATTCGATTAGAA
Source organism: Hippocampus mohnikei (assembly GCA_026261675.1). Lineage (NCBI taxonomy): Eukaryota > Metazoa > Chordata > Actinopteri > Syngnathiformes > Syngnathidae > Hippocampus > Hippocampus mohnikei. The sequence goes on from JAKGUB010000330.1 coordinate 945,988, forward strand.
GAAAAAAAACACATGCTGAAATATTGATTATTATTTTTTTCAAGCGTGCCGTCAAACAATGTAAACATGCTTCCAATTCTATTGCGAGTGAGTCTTTGAAATAGATTCACACGCGTCGGAAATGAGGTGTTATCATGTCTAAAATTATTATTATTATATTTATTATTATTGATGGAACGCTTCAGTCAATAATCTGACGTTAGACTTTTTTCCTCGAATCGTGCATGTTGCTCAACTATTCGATCGGCGTCCAACCTGATTTTGAAGGGGACATTTTTTTTTAAATGACGTCAAACATCTTTCGATGGGTTCACAGCGACAAAAACAAAACGTGACATTGTTTTAATTTGATATTTGTTTGGAATGCGGTGAAATTATGTTTGCGGAAGAAATAATAATAATAATAATAATAATACATTTGATTTATAAGCGCCTTGTCAACTCTCCTTCGAATTCTTGTCCTAGTTAATGGTCATTTTTATTTTTTTTTAAAGAAAGACGTCGGGTGCGCGCGCGTGTGTGTGTGTTTCAGGTGTTCAACGCGCACTACAACTTGACTCGCCACATGCCGGTGCACACCGGCGCCCGCCCGTTCGTCTGCAAAGTCTGCGGGAAAGGCTTCCGACAGGCCAGCACCCTCTGCAGACACAAGATCATACACACTCAGGTAACACACACACACACACACACACACACACACGCACGCACGCGCACACATCAACTAAAACGGATGACGTCTCCAGGTGATTCCATTTTTTTTGGAATCGTCGTAAGGTGCGGATGAGGTCGGGGGCTTCCTTCCGTCTTGTATTCCATTTAACAAATTCATTTATGGTGGTCTGGCAACAACACAAAATAAAGAACACGGCGAGTAATTCGCATTCCCACGTTTCGCGCTCGTTGGGATAGTTAGCATGCTAGCCGAAAGTGCTTCCTGGCGTCGGTTCGCGTGACGTCACTCACGAGCAGAAGCTCGCGCGTACAGTAATCGCTCGACGCGAACATTGTGGTGATTATTAAACTCTGCCTCTTGGCGTTTATACGCAACGACAAACGTGTGTGAACAAACTAATTCGGTGGTGAGAAGAAAGAAAAGTCAAAACAGCGTCACACTCGCGTTCGGCGCCGGCCGCTGGACTTCGGGGTGCGTTCAACGTCCGCTCATAGTGTAGGACATCTTAAAGACGAGGCGGGAAAACCACCCCAACGAACGTAATAATAATAATAATAATAGTAATAATACATTTGATTTATAAGCGCCTTTCAAGACACCCAAGGACACTTTACAATCACAAAAAAACACAAAACAATACGGGTTTGAGCAGCGGCAGCCAAATGCGCCAGCGTTCACTCAACCCGGAAGTAATTAAACGGCAACAGCTGCTGATTGTAAAACAATGCGGGGTTTTCGAACATCAACACTTCTCATACGATTGACTGTGCGTACGCTAAGATGCAGGCAGGCACATATATATTGTTAGAATACTCGTGATGTTGGATTTGCATTGGGTCCGTTTTCTGGTAGAAAAAAAAAAGTTCATTTATGAATGATTCATATCCTAAGCATTTTTTTTCCCCCCTTCGCCCACTGAAGGCATTTTCAGGCATGCATTTATTCAAACAATAGACTACTTCATAACACCAGTGATGATGATGATGATGATGATTTGTGGTTTGAAATGCTTTTACGTGTCGGGGGGCAAAAAACTGCACATCTTTTTTTATTTTATTTTATTTTTTTAACTCTTATTGATGTATTTTGTACGCGTGCGTGCAGGAAAAGCCTCACAAGTGCAGCCAGTGCGGCAAAGCCTTCAACCGCAGCTCCACGCTCAACACGCACACGCGGATCCACGCCGGCTACAAGCCTTTCGTTTGCGAGTTCTGCGGCAAAGGCTTCCACCAGAAAGGTACGCGCGCGTGCACGCGCGGGCGCGAGCAGCGGCGGATCGTCACATTTGATGTCCCCTTGCAATTTGGGCATGCATGTATTTTTAAACGTCTGTCGTTTTTTAATTAAGAAATATTGTTTTTGCATGAGAGGCAAAGGTTTAGCAAGTAAATACATGAATATGATGAAAGAATGAATATGATGGAATGTTTCACATATGCAAAAAAATAATCATCATAAATAGGGTCAAATGAAAAATGATATTGGTGAAGTATTGATGGTGCCCAGATTATTGTTATTATTATTTTTTAAATAAAGTACAACATCATGGAGGTGGCACTTGATGCAAATCTATCAAACGTTCTTCAATTGCCTCCACGAGAGCAGACCGATGAAACCGGGCAACAAAATGTTGACTCCATTTTTTTTTAAATCAAATTTTATGTCAATGAATATGTACAACAAAATATCTCCAAAACTTGATGTGCTACAAAAAAAAAAAAGCAAAGACATTTTTTTAAATCGGCGACCAAATACATTGACAGGTACATGAATATATTTGCTGTTGAGCCGTTTTATCTCGGCGTGCCCCCCCCCCCCCAAACATCTGCTTTTATATTGGGAGCAACAATCTCAACATTGTTTTTGCACATTTTCAGACAAATGTTGCCGATCAAACTGGGAACTCACTCAATCATCAATTTATTTGGCTGCATTTTCTTGCACTGCACGTTGGAAATCACGTCCTGTTTTTGAAGAAAAGTGGACGAAAAAAAAAAAGCAGTTGCTTGTATCTGAATCGCCGATTCACAGGAGCGGGAAAAAAAATAAAAAATTGGGCAGATAAAGTGATGATCGAAATAATCATTTTGTTGTGGCCGGAGTCGAAACAGATCAATAGAAAACGAGGTTGTCATCTTGTGTCTCCTCACACCACCGCAAAGAAGAACCAATAGAAGAAGGGAAAGATGAATCCCGATCCAGCGACTGCCAGCTGACTGACGTGTGTGTTGCGTTTCTGCCCCTCGACCCCCCGCAGGCAACTACAAGAACCACAAGCTGACCCACAGCGGCGAGAAGCAGTTCAAGTGCTCCATCTGCAGCAAGGCCTTTCACCAAGTCTACAACCTCACCTTCCACATGCACACGCACAACGACAAGAAGCCCTTCACCTGCCCCACCTGCGGCAAAGGATTCTGCCGCAACTTCGACCTCAAGAAGCACGTGCGCAAGCTGCACGACCACCACGCCGGCGGTGCCCAGCGGGCCGCCGCGCCGCCGACAACGACGACCGGCGCCGCCCAGCAGCTGTGAGGCTCTCAAGCGGCGCCCCCCCCCGTTCCGAACAACAAAACGGTCACTCGTCGTTTCTTTGGTTTCCGTCCAAGTCCACTTTATTGTCAAATGTGCTCTTATGTGCTCCATACAGCACAGATCGAAATTTCTTTCCTCTCAACCACAGGAGTCCCATTGTAGATCCGCATCAATTCCAAGCGGCGACTCCCAGTTCTGACGCTCATTTCTTCCCATCCTTCGTCTTTTCTCAGGCCTGTAAACACACTTGGAAATGATGCAAACAGATCAGACAAAATACTGAGAGAGAGCAAGATCCAGACATGGCCGGTGTGTTGAAGCAATTATCATGCGGCTTTCAAAGTAAAAGCAGATGTTTGCAAATGTCTTATTTCAGGGGGAAAAAACCCCAAACACAATCAGTCTGATTTCAGAAATCAGAGAATGTTTTCTGTTCTTTGGAATTTGGACGAGTTTAAGCTAATCGTGTCATTGTTCCTGTTCCTGGTTCTGGTTCCAGTTCTTGGTTCTGGCTCTTTCCTCAAAATTGAAAGTTCCGGGAAATTTTGATTCCTGTTACTTGTCGTCCCTCGGAAGTTTTAGGAACTTTTCCACCTTTCTTCTTGTTGTTCCTGGAAGTTCCCATCAAATAAGCCCCAATCTTCCAGACCCTACCCCCAAAGTTCCTGGCCCTCTTAAAAGCACCCCCCGCCCCGCCCCCCCTTTTAGCAAGGTGTTCTTTTGGCCCCAATAAATCATCGTAGATCTTCCAGGGGAACGTCCCTCTGGTGGAAATACGCAAAGAGACACGACTGACAATCAGCACTGAGTTGATGTGTAATTCTCAACCTGATTACCTCGTAGGGTCACATTTTGCCCCCTCCACACCCCCACAAGTTCCACAGTCAACTCCCAGTAGTGCAAATGCACTCTACGACAAAATGGCGTCTCTTTCTTGGTGGACTGAGTGACGGGGAGACGCTCTCCGCACGGATGATGTCATTCATGGCTGTTTTATGACACTACTGCCCCTTGTGGACAAAAAGTCAAATGACATGAACAAACACAGAGAAGACTTCCTGTTCCAAAGCTGCAGTCCCAACGCAAGTTGACGGAACTTTTTAGTTCTTGGTACTTGAATCTCCTGGCAGGAGGAGTCCCGCCCTCGTTTTCCTTTGCAAGTGTCGGCACTGTTTGATTTTGTTTTGTTTGAATGGTTAAATTAAATAAATGTAATTGTTGTCCATTCCCGACTCATATCCCGTTGTTTCCTGTCTCACGGGTCATCTTTCACTTTTTTGGTTGTTGTTTTTGTTTAAAGTTCAGAACCATTGATGCCATTGTTACACTCTGCCGTCTTCATCAAATTGTACTTGAGTTAAATTACTTTTAACTCATTCAGTACCAGCCAATTCTGGACCAAGTCTGAAAAGACGTTTAAAAACGTCTTTGGGAGTGAATGAGTTAATCAAGTTACATAATTAAATCAACCATGATTTTAAACTATGTATGATCAATATTCATGATTCCAAACATGAGAAAGCATTCAGCAAACATAACTGGAATCGAGCAAAAGGACTCCAAATCCCAACGGCCAAAGTCAAGTGCTGACGCCAGCTGTCACGCAAATTACTTGGTTCAAACAAACATTCTAGTGCCACCGCACAAACGTGACGACTGTGCAAAAAGAACTAAATAAAAGACACCACTGTTACAGAAAGACTTTACACGCTATTTAAACTGCCGATCGCGAACGGAACGAACCGTGATTGAAACTAACTGTGATGCCGCTCTTTATACGTTGCGATGACCATGTATAGTAAGGCGTTTTTAGACGAAAAAAACGACCATGTATAGTAAGGCGTTTTTTGACGAAAAAAAACGACCATGTATAGTAAGGCGTTTTTGACGAAAAAAACGACAATGTATAGTAAGGCGTTTTTGACGAAAAAACGACATAGTATAGTAAGGCATTTTTAGGCGAAAAAACGACATAGTATAGTAAGGCGTTTTTGACGAAAAAAACGACCATGTATAGTAAGGCGTTTTTGGCGAAAAAAACGACATAGTATAGTAAGGCGTTTTGAAAAAACGACCATGTATAGTAAGGCGTTTTAGTAAAAAGCGACATAGTATAGTAAGGCGTTTTAGGCGAAAAACGACATAGTATAGTAAGGCATTTTTGACTAAAAACGACCATGTATAGTAAAGCGTTTTAGGCGAAAAACGACATAGTATAGTAAGGCATTTTGACGAAAAACGACCATGTATAGTAAGGCGTTTTAGGCGAAAAAACGACCATGTATAGTAAGGCGTTTTTAGCGAAAAAACGACCATGTATAGTAAGGCATTTTTGACTAAAAACGACCATGTATAGTAAGGCGTTTTTGCGAAAAACGACAATGTATAGTAAGGCGTTTTAGGCGAAAAACGACATAGTATAGTAAGGCGTTTTGAAAAAACGACCATGTATAGTAAGGCGTTTTTAGCGAAAAACGACATAGTATAGTAAGGCGTTTTAACGAAAAAACGACATGTATAGTAAGGCGTTTTTAGGCGAAAAACGACATAGTATAGTAAGGCGTTTTTAGCCGAAAAAAACGACCATGTATAGTAAGGCGTTTTTAGCCGAAAAAACGACCATGTATAGTAAGGCATTTTTAGCCGAAAAAAACGACATAGTATAGTAAGGCGTTTTTGACGAAAAAAACGACCATGTATAGTAAGGCGTTTTTAGGAAAAAAACGACATAGTATAGTAAGGCGTTTTTGACGAAAAAAACGACAATGTATAGTAAGGCGTTTTCGGCGAAAAAACGACATAGTATAGTAAGGCATTTTTGACGAAAAAACGACATAGTATAGTAAGGCGTTTTAGGAAAAAACGACATAGTATAGTAAGGCGTTTTTGACGAAAAAAACGACCATGTATAGTAAGGCATTTTTAGGCGAAAAAACGACATAGTATAGTAAGGCGTTTTTGACGAAAAAAACGACCATGTATAGTAAGGCGTTTTTAGGCGAAAAAACGACATAGTATAGTAAGGCGTTTTTGACGAAAAAAACGACATAGTATAGTAAGGCGTTTTTAGGCGAAAAAACGACATAGTATAGTAAGGCGTTTTTAGGCGAAAAAAACTACCATGTATAGTAAGGCATTTTTAGGCGAAAAAACGACATAGAATAGTAAGGCGTTTTTGACGAAAAAAACGACCATGTATAGTAAGGCGTTTTGACGAAAAAACGACCATGTATAGTAAGGCGTTTTTAGGTGAAAAAACGACATGAAAAAAACGACCATGTATAGTAAGGCATTTTTAGGCGAAAAAACGACATAGTATAGTAAGGCGTTTTTGACGAAAAAAACGACCATGTATAGTAAGGCGTTTTTGACGAAAAAAACGACCATGTATAGTAAGGCGTTTTTAGGCGAAAAAACGACATAGTATAGTAAGGCGTTTTGACGAAAAAAACGACCATGTATAGTAAGGCATTTTTAGGCGAAAAAACGACATAGTATAGTAAGGCGTTTTTGATGAAAAAAACGACCATGTATAGTAAGGCGTTTTTGACGAAAAAAACGACCATGTATAGTAAGGCGTTTTTGACGAAAAAAACGACATAGTATAGTAAGGCGTTTTTGACGAAAAAACGACCATGTATAGTAAGGCGTTTTGACGAAAAACGACCATGTATAGTAAGGCATTTTAGGCGAAAAACGACATAGTATAGTAAGGCGTTTTGGCGAAAAACGACCATGTATAGTAAGGCGTTTTGGCGAAAAACGACCATGTATAGTAAGGCATTTTTGAAAAAACGACCATGTATAGTAAGGCGTTTTAGCCGAAAAAAACGACATAGTATAGTAAGGCTTTTTTTGACGAAAAACGACCATGTATAGTAAGGCGTTTTTGGCAAAAAACGACCATGTATAGTAAGGCGTTTTTGACGAAAAAACGACCATGTATAGTAAGGCATTTTTGACGAAAAAAACGACCATGTATAGTAAGGCGTTTTTAGGCGAAAAAACGACATAGTATAGTAAGGCGTTTTGATGAAAAAAACGACCATGTATAGTAAGGCGTTTTTAGGCTAAAAACGACATAGTATAGTAAGGCGTTTTGACGAAAAACGACCATGTATAGTAAGGCGTTTTAGCGAAAAAACGACCATGTATAGTAAGGCGTTTTTAGGCAAAAAACGACATAGTATAGTAAGGCGTTTTTGACGAAAAAAACGACCATGTATAGTAAGGCGTTTTAGGCGAAAAAACGACATAGTATAGTAAGGCGTTTTTGACGAAAAAAACGACCATGTATAGTAAGGCGTTTTTAGGCGAAAAAAACGACATAGTATAGTAAGGCGTTTTTGACGAAAAAAACGACCATGTATAGTAAGGCATTTTTGACGAAAAAAACGACCATGTATAGTAAGGCAGTTTTAGGCGAAAAAACGACATAGTGTAGTAAGGCGTTTTTAGGCGAAAAAACGACATAGTATAGTAAGGCGTTTTGACGAAAAAAACGACCATGTATAGTAAGGCATTTTTAGGCGAAAAAACGACATAGTGTAGTAAGGCGTTTTTGACGAAAAAAACGACCATGTATAGTAAGGCGTTTTTAGGCGAAAAAACGACATAGTATAGTAAGGCATTTTTAGGCGAAAAAACGACATAGTATAGTAAGGCGTTTTTGACGAAAAAAACGACCATGTATAGTAAGGCATTTTTATGCGAAAAAACGACATAGTATAGTAAGGCGTTTTTGACGAAAAAAACGACCATGTATAGTAAGGCGTTTTTAGGCGAAAAAACGACATAGTATAGTAAGGCGTTTTGACTAAAAACGACCATGTATAGTAAGGCGTTTTTAGGCAAAAAACGACATAGTATAGTAAGCCGTTTTTGACGAAAAAACGACATAGTATAGTAAGGCGTTTTTAGGCCAAAAAACGACATAGTATAGTAAGGCGTTTTAGGCGAAAAAACGACCATAGTATAGTAAGGCGTTTTAGGCGAAAAACGACATAGTATAGTAAGGCGTTTTTAGGCGAAAAAACGACATAGTATAGTAAGGCGTTTTAGGCGAAAAACGACATAGTATAGTAAGGCGTTTTAGCGAAAAAACGACATAGTATAGTAAGGCGTTTTAGGCGAAAAACGACATAGTATAGTAAGGCGTTTTAGGCGAAAAAACGACCATGTATAGTAAGGCATTTTAGGCGAAAAACGACATAGTATAGTAAGGCGTTTTTGACGAAAAAACGACCATGTATAGTAAGGCGTTTTTGACTAAAAACGACCATAGTATAGTAAGGCATTTTTAGGTGAAAAACGAATGAAAAAACGACCATGTATAGTAAGGCATTTTTGGCATGTAAAAAACGACCATAGTATAGTAAGGCGTTTTTGACGAAAAAACGACCATGTATAGTAAGGCGTTTTTTTTAGGCGAAAAACGACCATGTATAGTAAGGCGTTTTAGGCTAAAAACGACATAGTATAGTAAGGCGGCGTTTTTGAAAAAACGACCATGTATAGTAAGGCGTTTTTAGGCGAAAAACGACATAGTATAGTAAGGCATTTTGATGAAAAAACGACCATGTATAGTAAGGCGTTTTTAAAAACGACCATGTATAGTAAGGCATTTTTTGACGAAAAAACGACATAGTATAGTAAGGCGTTTTTGACGAAAAAAACGACCATGTATAGTAAGGCTTTTTTGGCTAAAAACGACATAGTATAGTAAGGCGTTTTAGGCGAAAAAACGACCATAGTATAGTAAGGCGTTTTTGACTAAAAACGACCATGTATAGTAAGGCGTTTTGACTAAAAAAACGACATGTATAGTAAGGCGTTTTTGACTAAAAACGACCATGTATAGTAAGGCGTTTTAGGCTAAAAACGACATAGTATAGTAAGGCATTTTTGACGAAAAAACGACCATGTATAGTAAGGCGTTTTTGGCTAAAAACGACCATAGTATAGTAAGGCGTTTTGACTAAAAACGACCATGTATAGTAAGGCATTTTTGACTAAAAACGACCATGTATAGTAAGGCGTTTTTAGGCTAAAAACGACAAAAAAGGCGACGATAGTATAGTAAGGCGTTTTAGTAAGGCGAAAAAACGACCATAGTATAGTAAGGCGTTTTAGCGAAAAAACGACATAGTATAGTAAGGCGTTTTAGCGAAAAAACGACATAGTATAGTAAGGCGTTTTAGAAAAAACGACCATAGTATAGTAAGGCGTTTTAGGCTAAAAACGACATAGTATAGTAAGGCGTTTTTGACTAAAAACGACCATGTATAGTAAGGCGTTTTTAGGCTAAAAACGACATAGTATAGTAAGGCGTTTTTGACTAAAAACGACCATGTATAGTAAGGCGTTTTAGGCTAAAAACGACATAGTATAGTAAGGCGTTTTTGACTAAAAACGACCATGTATAGTAAGGCGTTTTTAGGCTAAAAACGACATAGTATAGTAAGGCGTTTTTAAAAACGACCATGTATAGTAAGGCGTTTTAGGCTAAAAACGACATAGTATAGTAAGGCGTTTTGACTAAAAAAACGCATGTATAGTAAGGCGCTTTTAGGCTAAAAACTAAAAACGACATAGTATAGTAAGGCATTTTAGGCTTTTAAGGCGTTTTGACTAAAAACGACCATGTATAGTAAGGCGTTTTTATGCTAAAAACGACATAGTATAGTAAGGCGTTTTTACGACATAAAAACGACCATAGTATAGTAAAGGCATAGTATAGTAAGGCGTTTTAGGCTAAAAAACGACCATAGTATAGTAAGGCGTTTTGACGAAAAACGACCATGTATAGTAAGGCGTTTTAGGCTAAAAACGACCATAGTATAGTAAGGCGTTTTAGGCTAAAAACGACCAAAAAACGACTAAAAACATAGTATAGTAAGGCGTTTTAAAAACGACCGAAAAAACGACATAGTATAGTAAGGCGTTTTATAGTATAGTAAGGAAAAACGACATAGTATAGTAAGGCGTTTTTGAGGAAAAAACGACCATGTATAGTAAGGCGACATAGAATAGTAAGGCGTTTTTGACTAAAAAACGACATTTAGTAAGGCGTTTTGACGAAAAAACGACATATGTATAGTAAGGCGTTTTTAGTGAAAAAGCGAAAAAACGACCATGTATAGTAAGGCGTTTTAGGCTAAAAACGACATAGTATAGTAAGGCGTTTTTGACTAAAAACGACCATGTATAGTAAGGCGTTTTTAGGCTAAAAAACGACATGTATAGTAAGGCGTTTTTGACTAAAAACGACCATGTATAGTAAGGCATTTTTAGGCTAAAAACGACCATAGTATAGTAAGGCATTTTTGACTAAAAACGACCAAAAAACGACATATGTATAGTAAGGCGTTTTTGAAAAAACGACCATGTATAGTAAGGCGTTTTTAGGCTAAAAACGACATAGTATAGTAAGGCGTTTTTGACTAAAAACGACCATGTATAGTAAGGCGTTTTTGACTAAAAACGACCATGTATAGTAAGGCATTTTTGGCGAAAAAACGACATAGTATAGTAAGGCGTTTTAGGCTAAAAACGACATAGTATAGTAAGGCGTTTTTGACTAAAAACGACCATGTATAGTAAGGCGTTTTTAGCGAAAAAACGACATAGTATAGTAAGGCGTTTTGACTAAAAACGACCATGTATAGTAAGGCGTTTTAGGCGAAAAAACGACATAGTATAGTAAGGCGTTTTTGAGTAAGGCGAAAAAAACGACCATGTATAGTAAGGCGTTTTAGGCTAAAAACGACATAGTATAGTAAGGCGTTTTGAGGCTAAAAAACGACATAGTATAGTAAGGCGTTTTTGACTAAAAACGACCATGTATAGTAAGGCGTTTTTAGGCTAAAAACGACATAGTATAGTAAGGCGTTTTGACGTAAAAAACGACCATGTATAGTAAGGCGTTTTTAGGCTAAAAACGACATAGTATAGTAAGGCGTTTTTGACGAAAAAACGACCATGTATAGTAAGCTAAAAACGACATAGTATAGTAAGGCGTTTTGACGAAAAAACGACCATGTATAGTAAGGCATTTTTAGGCTAAAAACGACATAGTATAGTAAGGCGTTTTTGACGAAAAAAACGACCATGTATAGTAAGGCATTTTTTTAGTGACTTTTGACGAAAAAAACGACCATGTATAGTAAGGCGTTTTGACTAAAAACGACCATGTATAGTAAGGCGTTTTTAGCTAAAAACGACATAGTATAGTAAGGCGTTTTTAAAAACGACATAGTATAGTAAGGCGTTTTAGGCTAAAAACGACATAGTATAGTAAGGCATTTTAAGGCATTTTTAGCTAAAAAACGACATGAAAAAACGACCATGTATAGTAAGGCGTTTTAGCGAAAAAACGACCATGTATAGTAAGGCGTTTTTAAAAACGACATGAAAAAACGACCATGTATAGTAAGGCATTTTTAGGCAAAAAACGACATAGTATAGTAAGGCGTTTTTGACGAAAAAAACGACCATGTATAGTAAGGCGTTTTTGACGAAAAAAACGACATAGTATAGTAAGGCGTTTTTGATGAAAAAAACGACCATGTATAGTAAGGCATTTTTAGCCGAAAAAAACGACATAGTATAGTAAGGCGTTTTTGACGAAAAAAACGACCATGTATAGTAAGGCGTTTTTGACGAAAAAAACGACATAGTATAGTAAGGCGTTTTTGACAAAAAACGACCATGTATAGTAAGGCATTTTTAGGCTAAAAACGACATAGTATAGTAAGGCGTTTTTGACTAAAAACGACCATGTATAGTAAGGCGTTTTGGCGAAAAAACGACATAGTATAGTAAGGCGTTTTTTTTGACGAAAAAACGACCATAGTATAGTAAGGCGCTTTTAGGCTAAAAAACGACATATGTATAGTAAGGCGTTTTTGACGAAAAAAACGACCATGTATAGTAAGGCGTTTTTGGCAAAAAACGACCATGTATAGTAAGGCGTTTTTGACGAAAAAACGACATAGTATAGTAAGGCATTTTTAGGCTAAAAACGACATAGTATAGTAAGGCGTTTTTGACTAAAAACGACCATGTATAGTAAGGCGTTTTTGACGAAAAAAACGACATAGTATAGTAAGGCGTTTTTGACGAAAAAAACGACCATGTATAGTAAGGCGTTTTTAGACGAAAAAAACGACATAGTATAGTAAGGCGTTTTTGAAAAAAACGACATAGTATAGTAAGGCGTTTTTGACAAAAAAACGACCATGTATAGTAAGGCGTTTTAGGCGAAAAAACGACATTTTAGTTTTTGCGACCAAAAAACGACATAGTATAGTAAGGCGTTTTAGGCTTAAAAAACGACATAGTATAGTAAGGCGTTTTTAAGGCGTTTTTAGAAAAAAAAACGACATAGTATAGTAAGCGTTTTGCGTTTAGGCGTTTTAGAAAAAACGACCATGTATAGTAAGGCGTTATACATGGTCGTTTTTTTCGGCTAAAAACGCCGTACTATAAATGGTCGTTTTTTTCTGCAAAAAACGCCTTACTATACATGGTCTTTTTTTTCATCAAAAAACGCCTTACTATACATGGTCGTTTTTTTGTCAAAAAATGCCCTACCATAAAAAGTCCTTTTTTTCGTCAAAAAACGCCTTACTATACATGGTCGGTTTTTTCGGCTAAAAACGCCTTACTCTACATGGTCGTTTTTTTGTCAAAAAATGCCCTACCATAAAAGGACCTTTTTTTCGTCTAAAAATGCCCTACCATAAAAGGTCCTTTTTTTCGTCAAAAAACGCCTTACTATAAATGGTCGTTTTTTTCGGCAAAAAACGCCTTACTATACATGGTCGTTTTTTTCGGCTAAAAACGCCTTACTATACATGGTCCTTTTTTTCATCAAAAAACGCCTTACTATACATGGTCTTTTTTTTCGCCTAAAAAAGCCTTACTATACATGGTCGTTTTTTTCGCCGGAACTTGCTGGAGCCTATCCCAGCTTTAGGCCAATGGAACTGACATTTATGCTGTCACTGGACGGGGTTTGAACCCGCACTGCCTGGACAGAAAGCCAGCATGTATACCTCTACACCAACAGTGACTGTGCCTTACTCGGCACGATAGGCATATTTGACATACACTCTGGAGGATTTGCAGGAAAAAGTTACTGGTGTTTTTTTTTTTCTCACATCACTGAGCGGGGTTTGAACCGGGGTTACGTGGACGGAAAGCCAGCGTGTATACCTCTACACCACATGTGACTGTGACCAGCTCTGCACAATCGGCATATTTGACATTCACTCTGGAGGATTTGCAGGAAAAAATAGACTGTTTGGTGTTTTTTTCTCACATCTCTGAGCGGGGCTTGAACCGGGGTTGCCTGGACGGAAAGCCAGCGTGTATACCTCTACACCACCTGTGACTGTGACATACTCTGCACCATAGGGGTATTTGACATCCACTCTGGAGGGTTTGCAGGAAAACGTGACTGTTTGGTGTTGTATTTTCACACATCACTGAGCGGAGTTTGAACCCCTGCTCACTATACATGATCGTTTTTTCGTCAAAAATGCCTTACTATACATGGTCGTTTTTTCCAGCAAAAAATGCCTGACTATACTATGTCATTTTTTCGGTTAAAAAAGCCTTACATGGTCGTTTTTTTCAGCAAAAAATGCCTTACTATACTATGTCGTTTTTTCGGTTAAAAAAGCCTTACATGGTCGTTTTTTTTCAGCAAAAAATGCCTTACTATACATGGTCGTTTTTATCGGTTAAAAACGCCTTACTATACATGGTCGTTTTTTTTCGCCTAAAAACGCCTTACTATACATGGTCGTTTTTTTCCTCAAAAACGCCTTACTATACATGGTCGTTTTTAGCCTAAAACGCCTTACTAACTATACATGGTCGTTTTTAGTCTAAAAACGCCTTTACTATACATGGTCGTTTTTAGTCTAAAAACGCCTTACTATACATGGTCGTTTTTCACCTAAAACGCCTTACTATACATGGTCGTTTTTCCTCAAAACGCCTTACTATACATGGTCGTTTTTAGCCTAAAACGCCTTACTATACATGGTCGTTTTTAGTCTAAAACGCCTTACTATACATGGTCGTTTTTTAAGCTAAAAGCGCCTTACTATACATGGTCGTTTTTAGTCTAAAACGCCTTACTATACATGGTCGTTTTTTCATCAAAACGCCTTACTATACATGGTCGTTTTTAGTCAAAAACGCCTTACTATACATGGTCGTTTTTCCTCAAAAGCGCCTTACTATACATGGTCGTTTTTTCCTAAAAGCGCCTTACTATACATGGTCGTTTTTCGTCTAAAAACGCCTTACTATACATGGTCGCTTTTTTAGTCTAAAAACGCCTTACTATACATGGTCGTTTTTCATCAAAAACGCCTTACTATACATGGTCGTTTTTAGTCAAAAACGCCTTACTATACATGGTCGCTTTTTTAGTCAAAAACGCCTTACTATACATGGTCGTTTTTTCGTCTAAAAGCGCCTTACTATACATGGTCGTTTTTATCGCCTAAAAGCGCCTTACTATACATGGTCGCTTTTTTAGTCTAAAAACGCCTTACTATACATGGTCGTTTTTCATCAAAACGCCTTACTATACATGGTCGTTTTTAGATAAAAAACGCCTTACTATACATGGTCGTTTTTCGTCATAAAAACGCCTTACTATACATGGTCGTTTTTTAGCCTAAAACGCCTTACTATACATGGTCGTTTTTTCAGTCAAAAGCGCCTTACTATACATGGTCGTTTTTAGTCAAAACGCCTTACTATACATGGTCGTTTTTTCATCAAAAGCGCCTTACTATACATGGTCGCCTTTTTCATCAAAAACGCCTTACTATACATGGTCGTTTTTTAGTCAAAAACGCCTTACTATACATGGTCGTTTTTCATCAAAAACGCCTTACTATACATGGTCGTTTTTAGTCTAAAAGTCGCCTTACTATACATGGTCGTTTTTAGATCTAAAAAGCCTTACTATACATGGTCGTTTTTTCATCAAAAACGCCTTACTATACATGGTCGTTTTTAGTCAAAAAACGCCTTACTATACATGGTCGTTTTTTCCTCAAAAGCGCCTTACTATACATGGTCGTTTTTAGTCAAAAACGCCTTACTATACATGGTCGTTTTTTCGTCAAAACGCCTTACTATACATGGTCGTTTTTAGTCAAAAACGCCTTACTATACATGGTCGTTTTTCATCAAAACGCCTTACTATACATGGTCGTTTTTAGTCAAATGGTCGCGCCTTACTATACATGGTCGTTTTTCATCAAAAACGCCTTACTATACATGGTCGTTTTTAGCCTAAAACGCCTTACTATACATGGTCGTTTTTCGCTAAAAACGCCTTACTATACATGGTCGTTTTTAGTCAAAAGCCTTACTATACATGGTCGTTTTTAAGCTAAAAGCCTTACTATACATGGTCGTTTTTAGTCAAAAACGCCTTACTATACATGGTCGTTTTTAGCCTAAAAGCGCCTTACTATACTATGTCGTTTTTCATCAAAAGCGCCTTACTATACATGGTCGTTTTTAGCCTAAAACGCCTTACTATACTATGTCGTTTTTAGTCAAAAACGCCTTACTATACATGGTCGTTTTTAAGCCTAAAGCGCCTTACTATACATGGTCGTTTTTTTAGTCTAAAAGCGCCTTACTATACATGGTCGTTTTTCATCAAAAACGCCTTACTATACATGGTCGTTTTTAGTCAAAAACGCCTTACTATACATGGTCGTTTTTTAGTCAAAAGCGCCTTACTATACATGGTCGTTTTTAGTCTAAAACGCCTTACTATACATGGTCGTTTTTTTAGCCTAAAAGCGCCTTACTATACATGGTCGTTTTTAGTCTAAAAACGCCTTACTATACATGGTCGTTTTTTCATCAAAAACGCCTTACTATACATGGTCGTTTTTAGTCTAAAAACGCCTTACTATACATGGTCGTTTTTTCCTCAAAAGCGCCTTACTATACATGGTCGTTTTTAGCCTAAAAACGCCTTACTATACATGGTCGTTTTTAGTCAAAAGCGCCTTACTATACATGGTCGTTTTTAGCCTAAAAGCGCCTTACTATACATGGTCGTTTTTTCGTCAAAAGCGCCTTACTATACATGGTCGTTTTTAGTCAAAAACGCCTTACTATACATGGTCGTTTTTCATCAAAAGCGCCTTACTATACATGGTCGTTTTTAGTCAAAACGCCTTACTATACATGGTCGTTTTTCATCAAAAAACGCCTTACTATACATGGTCGTTTTTAGTCAAAACGCCTTACTATACATGGTCGTTTTTCGCTAAAACGCCTTACTATACATGGTCGTTTTTAGTCAAAAACGCCTTACTATACATGGTCGTTTTTCGGCTAAAAACGCCTTACTATACTATGTCGTTTTTAGTCAAAACGCCTTACTATACATGGTCGTTTTTAGCCTAAAACGCCTTACTATACTATGTCGTTTTTAGTCAAAAACGCCTTACTATACTATGTCGTTTTATCGGTTAAAAACGCCTTACTATACTATGTCGTTTTTTTCTAAAACGCCTTACTATACATGGTCGTTTTTGGAAAAAATGCCTTACTATACATGGTCGTTTTTTACAAAAAAACGCCTTACTATACATGGTCGTTTTTTTGGCTAAAAACGCCTTACTATACATGGTCGGTTTTTAGTCAAAAACGCCTTACTATACATGGTCGTTTTTTCGGTTAAAAGCGCCTTACTATACATATGTCGTTTTTAGTCTAAAAACGCCTTACTATACATGGTCGTTTTTAGCCTAAAAGCGCCTTACTATACATGGTCGTTTTTAGTCTAAAAGCGCCTTACTATACATGGTCGTTTTTCATCAAAAAACGCCTTACTATACATGGTCGTTTTTAGTCAAAAACGCCTTACTATACATGGTCGTTTTTCCTCAAAACGCCTTACTATACATGGTCGTTTTTCTAAAAACGCCTTACTATACATGGTCGTTTTTAGTCAAAACGCCTTACTATACATGGTCGTTTTTAGCCTAAAAAGCGCCTTACTATACATGGTCGTTTTTTAGTCAAAAAGCGCCTTACTATACATGGTCGTTTTTAGTCTAAAGCGCATTACTATACATGGTCGTTTTTCATCAAAAACGCCTTACTATACATGGTCGTTTTTAGTCAAAAGCCTTACTATACATGGTCGTTTTTTCATCAAAAAACGCCTTACTATACATGGTCGTTTTTAGCCTAAAAACGCCTTACTATACATGGTCGTTTTTCAGCTAAAAACGCCTTACTATACATGGTCGTTTTTAGTCAAACGCCTTACTATACATGGTCGTTTTTAGCTCTAAAACGCCTTACTATACATGTCGTTTTTAGTCAAAAGCGCCTTACTATACATGGTCGTTTTTAAGCCTAAAAGCCTTACTATACTATGGTCGTTTTTAGTCAAAAGCGCCTTACTATACATGGTCGTTTTTAGCCAAAAGCGCCTTACTATACATGGTCGTTTTTAGTCTAAAAGCGCCTTACTATACATGGTCGTTTTTAGTCAAAACGCCTTACTATACATGGTCGTTTTTAGATCTAAAAAGCCTTACTATACATGGTCGTTTTTAGTCAAGCGCCTTACTATACATGGTCGTTTTTAGTCTAAAAAGCCTTACTATACATGGTCGTTTTTCATCAAAAGCGCCTTACTATACATGGTCGTTTTTAGTCTAAAAAGCCTTACTATACATGGTCGTTTTTTCAAAAACGCCTTACTATACATGGTCGTTTTTTTCCTAAAAACGCCTTACTATACATGGTCGTTTTTAGTCAAAAGCGCCTTACTATACATGGTCGTTTTTAGCCTAAAAGCGCCTTACTATACATGGTCGTTTTTTAGTCAAAACGCCTTACTATACATGGTCGTTTTTAGTCTAAAACGCCTTACTATACATGGTCGTTTTTTCATCAAAAGCGCCTTACTATACATGGTCGTTTTTAGTCAAAACGCCTTACTATACATGGTCGTTTTTTCATCAAAAACGCCTTACTATACATGGTCGTTTTTAGTCTAAAGCAGCCTTACTATACATGGTCGTTTTTTTCTCAAAACGCCTTACTATACATGGTCGTTTTTAGTCAAAAGCGCCTTACTATACATGGTCGGTTTTTAGCTAAAAGCCTTACTATACATGGTCGTTTTTCAGTCAAAAGCGCCTTACTATACATGGTCGTTTTTAGCCTAAAAAGCCTTACTATACTATGTCGTTTTTAGTCAAAAACGCCTTACTATACATGGTCGTTTTTAGCCTAAAAACGCCTTACTATACATGTCGTTTTTAGTCAAAAACGCCTTACTATACATGGTCGTTTTTATCGTTAAAAGCGCCTTACTATACATGTCGTTTTTAGCCTAAAACGCCTTACTATACATGGTCGTTTTTTGGATAAAAAACGCCTTACTATACATGGTCGTTTTTTTTAAAAAGCGCCTTACTATACATGGTCGTTTTTCCTCTAAAAACGCCTTACTATACATGGTCGTTTTTAGTCTAAAAGCGCCTTACTATACATGGTCGTTTTTAGTCTAAAAGCGCCTTACTATACATGGTCGTTTTTAGTCTAAAAGCGCCTTACTATACATGGTCGTTTTTTCATCAAAAGCGCCTTACTATACATGGTCGTTTTTAGTCAAAAAACGCCTTACTATACATGGTCGTTTTTAGTCAAAACGCCTTACTATACATGGTCGTTTTTAGTCTAAAAGCGCCTTACTATACATGGTCGTTTTTTAGTCTAAAACGCCTTACTATACATGGTCGTTTTTAGATCTAAAAGCGCCTTACTATACATGGTCGTTTTTTTATCAAAAACGCCTTACTATACATGGTCGTTTTTAGTCAAAACGCCTTACTATACATGGTCGTTTTTCCTCAAAACGCCTTACTATACATGGTCGTTTTTAGCCTAAAAGCGCCTTACTATACATGGTCGTTTTTAGTCAAAAGCGCCTTACTATACATGGTCGTTTTTAGTCAAAAACGCCTTACTATACATGGTCGTTTTTAGTCAAAAACGCCTTACTATACATGGTCGTTTTTCAACTAAAAACGCCTTACTATACATGGTCGTTTTTAGTCAAAACGCCTTACTATACATGGTCGTTTTTTCATCAAAAACGCCTTACTATACATGGTCGTTTTTAGCCTAAAACGCCTTACTATACATGGTCGTTTTTCGTCAAAACGCCTTACTATACATGGTCGTTTTTCATCAAAACGCCTTACTATACATGGTCGTTTTTAGTCAAAAACGCCTTACTATACATGGTCGTTTTTTCCTCAAAACGCCTTACTATACATGGTCGTTTTTAGTCTAAAACGCCTTACTATACATGGTCGTTTTTAGTCAAAACGCCTTACTATACATGGTCGTTTTTCGCTCAAAAACGCCTTACTATACATGGTCGTTTTTAAGCCTAAAGCGCCTTACTATACATGGTCGTTTTTTTAGTCAAAAGCGCCTTACTATACATGGTCGTTTTTTCATCAAAAACGCCTTACTATACATGGTCGTTTTTTTAGTCAAAAACGCCTTACTATACATGGTCGTTTTTTCATCAAAAACGCCTTACTATACATGGTCGTTTTTAGCCTAAAACGCCTTACTATACATGGTCGTTTTTTAGCAAAAAACGCCTTACTATACATGGTCGTTTTTAGTCAAAAACGCCTTACTATACATGGTCGTTTTTAGCTAAAAACGCCTTACTATACATGTCGTTTTTAGTCAAAAAACGCCTTACTATACATGGTCGTTTTTAGCCTAAAACGCCTTACTATACATGGTCGTTTTTAGTCAAAAGCGCCTTACTATACATGGTCGTTTTTAGCCTAAAACGCCTTACTATACATGGTCGTTTTTAGTCAAAAACGCCTTACTATACATGGTCGTTTTTTCATCAAAAGCGCCTTACTATACATGGTCGTTTTTAGTCAAAAAACGCCTTACTATACATGGTCGTTTTTAGTCAAAAACGCCTTACTATACATGGTCGTTTTTTAGTCTAAAACGCCTTACTATACATGGTCGTTTTTAGCCTAAAAACGCCTTACTATACATGGTCGTTTTTAGTCTAAAACGCCTTACTATACATGGTCGTTTTTTCATCAAAAGCGCCTTACTATACATGGTCGTTTTTAGTCAAAAACGCCTTACTATACATGGTCGTTTTTTTCTCAAAAACGCCTTACTATACATGGTCGTTTTTAGCCTAAAAGCGCCTTACTATACATGGTCGTTTTTTAGTCAAAACGCCTTACTATACATGGTCGTTTTTAGCCTAAAACGCCTTACTATACATGGTCGTTTTTTCGTCAAAAACGCCTTACTATACATGGTCGTTTTTTTAAAAACGCCTTACTATACATGGTCGTTTTTTCATCAAAAAACGCCTTACTATACATGGTCGTTTTTTTCGTCAAAACGCCTTACTATACATGGTCGTTTTTTCATCAAAAACGCCTTACTATACATGGTCGTTTTTTCGCCTAAAAACGCCTTACTATACATGGTCGTTTTTTCCGCTAAAACGCCTTACTATACATGGTCGTTTTTAGTCAAAAACGCCTTACTATACATGGTCGTTTTTTTTCGCTAAAAACGCCTTACTATACATGGTCGTTTTTCGCCTAAAAGCGCCTTACTATACTATGTCGTTTTTAGTCAAAACGCCTTACTATACATGGTCGTTTTTAGCCTAAAAACGCCTTACTATACATGGTCGTTTTTTCTTCAAAAACGCCTTACTATACTATGTCGTTTTATCGGTTAAAACGCCTTACTATACTATGTCGTTTTTAGCCTAAAAGCGCCTTACTATACATGGTCGTTTTTGGAAAAAATGCCTTACTATACATGGTCGTTTTTTACAAAAAAGCGCTTTACTATACATGGTCGTTTTTTTTGGCTAAAACACCTTACTATACATGGTCGTTTTTTAGTCAAAAAATGCCTTACTATACATGGTCGTTTTTAGCCTAAAAACGCCTTACTATACATGGTCGTTTTTTCGCTAAAAGCGCCTTACTATACATGGTCGTTTTTTTCTAAAAACGCCTTACTATACATGGTCGCCTTTTTTGGTCGTTTTTAGCTAAAACGCCTTACTATACATGGTCGTTTTTTTAGCTAAAAGCGCCTTACTATACATGGTCGTTTTTAGTCTTAAAAACGCCTTACTATACATGGTCGTTTTTTCGCTTAAAGCGCCTTACTATACTATGGTCGTTTTTAGCCTAAAAACGCCTTACTATACATGGTCGTTTTTTCATCAAAAACGCCTTACTATACATGGTCGTTTTTTCGCTAAAACGCCTTACTATACATGGTCGTTTTTCATCAAAACGCCTTACTATACATGGTCGTTTTTAGCCTAAAAACGCCTTACTATACATGGTCGTTTTTTCGCTAAAACGCCTTACTATACATGGTCGTTTTTAGTCAAAAAAGCGCCTTACTATACATGGTCGGTTTTTAGCTAAAACGCCTTACTATACTATGTCGTTTTTAAGTCGCCTTACTATACATGGTCGTTTTTAGCCTAAAGCGCCTTACTATACATGTCGGTCAAAAAACGCCTTACTATACATGGTCGTTTTTAGCCTAAAAGCGCCTTACTATACTATGTCGTTTTTAGTCAAAAAACGCCTTACTATACTATGTCGTTTTTTCGGTTAAAACGCCTTACTATACTATGTCGTTTTTAGCCTAAAACGCCTTACTATACATGGTCGTTTTTTTGGAAAAATGCCTTACTATACATGGTCGTTTTTTTACAAAAAACGCTTTACTATACATGGTCGTTTTTTTGGCTAAAAACGCCTTACTATACATGGTCGTTTTTAGTCAAAAATGCCTTACTATACATGGTCGTTTTTCGCCTAAAAACGCCTTACTATACATGGTCGTTTTTTCGCTAAAACGCCTTACTATACATGGTCGTTTTTAGTCAAAAACGCCTTACTATACATGGTCGGTTTTTTCGCTAAAACGCCTTACTATACTATGTCGTTTTTTCGTCAAAAACGCCTTACTATACATGGTCGTTTTTAGCCTAAAACGCCTTACTATACTATGTCGTTTTTAGTCAAAAACGCCTTACTATACATGGTCGTTTTTAGCCTAAAAACGCCTTACTATACTATGGTCGTTTTTAGACAAAAACGCCTTACTATACTATGTCGTTTTTATCGGTTAAAACGCCTTACTATACTATGTCGTTTTTAGCCTAAAAAACGCCTTACTATACATGGTCGTTTTTTGGGGCAAAAAATGCCTTACTATACATGGTCGTTTTTTTCCACAAAAAACGCCTTACTATACATGGTCGTTTTTTTGGCTAAAAACGCCTTACTATA
This sequence comes from Hippocampus mohnikei, assembly GCA_026261675.1. NCBI lineage: Eukaryota > Metazoa > Chordata > Actinopteri > Syngnathiformes > Syngnathidae > Hippocampus > Hippocampus mohnikei. Next base: position 968,608 of record JAKGUB010000330.1, read on the forward strand.
CATGGTCGTTTTTGGTTAAAAACGCCTTACTATACATGGTCGTTTTTAGCCTAAAACGCCTTACTATACATGGTCGTTTTTCGCTAAAACGCCTTACTATACATAGTCGTTTTTTTGTCCAAAAACGCCTTACTATACATGGTCGTTTTTTTCGCTAAAAACGCCTTACTATACTATGTCGTTTTTTTAGTCAAAAACGCCTTACTATACATGGTCGTTTTTCGTCTAAAAACGCCTTACTATACTATGTCGTTTTTTTCGTCAAAAAATGCCTTACTATACATGGTCGTTTTTTCGCCTAAAAACGCCTTACTATACTATGTCGTTTTTTTCGTCAAAAAATGCCTTACTATACTATGTCGTTTTTATCGGTTAAAAACGCCTGACTATACTATGTCGTTTTTCGCCTAAAAACGCCTTACTATACATGGTCGTTTTTTGGAAAAAATGCCTTACTATACATGGTCGTTTTTTACAAAAAAGCGCTTTACTATACATGGTCGTTTATTTTTGGCTAAAAACACCTTACTATACATGGTCGTTTTTTTTCGTCAAAAAATGCCTTACTATACTATGTCGTTTTTATCGGTTAAAAACGCCTTACTATACTATGTCGTTTTTTTTCGTCTAAAAACGCCTTACTATACATGGTCGTTTTTTTCGCCTAAAAACGCCTTACTATACATGGTCGTTTTTAGTCTAAAACGCCTTACTATACATGGTCGTTTTTCATCAAAACGCCTTACTATACATGGTCGTTTTTCGTCAAAAACGCCTTACTATACATGGTCGTTTTTCCTCAAAAGCGCCTTACTATACATGGTCGTTTTTAGCCTAAAACGCCTTACTATACATGGTCGTTTTTAGTCAAAACGCCTTACTATACATGGTCGTTTTTAGCCTAAAACGCCTTACTATACATGGTCGTTTTTTAGTCAAAACGCCTTACTATACATGGTCGTTTTTCGCTAAAACGCCTTACTATACATGGTCCTTTTTTTCATCAAAAAACGCCTTACTATACATTGTCGTTTTTTTCGTCAAAAACGCCTTTCTATACATGGTCCTTTTTTTCATCAAAAAACGCCTTACTATACATGGTCGTTTTTTTCGCCTAAAAACGCCTTACTATACATGGTCGTTTTTTTCCGCTAAAAACGCCTTACTATAAATGGTCGTTTTTTTCGTCAAAAACGCCTTACTATAGATGGTCGGTTTTTTCGGCTAAAAACGCCTTACTATACTATGTCGTTTTTTTCGTCAAAAACGCCTTACTATACATGGTCGTTTTTTTCGCCTAAAAACGCCTTACTATACTATGTCGTTTTTTTCGTCAAAAACGCCTTACTATACATGGTCGTTTTTTCGCCTAAAAACGCCTTACTATACATGGTCGTTTTTTTTCTTCAAAAAACGCCTTACTATACTATGTCGTTTTTATCGGTTAAAAACGCCTGACTATACTATGTCGTTTTTTTCGCCTAAAAACGCCTTACTATACATGGTCATTTTTTTGGAAAAGAATGCCTTACTATACATGGTCATTTTTTTTACAAAAAAACGCTTTACTATACATGGTCGTTTATTTTTGGCTAAAAACACCTTACTATACATGGTCGTTTTTTTTCGTCAAAAAATGCCTTACTATACATGGTCGTTTTTTTCGCCTAAAAACGCCTTACTATACATGGTCGTTTTTTTCCGCTAAAAACGCCTTACTATACATGGTCGTTTTTTTCATCAAAAACGCCTTACTATACATGGTCGTTTTTTTCGCCTAAAAACGCCTTACTATACATGGTCGTTTTTTTCCGCTAAAAACGCCTTACTATAAATGGTCGTTTTTTTCGTCAAAAAACGCCTTACTATAGATGGTCGGTTTTTTCGGCTAAAAACGCCTTACTATACTATGTCGTTTTTTTCGTCAAAAACGCCTTACTATACATGGTCGTTTTTTCGCCTAAAAACGCCTTACTATACTATGTCGTTTTTTTCGTCAAAAACGCCTTACTATACATGGTCGTTTTTTCGCCTAAAAACGCCTTACTATACTATGTCGTTTTTTTCGTCAAAAAATGCCTTACTATACTATGTCGTTTTTATCGGTTAAAAACGCCTGACTATACTATGTCGTTTTTTTCGCCTAAAAACGCCTTACTATACATGGTCATTTTTTTGGAAAAGAATGCCTTACTATACATGGTCTTTTTTTTTTACAAAAAAACGCTTTACTATACATGGTCGTTTATTTTTGGCTAAAAACACCTTACTATACATGGTCGTTTTTTTTCGTCAAAAAATGCCTTACTATACATGGTCGTTTTTTTCGCCTAAAAACGCCTTACTATACATGGTCGTTTTTTCCGCTAAAAACGCCTTACTATAAATGGTCGTTTTTTTCGTCAAAAAACGCCTTACTATAGATGGTCGGTTTTTTCGGCTAAAAACGCCTTACTATACTATGTCGTTTTTTTCGTCAAAAACGCCTTACTATACATGGTCGTTTTTTTCGCCTAAAAACGCCTTACTATACTATGTCGTTTTTTTCGTCTAAAAACGCCTTACTATACATGGTCGTTTTTTCGCCTAAAACGCCTTACTATACTATGTCGTTTTTAGACAAAAATGCCTTACTATACTATGTCGTTTTATCGGTTAAAACGCCTTACTATACTATGTCGTTTTTAAGCCTAAAACGCCTTACTATACATGGTCATTTTTTGGAAAAGAATGCCTTACTATACATGGTCATTTTTTACAAAAACGCTTTACTATACATGGTCGTTTTTTTGGCTAAAAAACACCTTACTATACATGGTCGTTTTTAGTCAAAAAATGCCTTACTATACATGGTCGTTTTTAGCTAAAACGCCTTACTATACATGGTCGTTTTTCGCTAAAAGCGCCTTACTATAAATGGTCGTTTTTAGTCAAAAAACGCCTTACTATACATGGTCGGTTTTTTCGGCTAAAAACGCCTTACTATACTATGTCGTTTTTTTCGTCAAAAACGCCTTACTATACATGGTCGTTTTTTAGCCTAAAAACGCCTTACTATACTATGTCGTTTTTTTCGTCAAAAAATGCCTTACTATACATGGTCGTTTTTTAGCCTAAAAACGCCTTACTATACTATGTCGTTTTTTTCGTCAAAAAATGCCTTACTATACTATGTCGTTTTTATCGGTTAAAAACGCCTGACTATACTATGTCGTTTTTTTCGCCTAAAAACGCCTTACTATACATGGTCATTTTTTTGGAAAAGAATGCCTTACTATACATGGTCATTTTTTTTACAAAAAAACGCTTTACTATACATGGTCGTTTATTTTTGGCTAAAAACACCTTACTATACATGGTCGTTTTTTTTCGTCAAAAAATGCCTTACTATACTATGTCGTTTTTATCGGTTAAAAACGCCTTACTATACTATGTCGTTTTTTAGTCTAAAACGCCTTACTATACATGGTCGTTTTTAGCCTAAAACGCCTTACTATACATGGTCGTTTTTAGTCTAAAACGCCTTACTATACATGGTCTACAAAAAACGCTTTACTATACATGGTCGTTTTTTTTGGCAAAAACACCTTACTATACATGGTCGTTTTTTCGTCAAAAAATGCCTTACTATACTATGTCGTTTTTTTCGGTTTAAAAACGCCTTACTATACATGGTCATTTTTTTACCTAAAAACATCTTACTATACATGGTCGATTTTTCGCCTAAAAATGCCTTACTATACTATGTCGTTTTTCGGTTAAAAACGCCTTACTATACTATGTCGTTTTTCGCTAAAAACGCCTTACTATACATGGTAGTTTTTTCGCCTAAAACGCTTTAATATACATGGTCGTTTTTCGCCTAAAAACGCTTTACTATACATGGTCGTTTTTAGCTTAAAACGCCTTTACTATACTATGTCGTTTTTCACCTAAAACGCCTTACTATACATGGTAGTTTTTTACCTAAAACGCTTTACTATACATGGTAGTTTTTTCGCCTAAAAACGCCTTACTATACATGGTCGTTTTTATCGGTTAAAAACGCCTTACTATACATGGTCGTTTTTTCGTCAAAAAATGCCTTACTATACTATGTCGGTTTTTTTGGTTAAAAACGCCTTACTATACATGGTCGTTTTTTTCGGCTAAAAACGCCTTACTATACATGGTCGTTTTTTCGCCTAAAAACGCCTTACTATACATGGTTGTTTTTTCGCCTAAAAATGCCTTACTATACTATGTCATTTTTTCACCTAAAAACGCCTTACTATACATGGTAGTTTTTTTCGCCTAAAAACGCCTTAATATACATGGTCGTTTTTTTCGCTTAAAAACGCCTTACTATACATGGTCGTTTTTTCGTCAAAAAACGCCTTACTATACATGGTCGTTTTTATCGGTTAAAAACGCCTTACTATACTATGTCGTTTTTTTACCTAAAAATGCCTTACTATACATGGTAGTTTTTTTCGCCTAAAAACGCCTTATTATACATGGTCGTTTTTATCGGCTAAAAACGCCTTACTATTCATGGTCGTTTATTTTTGGCTAAAAACGCCTTACTATACATGGTTGTTTTTTCGGCTAAAAACGGCTTCCTATACATGGTCGTTTTTTTCGACAAAAAAACGCCTTACTATACATGGTCGTTTTTTCGTCAAAAATGCCTTACTATACTATGTCGTTTTTTCGCCTAAAAACGCCTTACTATACATGGTCGTTTTTATCGGTTAAAAACGCCTTACTATACATGGTCGTTTTTTTCCTCAAAAACGCCTTACTATACATGGTCGTTTTTTTCATCAAAAACGCCTTCGTATACATGGTCGTCTTTTTCGGCAAAAATGCCTTACTATACATCAGCCTTCCTCAACTGGCGGACCGCGATCCACGACCGGACCGCCGACCTCCTCTGTCCGGACCCTCGGCAAATTGTATAAAATAATATTATAAAGTGATTTTTACGTTATACATTTGATATTTGTGGACTATAATCTACGCATTACCACGATCGCTTGTTAAAATGATCTGTCGTATTCTTTGCGTGCACTAACAGATATATTGCAGAGGACCGCAGCAGCGCGACTGTTTGTGTTGTCCAATGTTTGACTAACTGGAGACCCTGGCTGAGCGGGGCATGTCGGCGATCACGATGCGCTGATTGGCTCCTCTGAACTTAAGGTGACTTAAGGTGGTAAAATGAGTATTTTGTTTTGTTTTTGTTAAATTAAGGGGGGGGGGGGGGAAGACAACTACTGTTTAACAAAGTTAAAGTCAGAATGTCTTATTTCCCTATAAGGACTATTTCTTTTATTAAGCAGGCACAACTTAACAACCGTTTCCGAACGAACCAGTAGAGGTCGCTGTTGGATAAGACATCATTGTAGTGAACGTCTTCGCGAGGCTGGAGCGGAGAAAATGATTTCGTAGAACGCAACAGGGGGTTTCGTCATTTTTTCACATAAGGGGGTATTTTCGCCCATGTAGGTTTCGTTCTAGAGGAGTTTCACTGTAATCGTGTAGATCCACTTGTTGGCAGTCGTGGAATAAAGACGCGTTGACGGTCAATCGTGTGTGTGCTCCTTTTGACTGCCACGATGATTAAAATAATCACGCAGAAGTGTGCGTTTTGGCCGAATCGATCAAAGTGTCTCGCTTACGCACGGACAACTTGTGACAAATCAAGTTTATTTGTCAAGCGTAAAAGTGTTCCTCGTGCATCCAGGACTGTTTTTGCGTGTGAGTGGTCCAGTTCAAAGGTCAAGTGGTGCCCAACAGGCAAAAAGAACACATTTGAATGCAAATCGACGTTTGTGCGACCGCAAGGCGCTAACCTTTGGACCGGTGGGCCGCAAAAGAGGAGTCGCCGGGCCAAAGAAAAACCCAACACCAAACCGTGTGCAGGATTTTTATTGACGGCAAACTTCAAACGTGGAGCCGCGAGGAAGACACGGCAAGCAGGGGCAACAAAAACGTGACGAGCCAGCGCAAACTGGCCTATAACGCTCAACACATTCCGAGCCAAATAAATAGGAAGAGAAAAGAGAAGCTCCGTTTGTCACCCGCAAGAGACCGTCGCTGCTGCCCGCCGACAAAGCTCGCGAAAGATTTGCGTCTTTCATCCAGTGTGGGTTTACTTCTTCTTCGTGTGTCGATGTTCCAAAATATTTCCTTTTAGCAAGATGCGCCGTAACGTCCTCAGCGGCGGCGGCGGCGTGACGTTCCGAAACGAGGCCGTTCCAAGGCGTCAATCGCGATGCCAAACATTTGTCGGTGGCCAAAGCAAAATGGCCGACTTCCCGGTTCATTTTGGCCATGGCTCATGACCAATGGCTGAAATTTGCGGTGGGAGCTGGTTTTTCCCCCAAAACTTGCCCGGGGAGAGTGTGGGGGGGGTCACACGAGCCAACTCGCCCTTGGGTTTGCGGCACGAGTCATTGAGACGTGTCGCGATGGACCATCCGATGAAAAGGGCGGCGGAGGCAAACTTTTTCCAACTTTTCGAGGGGGAGGACTGCGTGCGAAAGGGCTGCCCCCAAGTCAAAGTGGCCAACTGGACCTTCAATTTCGGGCAAGGTTTCCTGAGACTTGTGGACGCGACAAACACGTCCGCCCATTTTCATCCTGAGTGGTAAAACTGGGGCGGGCTCCAGTTTTGTGCCCCCCACACACACACACACCCCAACATTCCAGGCCAAGTGACTGAGTGCAACATATCAGACAGCGTGTTCAATTTTCACACGTGGCCCCTTGAGTTTTTTTTTTGGGGGCAAAGGTGTCAACTTTGCGCGGTGTTGCTCTTCAATGATTTTGAGGGTGGGGCACATCGGATGAGCCCAAACATTACAGACAAAAGGATTTTGGCAGGCTACAGAAGAAGTCTTGCGTTTTGGGCGCTGAGCCCGCCCCAAAAAAAGGGTCAGACGGGAGAGTAGCAAACGGCAGCGAGCAGGTGACGTCCTCAGGAGGATTCGAGCAGGGTGCTGCTGGCGACGATGTTGAGGCCTTCGTCCTTGAGGCGTTTCAAGGCGGGCGCGTAGATCTCCTTGCTCATGGGCAGCACGATGCCCTTGGAACTGATCTCGCCTGAAGAAAAAAAAACAAACAGCGGAAGCCACGCTTTGGTCAAGCGTTTCGCGGGTCGGCCTGTTTTAAGCGTCGACGGGCGACAACGAGCCTCTCAATCTGCTCGGAAAAAAAAAAGTCGGGTGGGAGCGTCCTGCAAATGTCTGACTTCCAAATGCAGAGATGAAAGTGGACTTTTCTGAAAAACCCAGGAAAAAAAAAAATTATATTTAAATATATATATATATATATATATATATATATATAATTTTTTTCGGTTAAAAACGGCGGGGTGGTGATGAATGAATGAATGAATATATATATATATATATAGAATATATATACGTATATATTCTCATGGCGCCGACGCAACGACGTCACACACAACAACAGCTAAACGAAGCTAAACTAAGCTAAGCTAGCCGAGACGACACTCCCAAGTCGGACGGACACGTTTTTCCGCCAATCTGTGCGTTTCCCTTTTCGTCCAAATCTACTTTTGACGACAACCGTCTTGTCCACGGCGTCTTTTATTTGTTCCCGTGGGGTTTAGAAAGAGACGAAAATCTCTTGACTCTTACTAGTGTTAGCGTCTCAACATGGCTACGCTCGTGAAAGCAAAACAACCAACTCAAACGCGTCTTCGTTCAATGTTGCCAACTAATATCCGATTCATTTGAGGCACATTTTCCTCAATTCTCCGGAGAGATTTTCATCAAAATTTGAACAACCCGGAATTCCGGGAAAATCCGGAGGACTTTCATCTCTGCAAATAAAAGCCGGCGGGCTAGCTAGCGTTTGGCTGCACTTTGCCGTGCCGCGCGCCGGGCTCGGGCAAGAGTTGCGCTCCATCGACAAGCGGAACCTAATTTGGACTGGCAGTGCGCTTTGATTTGGAGGGCCTGCCGCCTTCGGGCGGGATGGGAACCGGGATGTCGCCCGGCAGACCGGATGCGTTCTCGTCCTTCGTCAAAGGTTGGATTTTTGTACATTTTGGTTTGGGGTCGATTTTTTGATTCATGACTGAAAACAGCTGTTCCAAATTCATCTATTTGGGTGAAATGGAGATCCTTGTACACACAGGTTTCAAACTCAAGGCCCGGGGGGCCAGACCCGGCCCGCCACATCGTTCGACGTGGCCCGCGAAAGCAAAATCAAAACATGTTGACTTCTACGACGCTTCCCAAAATGTTGAGCGACATTTCAAATTCTCGTATGTAATACAGAGGAGAGCTATTGGAAGTTTTCTTGTGACCAAAACCCTCATGAGAGTAACTGAAACGTATCGTTGAAAGCGCCATTATTCTCGACTTCCCGACCCCGGAGATGTCCGAGTGGCAAAGGTTAAAACGCGGGAGGGGGCGGCTGCAAAGTTTGAGGAGAGTGAAGGGGGGACTGACCGTCGAGGAGCATGCGGGCGGCGACGGCGACCGGGTAGCCCACGCTCCTGGCCATGGCGGAGAATCGGCCGTCCTCGCCGTACACCACCAAACTGACGCGTTTGTTCTCCAGCTCGCCCGTCGGGTGGCGCAGGCCAAAGTCGCTGCGCAGGACGATCATGTCGCGCTCGCCGCTGCCTGGGCACACGCGCACACGCGGCGGTCGTCAACACTTGTGTGCGCGCGCACACACACACACACACACACACACATTTGGTCCTCATAATGTCAGAAGTACAAGAACACACACACACACACACACACACACACACACACACATTTGGTCCTCATAATGTCAGAAGTACAAGAACACACACACACACACACACACACACACACACACACACATTTGGTCCTCATAATGTCAGAAGTACAAGAACACACACACACACACATTCGGTCCTCACAATGTCAGAAGTACAAGAACACACACACACACACATTTGGTCCTCACAATGTCAGAAGTACAAGAACACACACACACACACATTCGGTCCTCACAATGTCAGAAGTACAAGAACACACACACATTCGGTCCTCACAATGTCAGAAGTACAAGAACACACACACACACACATTTGGTCCTCACAATGTCAGAAGTACAAGAACACACACACACACATTCGGTCCTCACAATGTCAGAAGTACAAGAACACACACACATTCGGTCCTCACAATGTCAGAAGTACAAGAACACACACACACAGACACATTCGGTCCTCACAATGTCAGAAGTACAAGAACACACACACATTCGGTCCTCACAATGTCAGAAGTACAAGAACACACACACACATTCGGTCCTCACAATGTCAGAAGTACAAGAACACACACACACACATTCGGTCCTCACAATGTCAGAAGTACAAGAACACACACACACACACACCAGTCCTCACAATGTCAGAAGTACAAGAACACACACACACACACGCGCACACACACATTCGGTTCTCACAATGTCAGAAGTACAAGGACACACACATTCGGTCCTCACAATGTCAGAAGTACAACACAACACACACATTCGGTCCTCACAATGTCAGAAGTATAAGAACACACACACACACACACACACACATTCGGTCCTCACAATGTCAGAAGTACAAGAACACACACACACACACACGCGCACACACACATTCGGTTCTCACAATGTCAGAAGTACAAGAACACACACATTTGGTCCTCACAATGTCAGAAGTACAAGACAACACACACATTCGGTCCTCACAATGTCAGAAGTATAAGAACACACACACACACACACACACATTCGGTCCTCACAATGTCAGAAGTACAAGAACACACACACACATTCGGTCCTCACAATGTCAGAAGTACAAGAACACACACACACACACACACACACATTCGGTCCTCACAATGTCAGAAGTACAAGAACACACACACATTCGGTCCTCACAATGTCAGAAGTACAAGAACACACACACACACTGGTCCTCACAATGTCAGAAGTACAAGAACACACACACACACACACACACACACATTCGGTCCTCACGATGTCAGAAGTACAAGAACACACACATTCGGTCCTCACAATGTCAGAAGTACAAGAACACACACACACCGGTCCTCACAATGTCAGAAGTACAAGAACACACACACACACGCACACACACATTCGGGTCCTCACGATGTCAGAAGTACAAGACACACACATTCGGTCCTCACAATGTCAGAAGTACAAGAACACACACACACACCGGTCCTCACAATGTCAGAAGTACAAGAACACACACACACACGCGCACACACACATTCGGGTCTCACAATGTCAGAAGTACAAGAACACACACATTCGGTCCTCACAATGTCAGAAGTATAAGAACACACACACACACACACACACACACACACACACACATTCGGTTCTCACAATGTCAGAAGTACAAGAACACACACATTCGGTCCTCACAATGTCAGAAGTACAAGAACACACACACACACGCACACACACATTCGGTTCTCACAATGTCAGAAGTACAAGAACACACACATTCGGTCCTCACAATGTCAGAAGTACAAGAACACACACACACACGCGCACACACACATTCGGTCCTCACGATGTCAGAAGTACAAGAACACACACATTCGGTCCTCACAATGTCAGAAGTACAAGAACACACACACACACCGGTCCTCACAATGTCAGAAGTACAAGAACACACACACACACGCGCACACACACATTCGGTTCTCACAATGTCAGAAGTACAAGAACACACACATTCGGTCCTCACAATGTCAGAAGTATAAGAACACACACACACACACACACACACACACACACACACGCGCACACACACATTCGGTTCTCACAATGTCAGAAGTATAAGAACACACACACACACACACACACACACACGCGCACACACACATTCGGTTCTCACAATGTCAGAAGTATAAGAACACACACACACACACACACACACACGCGCACACACACATTCGGTCCTCACAATGTCAGAAGTATAAGACACACACACACACACACACACACACACACACGCGCACACACACATTCGGTTCTCACAATGTCAGAAGTACAAGAACACACACATTCGGTCCTCACAATGTCAGAAGTACAAGACAACACACACATTCGGTCCTCACAATGTCAGAAGTATAAGAACACACACACACACACACACACACACACAAAGGCATATGACGCATTGCTATTCTGTTGCTAGCTTGTTGTTACCATGTTGCTACCGTTTTACTGCCCGCGTCACAGGCACCGTTTGGGAAGAAAGTTATATTATTATTATTGTTAAGTCATATGATTAAAACTTGGGAAAACTCTCTCTGTGTACCGTCTTTCTTTGTAAATATGTTGACATGTTTTAATGTGGGCACATGCGGCTTCTATACGAGTGCGGCTTGTGTGTGTACAAAATTGGTTTTCCTCTGAAAATGTAGTGGGTGCGGCTTATAATCAGGTGCGCTCTAGTGCGGAAATTACGGTAAATAAAACGACTTTATTATACAGTACAGTTTATTTCTTTAATTACAATACAATAGCACATTTATTATACATAAAATAAGGTATATTTTTGTGTAGTTTTAAGGCTTATTTAGTAGAAAATTGTGTTTTATGGGGACCTGGGAACGGATTATTCTCATTTGAATGGTTTCTTATGGGAAATAAATGTTCAGAAGACGAACTTTTCGCTAACACACACTTTCTGGGAACCGATTATGTTCGTGAGCCGAGGTATCACTGTATATTATATTTCATCTCTGAATGAACTAGAAGCCAACTAAAAGGGAGCTTCGATTGACGAATTTAAACGAGGAGATCCCAGCTACATGTGAACGGGAACGGAATTGGGAGCAAACTCCACGGGAACCCACTGCAACGGACCTCGATCTCAATTAGGACTGAACTAGAATGAACAAAAACTGAACTAAAATCGGACTACGGCAGAACGAGATGGAAACCAGATCCCGACCAACTACGTGTGGATTTGAATGCAATTAGGACTTCTAGAACTGAACTCAATCCGAATTATGACTGAACGAGGACAGGCTTAAAGCTGGATTTGGGAGAAAAAAAAAATGCAACCGAGACTGGACGACGAGCAAACTGGATCAGAACCAAACCGGGCTTACCAAAGGAGAGTTTGGCTTCGAGATGTTTGCTGAGCGCAGCGAGAACGCTGCCGGCGTGAGGAACCGCGTCGTCGCTCAGCATGCCGAACCTTGAGCACAAGTCCGACACGTCAGAGCGCCCGGCCGGGGTGAGGTTTTGGGATTCTCCGAACGCATCAAGCCGGGGATCCGCCATTGATCCATTTGACGATCGGTCAACGTGTCGCTTACCATCTGAGAGAGTCCATGGAGCGGTCGTCGCCGTCGACGCGCTCGTACACGGCGGCCTCGAACTCTCGCCGAGAGGTGGAGGCGGGCAAGCCCATGGCGTGAGTCAGCAGAGCTTTCTGAGGACGCGGGCACGACAACGGGCGTCAAATCGGCGCTCCGGAGCTCACCCGAGGCGGCGGCGGAGGGCGGCGCGCCTTCTTACCCACGTGACGGGAGAGGACGCGCCGGCCAGCAGGGGGCAAGGCTCGTCGTTGATCAGACCCACTTTGACGAAACCACGCATGGCCCTGGAGAAACCCTGCAAGGCGACGCCACACCGTATTTTCCACACTTAGAAGGCGCACCGAAAAGTCGGCCATTTTCTTGAAAGCTCCCGGCGCGCCTTAAAATGCGCTGCGCCTTGCGTACGGTCGTTACGGTAATGCGTCGACCCCCCCAAGACGGCTCCTCGCTAGGGAGACGCGCTTACAAAGTTAGAACTTGCTGTCGGTTCGTGAACCGTGTCGCCGCTTTAACCCTTTTGTTGTCCTCGGGTCAAAATGACCCGTCACTGAGTTAAAAACACCCCAAAATTTTTTTACTTGAAATGTTATGACTTTTCCTAGATTGGTCCCCAAGTGCAGACAAATGGAAACGTTGTTTTTATTCACATTTCCATGGAAGTTGTACAAAAAATGTACAAAGTTGGTCTTCGGGTCAAAATGACCCATGAGTTAAAATCAAGGTCACAAAAGTTATTTACACACCACAGAATGTTTCTGTGTTTTAGTTGTGTCTCAGATCAATTTGTAGAATCAATTTGGCGATTTCCTCGTTTGTGAATCCAGTACGCTACAAAGGAACCAAAAACACTTAATAGAATTTATTTTGCGATTTTCTGTTTAGATGCATTAAAGCGTTTTCCATTTTCGTCGTTTCATCAAAGTCATCGTTCATTCAAACCGTTCATTTTTACGTCATGAACGCCTCTCGAGTCAAATAAAGGCGGTGGCGCCATCTAGTGGATGCATTGTAGATTGCGCCTTATAGTCCAGTGCGTGCAATATATGAAAAGATAAATGGCCCGTTCAATGAAGGTGCGCCGAATAATCCGTTGCGCCTTTTGTGCGGGAATTACGGTCTACTAAAAGCAATACGGGAATACACCCCCCCTTCAGCCAAATCAGGACCGAACCGGAACCAAACCGGACCTTGTATCGCAGCGTTCCTCGGAGCAGCGTGTGCACGTCGGGGATGTCGTAGAGTTTGGCGTACTTGGTGCTGTCGCGGTTGGGATAACCTTCAAAGTTGAAGCCCGGAAAAAAATCCATGGGGGCCACGGCGTCCATCAGACCGCCGCCCGGGATCGTCACCACCTGACGGACAAACGACGACGGCAATATTATTTTTTTTCCTTCTTTTGTTTGCCGGCTCCCTACCCGAGATATGGCCGGCCTACGGAGGCAGTCGGCCATTTTGCGGGAGGGATTCAAAACGTAGTCTCGATCGGCCCCGCCCGCAAAGTCGGTTGGGATCCGCCAATTTGCGGGGCGGCTATCCTGAGCGTACCTGGTTGTCGCGGCGGAAGGTGGCGGGACTGACGGAGGCGAGGAGAACGCCGGAAGGACTCCAGCTGAACTTGTAGCGCAGAGGGTTGTCAGAGCACTCGGGAGCCGGTAGTCCGCCGCAGTACGACACGTACGACTCCACCTGCGTCACGACATCACGACACGACACATGCTACCACATGTACGGGTAGTGCGTGGCGGGCTAGCGGGCTCAAGCCTGCGTGCTGACTCACGGCGCATCCGTCGGCTTTGGCCTGATCGATGCACTCCATGGCCAGCATGTGATCGATGCCGGGATCCAATCCCATCTCGTTCACCAGGGTCACGCCCGCCTCCTCCGCCCTGACGCGGCGACGCAGTTTAAAATGGCCGCCCGTCCGTCCGTCTGTTGGGCGGTGTGCGAGTTAGTTACCTGGCGTGCAGGTCGCTCATGGCCGGGCTAAGGTAGCTGGCGTTGACCATGTGGACCTTCTTGTCGATGCAATGTTTTGCCACCAGGGGATGGAGGGCATTGGGAAGCAGGCTGCGGAGAAAAAAAAATATGACGAATAAAAAAACAGGTTTGGTTTCAACTCTTCGTCACACATGCTAAGTAGTGCATGCTACGTAGCAATAAGCCAAGTCATTCGTCGCCATGTACTGTCGCTACATATCGACGAAACCGCATAGCCAGATTCGACTTGGTTACATGCTAGGTAGCCACGCGCTAAGTAGCTTGAGGTTTGATAGCACATGCTCTGCCACCGCGCGTTCGGTAGCTACATGCTAAGTACCGTATTGGACCGAATATAAGACAGCCCCGATTATAAGACGGCCCCCTCTTTTTCGAGACTTAAGTTTGAAAAAAAGACTTTTGGAACAACAAATTCGTATACAGAAAATAATTACGTTACATCGGAAACAAATGATTATACATTTGAGAGAAATAGCACGTTATTTTGCCTCATTCAAATCTTAATATCTTAACATTTAAATACGTCAACTAAAGCGCAATCACATTCGTAAATGAACGGCTTCTGGTTTTGGAAATGTAAAGAAATGTCTAGACCCCGAATATAAGACGACCCCCACTTTTCCAAGTCTTATTTCAATGCAAAACAAAAAACACCGCCGTCTTCTATTCGGGCCAATACGGCAGTTAATGCTCTGGAGGTCGCTGGGCGTGGTCACCTGATGACGAGGTCGTGGTCTTGTATGAGCGAGACGAGGTGCGCCTCCTGGCTGCTGACGTCCAGCATGACGGGGATGGTGTTCGGGTATTTGGTTGCCAGATCCTGCGCCTGCTTCATGCACACGGACGCTGAAGGGAAGGGGGAAACACCCCAACAAAGGTGGGTCATTCATGGCCGGCCGGCGACTGGAAGACGTGCGGCGTAATTGATAGCGAGAAGAAGAGGCAGAGAAGGTCCCCAACTAAATCCAGCGATAGCTAGCCCGCTAGTATTGGTGTAAACTGTGAAAGTAGCGCTCGAGAATGAGCGGAGAAGATCCATGCTAGTTTCCTTTAGCCTCTCCATTTTTTCACACGCTATCTTGGCCTTCATTCGACGAAACCATGGCTTCTTCTGATATTTGGAGAAGAAAACTTTGGGGGGGCGTGACGAATGCCAGCTCGGAGCTCACCCACGGTGAGCTGCGTCTTGTCGCAGCGGGTCAGGTACTCCACGACGGGTCCGGAGACGTAGCCGCTCCCGAGCAACAGAACTCGCTTCATGCCGCTTTTCTGGAGGATCTGCGACTTCTCCCTGGCGGAGGTCAGACCGCAACAAAGCCGATCAGAAGGACGATTGGCGCGTGGGCCTAATCGGGCGACTCGTCATTGGGCTGATTGGCACGCACGCAAAGAGAGCACCCACTCGTTCATTCATTCACAAACCTGCCATCTTGAATTGACATGGATTCAATCGACCAGGGGGGACCGATGTTCGAAGCAATATAAGGAAATACGATTTTAATTGGGGTATGATTGACCCTAACCCCACCATAAGAATAATAATAATGTATTGGTTTATAGTGCATACATACATAAAGTGACCCCCCCTCCCCCCGCAGACCCCAATTTAGTCACAATTTAGTCAATTTGCCACAAGGGTTAAAATTGACCCCCGCGATTAAAATATAGATCAACGCACTAACCAATGTAATTAATCGCAATTAATGCAGTCATTTGACTCCTCTTAGGAAAACATGACAAATCAGGCTACAGGGTAACCAGTCATCATGCCGCGTGTCATTTCTTTCATCACGGGTGACATGCACAGAAAATAAAATTAAAAAAAAAAAAAAGAGAAAATAAGAGCCGAGAGTGACCAAACACTGCGGTTGGAACGGCGGCGGATGGATATCAGATCAGGCCCGTCAAGTCGCTTCGGGTGGCCCAACAAAGCAAAACTTGGGTGACGTTTGAAAGCAACTTGAACAATCGTTGTGCAAACGATCCTTCTTGACACGTGGTCGCCAAACTTGCCGCGCGGCAATTTGCTTCGCACTCCATAAGCGACAAGGTGTGGCGGTGATGAAACACTTGGAGGGGAAACTACGGACGACGACGAAGACGAGTCGGACGCCGCTGTCAATTAGGATGCGATCGATGACGTTACCCGTGATCAATCACGTGATTTTTAATAACCTGTCAATGTATCGTAAATGAGGCACTCCTAAAATAGAAAGGAGCTAGGCGACGTGTGACGAGAGTAAAATCAATCAATCAATCAATCAAAAGAATCGCAAAACAATGATCACCAAATCCAATCCGATGTTCGAAGCAATATAAGGAAATACGATTTGAACTCATTCACTCCCAAAGACGTTTTTAAACGTCTTTTCAGACTTGGTCCAGAATTGGCTGGGACAGAATGAGTTAATTGGGGTATGATTGACCCTAACCCCACCATAAGAATAATAATAATGTATCGGTTTATAGTGCATACATACATAAAGTGAGCCCCCGCCCCCCCCCCCCGCAGACCCCAATTTAGTCACAAAGAAGTGTCCCTTTGGGTGATTACTCTTCATAACAATAGCAGGAGGGGAAGCGTCCACCCCGCTCAACTTTGGTGTTAATATCCATCCCAAAGACGCCCGCCCCCCCCCCGCCAGGAGTCATCAGACCCACCAACCGCCCTCATTAGCCAAGCGCTAATTGGATGCGCGCAGCCGCCGCCGCCGCAGCAGCAGCAGCAGCAGCAGCAGCAGGTCGGACCGGATGTCTGACCGCAGTCTCCCTCGCCTTGATTAAAAATTCAAGGAAGACGACGAAATGCATTTTCATTTTTTTTTGTTTCAACGTATGTTGAGGAAGATTTAAGATGAAGATTAACGTTAAGATTAACATTTGCTGGCTTGTCTGGAGTCGGGGGGGGGCGGGGGCGGGGGAGTGGAAGCTCAATTAGGACGGCTTAAGACGCGCCGGCCTGAATAAGAACAAAAAGATGGAAATCATTCGAACCGTCGTCGTCATCCCCGCGCTGAGAAAGTATTCAGATTACACGCGCGCACACGCACGGAGACAATTTTCCTGAAAGAGGGCAAGCAAAAGAACTCGGATGCTGCACTTTGCCGCGAGGTCCTCTTGCTTCGGTCGAAATGATGATGATGATGATGATGATGATGATGATCTTAGAGCGTGGATCGATTTTCCCCCGCAAAATGAATATCGTGCACGAAAACTCAGCAAAAACTTTGACCATTCATCGGGCGGGCCTGGTGAAAAATGTGTTCTTTTATCGTCGCCATAAATGCTGACGAAAAAGTGGTCGGGTAGCGCCACCGAGAGTGGGAAAAAAAAAACAAGAAAAAAAAAACAATCCTGGGACGTTTGACGGAGGCCAATAAAAATCGGCAGGCCCGTGTTGCACCCCGAGAGGTCCCCCCAAAAAATAAAAATTAAAATTAAAATCCTTGCATCCAGAGTGGAAAATGAATAGAAAGTGAGCGCTGAATTTCGGCCCATTTTTGCACTTTTTACGGTTCAAAAAGTCAAAAGAAAAGCTCAAGAGCGCCCCCTACAATTTTTTTTTACCGCGTGAACAAAGAACGTTTGGCGCGAGCCGTCGCGCAATCAGTCACGCGGGTTGGCAAAAGCAACAGCGTCGTTAGAATCGTGGAAAACGCACGCTCAACGACGGCCCCCCCCCCCAAAGAAATCAAAACGGCAAGAATCGAAGCGCCGGAGCGGGAAAGGCGTCTTACCGCTGCTCTCGAAGCTTCTCGATGTACTCGAACTTTGGCGTCAGGACTCCGTTGGAGGTGATCACCGCCTGACAGTCACGCAAACAAAGAACGGCACAATCGGTTGGACTTTTGGACCTCGACGGGTGAATGATCCAACAAACGGGAGCAAAGTGACGAGCCGCCGCCGCCGCGGCAGCTGCAAGCGGACGGTTTGGAACGATTCAGAAAACGAAGTTTCGCTTTTCAACCGGCTGATTGGGAAGAAAATTGTCAAGGAAATATTCACGACTAAAAGAAAGTCAACATGATATCAATAAAGATGTAGATTTGCATACATGTATGAAGATACTACATATAGTCCGAGCTAGAGATACATGGAGACTGCACACACACACACACACACATAAACACACCCACACACACGCACACATACACGCACGCATACACATAAACACACACACGCACACACACACATAAACACACATGCACACACACAATCATAAACACACACGCACACACACACAAACACACACACACACACACCACACCCACACACACACCCACACATACCCACCCACACACAACGCACACACAACACACACACGCACACACACACGCACATAAATACACACATACACACACACACACACATAGACACACACACACACACACACACTCATAAACACACACGCACACACACACAAACACACACACAAACACACACACACACACATACACACACACACATACACACACACACACAATCATAAACACACACGCACACACACACAAACACACACACACACACACACCACACCCACACATACCCACCCACACACAACGCACACACAACACACACACGCACACACACACGCACATAAATACACACATACACACACACACACACACACATAAACACACACGTACACACACACACGCACAGACACATAAACACACACATAGACACACACACACACTCATAAACACACACGCACACACACACACACACACAAACACACACACGCACACACACACACGCACACAAACACACACACATAAACACACACACGCACATAAACACACACACACACACACACACACCAACACACACACACCCACACAAACACACCCACAAACACACAAACACACCCAAACAAGCACACACATAAACACACATGCACACGCACACTCACACACACGCACACGCACACAAACACACACACACACACACACACAAATGCAGCCATATGAACTGACTTTGCCTTGCGAAACGACATCACGCTTCCTCTCCCTCATTTTGTTGTCCAAAAACCAACCGACATGAAAAAAGCAACTCTTGCAATCCAATCATGTTTGACATGTTTTTTAGGGGCTCGGCAACATGTTCGACATTTCTGCAAGACGCGCGTCCACATGCCATGTGGGGATTAATCACGCAAAAAAAAAAGACATCATCCAGATTAGGGGCAGTCCCTCCCGCCCGCTAATCCCGCCTGCTCGGCGCCGACTTGCTGGCGCGCCACCGTTGTGCTTTTCGACAGCAAATTAGCATCCGGCTAAAGTTGGGTTTCTTCTCAAATGTTGAGTGGGAAGGGTGGGCGTGAAAAAGGACGCGGTCGGCGCCGGTACGTGCATTGTGCAAAACGACATCCCAAAAAGGGCAACCTCCGAAGAGACGCGCTTTCAAACGCAAGCTACCGTATTTTCCACACTCAAAGGCACGCTGGATTATGAGGCGCAGCTTCAAAGAATGGCCTAGTTTGCCATTTTTTTCATACTTTGGACACGCTGAGGCGCAATCTACAATGCATCCACTAGATGGAGCCACGCTCCATCCGTTCGACTCGAGAGGCGTTCAAGACCGCCTCAGAAAAACGAAAATTAACGATTACTTCAATGACACTACGAAAATGGAAAATAATGCATCAAAACAGAAAATCAAGCGAGGAAATCACAAAATAAATTCGATAGCGCCCCCCCCCCGTGACAGAATTAATTTGGGCAATTTCCTTGAGCGTAGCTCAAATTTAAGAGACTGGACCGTCTCAGAAGTGTTTTGTTATTTATTCCTTTGTTGTGTATTCACAAACGAGGAAATCACAAAATAAATTCGATAGCAGCCCCCGCCCCGCCCCGCCAGAATTTATTTTGTGATTTCCTCACTGCGTTATTTTCATGGATTCATCGAAGGAATGGTTCATTGCCGTTTTTCGAAGGCGGCCGTGAACGCCTCTCGAGTCGAACGGTTGGAGCGTGGCTCCATCTAGTGGATGCATTGTAGATTGCGCCTCAGCGTGTCCAAAGTATGGAAAAAAATGGCAAAACTAGGCCATTCTTTGAAGCTGCGCCTCATAATCCAGTGCGCCTTTGAGTGCGGAAAATACGGTAGCTTGCCGAACGAAAGAAGAGAGAGAAGGCACGGAGCGTTTCTTTCACTCGTACAGTTTCTTTGATTGACACGCTAATCAAACGACTTTTAGATCTCAATCCATTTTTGTTTTTGTTTTTTGAAGATGAATCAATCCAAACTCAAATCGGGTTGACTTACGTCGCGGACTTGTGGGCTGAAGTCCTCCTGGTCCAGAGGCCTGCTGGCGTCTGAGGGCAGCTGAAGGGAGAATGCAAATTCATTTTGCTCCACGATTCAAAGCGAGCGACAACCAGACAAACTTGTTTGGATTCTTTTCCTTTTCCTGTGCACGTTTTTGCCGCTTCCACGTCGCGGACGCAGCCCGGGCGCTTTTTTTTTTCCCCCCTCACCATTTCCCAGATGTACGGAAAGAGGCGGTCGCCAAAATACTCGGTGGCCTCGATGGGCAGCTGAGCCGGAAGGTTGTCGATGGAGCACATCAGGATGCCGTGGCCCTCCATGCTGAGGCACAAAATCACCATCGGTCATTTTAACATCAGCTAGTCAGTCCAAAGTCGAAAAAAAAAAAATATCCGTACAAGTACAACAACATGTTTTGAAAGAAGGGTTTGTGAGCAGAAAAGTTCGTCTTCCAAACATTTATTTCCTATAGGAAACCATTAAAATGAGAATAATCCGTTCCCAGGTCCCCATAAAACGTAATTTTCGACTAAATAAGCCTCAAAAACTACACCAAAATAGACCTTATTTTATGTATAATAAATGTGCTATTGTATTGAAATGAAAGAAATAAACTGTACTGAACTGGGACGGCGTGAGCGCGCGTCGATTCTCGCGGCCGCCACATGGGGCGCTGTTCGACCGCTTGGTTTGGTTCGTCCGCCGAAAAACGAGTTCGTCAGCGGAGACTAAATGCTCGCGAAATTAATGTTCGTGAGGCGAAAAGTTTGTGAGCTAAAGCGAGGTATCACTGTATTTTGCTCGTATTTTAAAATGGCATTTTTGTCCTCCCATCCGGTTCGGAAATGTAAACTTGGGTCGGGAGTGGCAATAAAACAGCGCGAAGCCTCTTCTGTGAGCAACTCTTTGCCGGTACCTGTCGTGATCGATGTGCTGGTCGGCATCGTACATGCAGAAGGGTTTGTCGATGGTGGTGCAGTCGTTCATGAACTGGATGGAGCCGCCCGCGTCGGCCGATATGTCGCAGATGGCCAGCAGCCTGCCGCAAAAGGCGTAGTAGCGCTCCTCACACACCGGACGGAACAGATTGCGGCGGCGGCAGCGGCGGCGTTACTTGTGCGGCAGTTCCGGCATGCCCTCGCTGGTGGCGCCGTTTCTCCTGGGCGGTCTGAGCAGCTGCTGGGCATCCAGCCGGCGCAGGAGTCTCGGCGTCTGGGGTCCCAGTAGATGCCGTTGATCAGGCAGTTGGTGTACGGCGCCACCTGTGGACACCAGCGTTAGCGGCGATGGCTTCAACGTGTGCGCGTGCGCGCCCACGGGGGAGGGGGTGTGGTGCGTACTGACGCTGGTTCTGAAGTGCGAGGTGTAGAGTTCCGGGTGGTTCTCGTACTCCATGGGATCGTAGATCCCGTCGCTCTTCCTCATCAGGTGGTGGTGACGACTCAACACGGTGGCGTACACCTTCGTCATGTCTACATGGCGACGGGAACCGTTAGCCACACGGCAGAGGCTAAAACACTTTGGTCTTATCCGACGACGACGACAACAACAACGCCGTTAGCTTCATGCTAGCGTCCAACTGCGACAACATTAGAATCCTCTCTAACCTCATCATCGTTAGCTGTTAGCCACGTGCTAACCGCTAATGACCACATTCGCCACACAAGCATATACATTGACACAGTACAAATTTTAGATCCCGAAACATCTCTCAAGTCATATCCCAACAACTACACTCGCACACACGCGCGCGCGCGCGCACACACCCGGCCGATCGCGCATGAATTAGTTGACACAAAACGCTCTTCAAATACTCGACATTCAATGATGAATCTTCCTTTTGTGGCTTCCGTTCTCGACGAAATTTCGAAATCTCCCGAGAAACGGCGAGGCCATGAGAATGCGAGGCGAGCTTATTACCGTTGCGGCGACGCCACTCAAGCTAGCCAGTCCGCTGCTCTCTGCCGCGCGTGCTTCAGCGCGAACGTGTACGCAAGCGCGTCTTTTGATTTCAACCAATCGGCGCCGACGCGACGACGTCACACACTGACGTCACACACAACAACAACAGCTAAACTAAGCTAAACTAAGCTAAGCTAGCCGAGACGACACTCCCAAGTCGGACGGACACGTTTTTCCGCCAATCTGTGCGTTTCCCTTTTTGTCCAAATCTACTTTTTACGACAACCGTCTTGTCCACGGCGTCTTTTATTCGTTCCCGTGGGGTTTTAGCAAGTGTGTTTAGAAAGAGACGAAAATCTCTTGACTGTTACTCGTGTTAGCGTCTCAACATGGCTACGCTCGTGAAAGCAAAACAACCAACTCAAACGCGTCTTCGTTCAATGTTGTCGACTAACATCCGGATTAATTTTAGCCAAATTTTCCTCAATTCTCCGGAGAGATTTGCATAAAAATTGGAAAATCCGGAGGACTTTCCTCTCTGAGAAAACAAAAATATCACCTGATCATCAGCTGTGTTAGCCAAAACACTAATCATAATAATAATGTTGGCCACACTAATGAACAAGCTAATAAACTTAAGATGCCCAAATGTAGATGGTCAGGAATGAAAAGTAATTCAAACCAGAAAGCGCGTACAGTATAACCAACTGGCTGTTAGCTGAAAAAGTCACGTTTGTTTCATCGCTAAAGATTCGGTGCATCCTAGTTGCTCAAATAGTTTGCTCACGTCTGACAACAATGACGCTGTTCGCCATGTGCTAATTAGCTACAACCCGTTCGTCAACTCTGACAGCAATGCGGGTTAGCAAAAAGTGAATTGCTAATCCCCTTGCTAACATACTTTGGCCATGTCTGGCGCCACTGTTAGCGACATGCTAATTTTTAATATCTTTTGATCATCACTGAAAACGAAAAACAAAAACAGCATAATCAACCACATGGTGTTTTGCCACGTGCTACAGTTAGCCTGCTGAAATCCGGCGACCCCGTGGATAGCGTAAAAATCATAATAAATGTCATTTCGCACCTCCGGTTTCGCACACATCCTTCAGCTCGTGAGGCTCAACGTACTCCACGGGAAGCTCGTTGATGATGTCCTGCGCCCCCTGCAGGAGATGAAGGGGGATCACGTGGCACTACGGCCCGAACGGGAGCTGGATTCTTTTGCCGCAGTACCTTGGAGACGTTGCCGGTTCCGGTGAAGCAGAAGGTGACGGGACCGATGGACTTGGGCATGAGGCCCATGGAGATCTCGTAGCCGCAATCCCGCACGGCCTGGACGGCCTGCGAGACGTTGCGGTAGTTGTGCGCCATGCCTATGTGCTGTCCGGGGCGAGGGAATGCACACAGCTCGTTGTTAGCAGTTAGCCATTAGCATAACGTGCAGAGGGGAGTTAGCGCAAGCGTGGAGTGTTTGGATCGATACAAATGGTGCTTAGTCTCTGGGAATCATTAGCTAGCATTCAGCGGTTAGCATCACAGCATGTGCGCGCCATAAGGAGGCGGCGTTTAGCATCGGGCTCGTATATAAACGCTTTCGCCGTGAGTCTGGGATGAGTGAACGTGATGCTCCTGCGCTCGGACAACATTGAACCGTCAGCATTTGGCGTCGCGGCGCGCGTTTGTGAGGTTGAGTTGCGCATTTTGCATCAATATACCAAAGAGAAACTATCAGGGCTCGTTTGGAGGAAGCGACCGCAACGCTATATTGCGCTTGGAGACCCGTTAGCCATTAGCCTCGAGTGGGAGGCTTCACGGTTTGCGCTTGCGACGGGAGTTAACCGTTGAGCATGCGGCTGCCATCGAAAACGCTCGGATGAGCGACCGCGGCGGCATTTTGCTCTGAGAATCGTTACTCGTTAGCACGTAGCGGTCAGCCTGCCGTATTAGCATTATCGTGTTTCATATCATCAATGTTAACAATTCGTCAGTAAGGAAAGTAAGCTATTGGCTGTGCCAAAAGTGGCTAAGGCGTCACTTGGCGACGTTTTAGCACAGCCAATCAATCAGCCACGTCAACTGAAAAGCCACTGCGTTCGGGAGTCAGGGTTTACCATGAAGGGGGTGTGGTGGCCCAGCGCCAGGAAGCGAAGACCCAAACCGTGTAAAATATTGATCATGCCTGAAGACAAATAACAACATAGCTCCACATAAACACGCTGGCAACGCCCTTGCGAGCGTCACACCGGGTTGGCGTGACGTCACCCCGGATAAAGGGGGGGGGTATGCAAATGCGGCGGCGGCGTTTTTACCTGCCACGCCGGCCCACTGCCCGAACGCCACGATGCGATAGCCGTTTGGGTCCACCATCTTCTCGTAGTCGATTAGACGAACCTCCTGAAAACGCGCAACGAGAACGAGCGTCGGCAGCGGCATTGGAATGAATACAAACTCGTCGCCATGGAGACTTTTCACGACCATAAGGCGCCATTAAAAGTCTGACATTTTCTCCAAAATGGACAGGACGCCTTATAATGCGGAGCGTCGAGTGTATGCGCCGAGTTCCAAATCCTGACTGAGAGACGACACGCTGTTTATAGAGAGAAAAGGCGGGCGTGAGTGAGGACAGGCATGCGGGAAAGCAGCCGGCCAATCAGTGAAGGGTGGGCGTGTAAGTGGCCGCGAGTGAGGACGTGAGTGAGGCCAGGCATGCGGGAAAGCAGCCGGCCAATCAGTGAAGGGTGGGCGTGTAAGTGGCCGCGAGTGAGGACGTGAGTGAGGCCAGGCATGCGGGAAAGCAGCCGGCCAATCGGTGAAGGGTGGGCGTGTAAGTGGCCGCGCATCATTTCTGTGGAGCCACATGGCAATGAGAGTGACTCTGACAACGAGAGGGAACCCGGCGTTTTTTGATGGACGACCGGTACTTGCGCAATTGTTCAATTCGGATACAGAAGATGAGGACTTTGATGGATTTCTGGGTGATGATTGACCGAAAAATGCGAGTACGTTGCAAGATGGCTAAATAAAGTTCAACCGAGCTCAGTTTTGCTTCCGTTGCCTTTTTAAAAACGTGTTTTTAGCATGTCTTAGCATGCTACGCTATGCTTCAAGCTAACGTGTTTTTAGCGTGCGTGCATGCATGCCGTATGTTTAAACTGGCGTATGTTTTACCACGCCTGGCTGCGCCCAATAATACAGTGCGTTTTGTGTAGGTGTCAAACACAGAAATAGCACCCGTTACTGAGACTGCGCCCTACAACACGGTGCGCCCAATGGTCGTGAAAATACGGTAAATCAAGAAAAGGGCGCAACCCCTAAACCCCCACCCCCCCGGCTGCTTTTTTTGCCACTTCACCTTCTTGAGTAGGTCGTCCAGCAACCCCATGTTGGCCTCCTGCGCCTTGATGGTGTGCGAGAAGAAGGCGTAGGTCTTCTTGGGGATCACCTTCTCCTCGGGCGGCCGCTTCACGCCGAGGATAAGCGACGCCTCCGAGATGTCTTCCTGGATGACGGCGCCCGCTTTGGTGTAGTACTGAAAGGCGAGGAAGCGTGCGGCGGTGCCTTGTGAGACGCTCGTCGCCCAAAATCATCTCTCCCCATTGACAACAATGGAAATGCCATTAATCCGTTCCAGCCGACCCCCTATCCTGGAGTAAACTCTGCCGTCTGACCTTTTCGTGGATGGCCCTGCGGTTGGACGGCTGCACGAGGACTTTGATTCCGTCGTGGGTGAGTTCGCGGACGTGGCGGGGCGCGAGGGGCGCCCGCCGCTCCCACGGATTGATGTCCTCCCGCCGGATGGCCATGACGGCCCGGTGGTGCGTGTCACGCCGCTGCCCCGGCGAGCTGCTCAGACGTCGGCGGCCCTGGTGACTCAGGAGGCGAAACATGGCTTCTGCTCAGAAAAGATGGGGGGCAGAAAACAGCACATTTGTGTCTGAGCTTTTGCTCAGTGCTGTAATCCCAAATACAAACTTTTAAATGTGTATTGAAATGATTTTTTTATGTTTTGGGAGTTGGGGTCGGGGGTCAAAAAGAAAGAGAAATACAAATTGTTTTCCCCCCCATATTCTGACACTGGATGCTCGCGTATCTTTATACAGTGATACCTCGGCTCACGAACGCTTTAGCTCACGAACTTTTCGCCTCAAGAACATTAATTTCGCGAGCATATAGTCTCTGCTGACGAACTAGTTTTCGGCGGACAAACCAAACCAAGCGGTCGAACAGCGCCGCGGTGGCGGCCGCGAGAAGCTGGCGCACGCTCACGGCATCCCAGTTCTTCACCCCCTTTCTTTGAATGCGGACGTGGTTTGAGTTTGCTAGACACTTTTGCTATTAGGGGACCGAAAAAGACCCCGCCACAGGCTAGTGTTAAGCCGAAGAAAACACTAAAGAACGAGGTGTGCGTTTGTGTGGCTTAGCGTCCCAGTACCAGTACGCTAACACGCAACAGGTGTCAATGAAGAGGTTTTTAGTAAGCAAAATGGAGAGTCTCCCTCCCTACCTCCCTCCCCCTCCATTCCATCAAGCCATCAACTACCATCACAAAGGTCAATAAAACGACTTTATTATACAGTACAGTTTATTTCTTTAATTACAATACAATAGCACATTTATTATACATAAAATAAGGTCTATTTTTGTGTAGTTTTAAGGCTTATTTAGAAGAATATTATGTTTATGGGGACCTGGGAACGGATTATTCTCATTTTAATGGTTTCTTATGGGAAATAAATGTTCAGAAGACGAACTTTTCGGCTCACACACCCTTTCTGGGTAGCCAATTAAGTTCGTGAGCCGAGGTATCACCGTACACGCTTAGAACAGCTTGAACTCGTCCTGCACGACACCATCAAATGCCCTCCAATTTGGTAGTATTACTATTATTATACATTTATTTTCAAAATGGTGGGCTAACAGCGGTAACAGTACAGGAAATATTAGGTCACACTATGGTGTCGCAGACCTCGTGTTTTCATGACTCGATTGCTGAAGGCTAAAAAATCACGAGTCGCGTCAGCGGCGTTGTCAGATTTACTCCAAGCCGGAAGCTGCCGTCCCAACCATTTAAGCCGCCGAGTGCAGCTGGCGTCCGTCAAGAAACGATAGGCAAGTGAAATTCAAAGAAGAGGAAGAATGAGTGAAACGTCGGTTGATTTACCTTTCCTCGAAGGCGTGGGAGCTCCGACTCGCAACCGGTGGGTGTCGGGAAACTCTCCCGGGTAACAACCCACGCTAAGCTAACTTTGTACGCTAACTTACTTGCACAACCAGCTCGTCGGAAGCTCGCCGAACCACGAGCGGGCAGGAGCCAGCGGTTCAGATTTGGGAGCGCGTGGAGGAACCGCGACGGACGTCCGCCAAGTTTTTTTTTGCAGATTTGCAATGTGTCACTCAGAGGTTAGAAGAGGTCGTCGAACCCATCCTTTTCCGGTTAGTATTTCAAAGAAAAACATGGCGTATCTTGGTTATTAAATATATGTTGCTCACTTAAGATCGCCATTTCTGCTTGACTCGTTAATGAACAGTAAAATATATGTGAATATCTAATCTCTGTTCAAATTGTTTTGGGGGGGGGAAAAATCGGACTTTCTCCAATGACCGTAGCCTTTATTTTGAAGGGAGGGCAGAAACTAACATTTTCCGGTTTCGGAATGCCGGTAAAATGAGTGACTTGGAGCTCTTTTTTTTTTGCTTGTCGGGTTTGTTATTTAAGAACAAATCGTACAAACATCTTGGCCAGTGGTCCTCAACTAGAAATGCTATAGGTCCACTTTTTTTATTATTTTTTAAGAAGACCAAGGTCCGGCGGTCATGGGGAGCGGGGCTATATGCCCATTTAGTCTGGTCAAGCCAAGCTTCTACAAATCAACACTCCTCACAACCAACCATTAACGGGGTGCGTGAAAATAACAATGATTCACTTTGCCAGTACACAGCAAATAATGAGAGGGATTGCGTTGAGGCACAGGAACTCTTTTATTTTGCGTTCTACGAAATCATTTTCTCCACTCCAGCCTCGCGAAGACATTCACTACAACGATGTCTTATCCAACAGCGACCTCTACTGGTTCGTTCGGAAACGGTTGTTAAGTTGTGCCTGCTTCATAATAGAAATAGCCCTTTTAGGGAAATAAGACATTTTGACTTTAACTTTGTTAAACAGTAGTTGTCTTCCCCCCCCCCTAATTTAACAAAAACAAAACAAAATACTAATTTTACCAAAATAAATACTAAACATGAAAACAAAAATATCCTTTTCATTTGTCCAATTCCCCTTTTCACATCCCCTCTGAAATCACCGAAAAATATATCAGAAGAGGAGTTAAGAACCATCGCGGTAACGCGCAGATTATAGTCCGCAAATATAAAACGTATAACGTCAAAATCACTTTATAATTTATTATTTTAGACAATTTGCCGAGGGTCCGGACAGAGGAGGTCGGCGGTCCGGTCGTGGATCGCGGTCCGCCAGTTGAGGAAGCTGCTGTACAGTCCAGCACACACACACACAAAGAAGAAGAACAGACTTTGTCCTCTGCTAGCGTGACAGCGCAAGTGCGCACGATTTGTTAGCTAGCATTAGCATCAGTCTTCTTGGCGGTCCAGTGGTTAGCGCGTCGACCTGACAGTGCAGAGGTCGCGGGTTCGATGAGTGGCCTCCGGCCTCCCTGAGTGGAGTTTGCACGTCCTCCCCGGGCCCGCGTGGGTTTTCTCCGGGTGCTCCGGTTTCCTCCCACGTTCCAAAAACTTGCATGGCAGGCTGATGCTACGCTCCAAATTTTCCCCAAGTGTGAGTGTGAGCACTGTTGGTTGTTCGTCTCCGTGTGCTCTGCGATTGGCCGGCGACCTGTTCGGGGTGTCTCCCCGCCTACTGACCCGATAAAGCGGAACGGAAAATGGACGGAAGGATCAGTCTTCTTGTTAGCATCAAAGAAATGAGGAGAGGCACAAAAAAAAAATGTCGTCTAGATGAGTCAAACTTTATTTACAAAAATACCAGCGAGGAGGTGCAACATGTTTTTTAACGGTAACGTTAGCAGCTAGCCGCGAGCGGCTCGTGGCGAGCGATGACAATGCGTCCTCGGCGAGACAAACTTTGACGGCGGCGTCTACTTCCTGCGGCGGGCAGCGGCTCCCTTCTTGCTGCTGTGGAACGAACGGACAGATCAAGCCACGTTTGCACGGTTACCGCGCGCGCTTCAACGTCAACGTTTGCTATTAACTCGTTCACTCCCAAAGACGTTTTTATACGTCTTTTCAGACTCGGTTTCGAATTGGCCGGTACTGAATGAGTTAATAATGTCAGATCAATATTACAAATAAGTAGACGTGCGCATGGAGCTGAATGCGCTCCGTTATTGTTGTGCTCGCAGAAACGTTGGCATTTTCAAAAATCAAACATCAGTCGTCATTTTGAACAATAATAATGCACACACGTGTATAAATACATGTTGCGTGTGTTAGAGTGTGCTTTTGAGGTATTCGTCTTGTGTTTTTAATCGTTTAAAAAACCAACAACAACAAATGATTTCGGCGATATGGTGTAATGCGCCCTCCTGACCAGCGGCGGCGCTGTAGTTACGACACGCTCTACACGTCGCTGACAACGATGGCGTTACTCACAACTTGCTCAGCTCCTCCACTCTCTTGCGCAGGGTGGTGACCTGTGAGGGCGCAAAGAGCGCATCCAATGTGAAACTTTTCTCCCTCTTTGGCGTGTCGAGCACGCGCGTGCGCTTTTTTTGAGGGCTCGTCGGCGCTCACCTCGTACTTCTGCCTCTTCAGCCTCTCCGTGTGGTCGAACTTCTCCGACTCCAGCTGACACATCCACTCGTACAACTCGTTGATCTTGTCCCTGGGACACAATCGTTGGTTGACAAGTTGACATTGACAATGGTATTCATCGGCACGACATGACGATGTTTGACGCCATCGTCGTACGGCGCCGAGGATTGAACCTGAGCTTGTCCTCGTTGAGGTGGTCGATGTTGAGTTGCTTGCGTCTGGCGGCCAAAATCTTCTTTTTCTTCTCTCGCTCCGTCTCTTTCTTTCCTCCTCTCTTCTGGTCCGCCTGACGGAGACAAAAAGTCGGACCGAGCTCAGCGCGGACCGGACCCCCTTCTATATATAAACTTGACCATCCATCCTGCCGCCCATCTGTCCAGTTGTCCATCCAATCTTAAGTCCGTCCAATCAGCCTTCCATCCATTCATCCATCCAGCCAGCCAGCCATCCAATCATTTCTGGCTGAGCGTGTTGAGTTTTGCACCCCCATCAGGCTAAAGATTGAACTGCAGCTGGGGAAAAATTCAACCCTAAAACAGTGTATACTTTTGGGGAATCAATTTAAAAATGTTTTTAAAAAATTAAATTTATTTTTTTTAATTATAATAAAATAAAATTAAATTAAAATTTTAAATATTTTTTTTAATTTGTTAATTAAAATGTTAAAATATATATATTTATTAATTTTTAATTATATATATATATATATTCAATTTAAAAAAGAAAATATATATATATATTCAGTTTTAAAATATATATATATATATATATATATATATATATATATATATATATATATATATCACTGGCAATGACGATTGACTTCCTACAAGTAAATTTCTAGCGTGATGTGGACAAAAGTGTAGGGACGGGAAGAATATTTCGAAGGCAATTTCGTAAGCGCCTGTCTGGTCCGAGCGCCTCCTGTCAACCGTTTGGGGGTTCTGTTGAGGATGATGACGAGCGAGAAGGTGCTGCGGTGTTGCAATGGCGCGCGGGCGGGCGAGCGTACCTTCTGCAGATGGCTGCTGTAGTTGGATCCCATGTTGGAGAGGGCCGACTTCTTCTTGGCTTCGTCCTCGGCCTTCTTCTTGGCGTCCGCCTCCTCTTTGATCCGACGCTCC
This sequence comes from Hippocampus mohnikei, assembly GCA_026261675.1. Taxonomy (NCBI): domain Eukaryota; kingdom Metazoa; phylum Chordata; class Actinopteri; order Syngnathiformes; family Syngnathidae; genus Hippocampus; species Hippocampus mohnikei. The sequence goes on from JAKGUB010000330.1 coordinate 1,000,058, forward strand.
TCCTGCACGCGCGAAAGCAATCGTGGCCTTGGATTTTCAACAAGAGAGGACGCGGCGAGGTGCGCCGCGGTGGGCGTGGACGGTACGCACCTCACGTCTGGCCTGGCGTTCCTTGTCCTTCTCGGCGCGGACCCGCTGCTGCTCGGCCCTCTCGGCGCGACGCTTCTCCTGCGGGAAGTCGAGCGCAAAGCGTCACCTGACCTTCGCTTTGTGGATATCGCTCCCCCCCGGGCCGGTGTTGAGCCAGCGAGGCGATCGGCGGCCGCACTCACAATCCGATCCTTGAGGGCGATGAGCTCCTCCTCCTCCTTCTTGCGGCACTCAAAGTGGGCGTCGATCAGGCCCTGCAGCTCCACCAGGTCTTTGTTCTGACGCTTCTTCTGGATGTCCTGAACGCACCCCAAAACCAGCGTCAAAACTGGAAAACGGACTTTTTTTCTCATCTCCCGGCGCCGGGCCAATTTATGGAAAAGCGGGAGGAGGGATGTGCATCCCTCTTACGAGTACCAGTCAAGAGACGAGCAGCAGCAGCAGCAGCAGCATTTTGGACCAACTGGAGACGCTTGATGGAGGATCGGCCGACTCCAAATTACAGGCAGCACTTGGGATTGCCCTCTTGCCCATTTTTCCAGCACAGGTGCTTTTATTTTTTCCCCCCCAACTATTGTATCACGATGGCCCGAATTGGACTCGCGACTCTCACTTACATCAAAGTCGACTTTCTCGCCGTCGGGAATCTTGGGGGCGCTCATCCTAGGATGGAACCAGAGCGTCGGCTTGCATTCTGGTGCTTCTCAAATGAGCTGAAGGTCAGGTCCCCCCCGTCATGTGACTTACTTGAACTTTGGCTTCTCTTCTGCAGGACGCAAGTCAAGGTGGCGGCGGCGGCGGCGGCGGCGGTTGTTGGGGGGGGGAGAATAGTACATTTAACGCTGTGAGAAGTCAAACATATTCAGGACTCTCAAGCATTCAAATGATTAATTAGTGATTAGCGCTTCAAGGGGGTGGGGAAGGAGCAAACATATTCGAAGATGGTTACAGTGAACCCCCCGCTAGAACGCCGCGCGTGATTTTGTTCGTGTTTCTCAGGAATTTTTACAGCGTACGAGGAAGTCAAACGCAGTAGCCCGCTGCGTCGACCGCGACATCGATGCTAATTTACCGTCACCCGTCTATGGCGCTTCTCATTATAGTTTAGCACCAAGCTAGCGGACTTGACGCGCGGGTTTCGGTGAACTTTTTGATGCCGAAATACTAAAAAAGTGTCTCTTCGTAACGTTTTACGATCTATCCACTTATTTTGTCTGCTGGTTCTGTGTAGGATGCCACAAGGTGGCGCCAAAAACACCCCGCTCCTTCAAAGGCGCCGCCGCGTTCGACGAGCCGTAAGGAGCCCGGCGTTGGAATATTCGAGCGAATAGTCGAGGCCAAAAATATTTAACAGAGTCCAAAAACTCAGAAACTTGATCATAGGAAAGTAGTAATTGGTCATTTAGGGACGCAAATTAAAACATGCGTTTGAAAAGTCATCCCTTTTGAAATGTCATGCTATGAAATGACTTTGGGGGGTCATCGTTTTGGGTTTAAACTCAATTTCTGTCGCAATTTCTGTCGCGAGGGTCCACCGTGTTCTACATGACTCGCTTCAGTGTGGCTAACGGACAACCGCTCACGAAAAAGTGCGTCTTTCTGCTTGGCTTGACTCCAAACTCGTCGTCGTCTTCTCTGTCGACGAGGTCACATGATCACAAGGGTCCATCCCCCATTGGCCGGCTGCTTCATGCCATGCTGCCGACGGGCGGGCGGGCGGCGGGGAGTCGTTAGCATCTCATATTCTTTCACCCTTTTTTCTCCCGACAAGACTTTTTTTGGTTTTTTCTTTCCACTTCTTTCAAAAGATTTTGGACACGATTGCGCGACGCTCCAATGTTGGAAAAAGGGAAAGAGTTTTATTGTGGAAAAAGAACATACCTTCCTCTTCAAAGTCCTCTGCATGCAGCAAGCGTCCAGAACAAAAGCAGAATGGAAAAAAATCAAAGCGTTAGCGTTGGCGCACGAGGAGCCGCGAGAGTTCCACAAGCAAACTTGAGCTAAGTGGCTAAAAGCTAAAAAGCCGGCATCCATTTCGCGCCGATGATTGCTGTTCAATCATCTTTGCGGCGCGCGGCGCGCCGTTAGTTAGCGCCATCGGCGCAAGCTAAGGGTGTTAGCATATTAGCTCGTCCGAGGCCAAACAAAGCGCAGATTCGATTGCGTCGTTGGGCTTACGCGTTGTGCTAAACAGCCACGCTACTTATTTCCGACAAGAAAGGCAGCGGCTTTATTTTCCGATGGTGAACGCGAGCGCTACGTGCCGTCATGTCATCCGAGAAAGAAATAAGACGCCTGGATGATTTGGGATTGCATCGAAGGCGGGAAAGCAGATTGATTTGTGATTAGCATTGTTCCCATGCGATCGTTAGCAAAAGCTTCCGATGATGAATTTCATCATCGGATTACCAAAGGAACAGAAGCGGTTTTAATTGGAACGATTTCCAGTACGAAAGCAGCAAAGAAACAAAGAATAGTTTTCGATCTGCTGTAAATTTCTTTCTTTCTTTTTTTAGCATTAGCCACACAATGGAAACCCCCCCCCCCCCCACCTTGAATTCTTTGACTGATTGTCATTGTCAGATTGTGAAAGGAATCAAAATTGTGAGATTTTGACTTTGCCCAGAGGTGAAAGGAAGGTCACTTAGCATTAGCATGCCTGGAGCGCCCGTCGTAGAGTGTGGGAAAGGATGATAGAATAAGCCCCGCCCCCGTCCCATCCATGCCACATACCTTCGTGCTCGTCCGCTTCAGCTTCTACCTCAGGTTCGGATTCTACTTCAGGTTCTGCCTCCGTCTCAGGGGTCAGCTCGACCTCCTCTACTCGGAGTCACATCGCGTGCGGTTAATGGCGGTAAAGGGACGGACGCAGGTTTGGCGTGCGAGTCGGCTCTCAAACTTGTCGGTCGGGGCAGATCTTTTTTTTTTGTTTTTGTTTTTCCACGCCAATTCGACACGCGTCACAATTTTGACCAAAACAAAGACGGCGTTTGGGGATGAAATGTCAGTGGCGTTTTTGTTCCTGCTACGATACAGCGGCACCGTAAACATACGAGTGACTCGACGTACACGCTCACAGTTATATATTCTTTATCCTCTGTAGAGAACGTCTGAATGTTAGTGCCGCACTGATGAGCTGAGAAAAGTTGAAACGACTCCGTGAACTGTATGTGTGTGTGTTTGTCTTATACTGCCCCCCGGTGGCCACAAAAAGAGCAGCACCACGACTATTCACTTAATGGGGCGTAACAAAGAGTGGTTCATTGAACTTTGTGTCTGTTTTTTGCTTCATTAAAATACGCATGACAACTATTCTTACGATTTTTGGAGGGGGAGGGGGGGGGCGGACCAGGTTTAAATTTTTTTTTTTTTTTTACATCATTTCCATGAGAAAAGATGATTTGGCACCACCGTAGTTAGCAGGACTTCAAATTGGCCCGAAGCAGAACTCGGGATGGGTCGCCGGTTTCCAATGAGACGTTTTCTCGGTCAACATCAGGGTGCCCGCAAACCCCAGTTTGAGAACCACGAGCAGAGGAACGGCAAGTTTAAGGGAGGGGGGGGGGGGACGTATTGAGGACCCGCGGACCCACGGGCTGTTTGGGGGCAGGTGCTGGGGGGGGTTATTGAAGGTGAACGACGGCTTTGGCGTGCCACACGCGCTCAAGCGGGGGGGGGAGGGTTAAATTTATCAAGACAACATCCGTCACCAAAGCAAGACGTTAGCGCGGGTTAGCCGGACGGTCTTACCATCGTACTCTTCGCGGCGATCCGAGAAAGAGAGGGAGCAGAAGGACATTTACAAAAAAAGATCCCACACGTGCACCCGCGGTTGAACGGCCGCCGCCATGGGAGTGGGGTGGTGGTGGTGAGGGGTGGGGGGGGGGCTGCGCCGCATGAAGGACCATGAGGACCATCGTGATGATGACGAGGAGCGGTGGTGGGAGGAAAAATGGAGTGATCGGTACCACTTACCCTCCGTCTGATCGCTGGAAGGGGACAACAAGACACAAGATCAGTGAACAGAAGAGCAAAAAGAGGACAACTCGCGCACAACAGGAGAGAAAAGGGGGGACAGCGGAAGACGATGCGAGTTGGGGCCACAAATGAAAAATGGACACAAGAGGTAGAAGGTAAAAAAAAAAGGGGGGGGTACAAATAGAAAGACGGGGAGGAGAAAGAGGACAAGAAGATCAAAGAAGACACTGAGAGAGAACACCAAACGAGACGAGAGGACACGGGAAAAGACGTGAGAGGTGACGAAGAGAAAAGGGGACAAAAAGAGTCTCCAAAGGGGGGAAAGGACGCCACGGGAAAAGATGGTCCAAAAGAATACAAGAGAAGGGGGGACAAGAGGGCCAAGTACAAAAGAGGACAGGAGGACATTTGAAAAAAGTAGAGGACGGGAAGAGACGACGCAAAAGAGAAGGCGAGACGACAGCAAGGAAGACGAGACAAAAGGAGGACGCAAGAAGAGACGAGAGGACGGCGCGGGAAAGAAGAAGAAGAAGAAAAGTGGACGGGAAGGAGGACAAACGAGGACAAACGAGGAGGACAAGCAACGTCCACGTGTGGTTGCCCCCCTTTGCAGTGCCAGACTTACTAGTCTTCGGTGTCGGACATGTTGAACGTGGACGGTCGAACCTGCAAGGCAAACAACGGAGGCGGGCGTCAACATTGCAACCGGCGCCGCGTTGATTTTGGTGACCGAGCGCTCACTTGATTCCCGCGGGTTTTACTCAGGACGTCTCGGGCTGAGTTGAAGCGACTCAACCGCGGGCTGGGCTTTATTTAAAGCTCAGCTTCAAAATAACTGGAAGAGGCCCCGCCCCCCCCCTTACACACGCACATTTAACACCCTATCCCACACACATGCCCACCCTTGACGCCCACCCCCCCCCCAAAAGCAGGATAAAAATGTGCAAGGCAATTCCGCCGGTGTCGGATGGCAGATGGCAAAAGTCCTGAGTTTGCAAAAATTGGCCACGCTTTAAAATTAGACGCGGGATGCCAAGCTCGCGCCCCCCGAGCCGCGTCGGCGCACCCCAACAACAACAAGAAGGGCAACAAGTGACCACCGAGGCCCCAATATGCGTGTCATGTACGACAGCTCAGTCCAGTCTTGTATCGCGCCGTATCGTACGGTATCGTACGGTATCGTACAGTATCATACAGTACCGTACGGTATCGTACAGTATCGTACGGTATCGTACAGTATCGTACGGTATCGTACGGTATCGTATGGTATCATACGGTATCGTACGGTATCGTACAGTATCGTACAGTACCGTACAGTATCGTACGGTATCGTACAGTATCGTACAGTATCGTACGGTATCGTACGGTATCGTACGGTATCGTTTGCTATCGGCATGGTAACAGTTTATCCAATCAGATGAGAGCGCCGCCACCATCGCGCGCTGTGTCATGAAATATCCTCTGGCATGGGGGGGCAATATGAGGCGGTTGAGCGATCGTAACGCGATAACAACACATTCTACCTTCGCCCCCTCATCCAATCAGATGACAGATTATGCGGATGGGAGTTTCGATATCAAATCGCAGCTGTGATTTATTTAGCCCGCCGCGGATGTTCCGATCCGATGAGAAACGAGTTACACGATAGTTGCGATATCCCCGTCCGATCGTATCATTGCTGGGATTCGCCTCGCCGGGAAAAAAAGCTGGTCCAAAGCGCGTGAGCCTTAATACGGTAATCGGACGCCATGATGATGTCATCTTGTGAGCAAAAAATGGTCAGTATGAACATATACGAACATATACGACGCGATACGGTAGAAAATGGCAGCATCGTGTCATATTTCGTCCGATTCAATAGAAGTCCAAGATGACGCCCGAGTAGGCAGCCGTCGGCAAGCGGACCTGATGTGGGCGTTTTTCAGCGTTTTTTTGGGGGGGCCAGGACATTCATCAAGGAGGAGACTCGGTGCCTTCTCGGCAGCACGGGTATGCCAGTGCCGTTTTTGATTTGGGAGGAATGTCGGCGCCGTTTGACTGTCGTAGCTGGACAAGCCCCCCGGGGCAGCATTTTTCCCAGCCCCGCTTTGTTCAGCGGAGATGTCGGTGCTGTTGGATGGATGCAAGGGTTGAGGAGCCGACGACGAGACGTTAAGGAGCGTTAGCGCTTAGCGCCGACGCGCATGTGGAACCGGGAGTCGCAGCTCGGAAATGAAGCGGATTTACGCGGGACGGGAGACATCTCTTTTTCCGTCAATGGACGCTACAACTTTGCTTTCCAAACTTAGCTCGTAGCCGACGCGTGCGCGTTTTTCGGCATGACGTTTCTGATCCACCGGCGAAAGGACGCTTTGATCCTCCCCTTTTTCATCTAGAACGGCTTCAGACGACAAAGTGTATGCAGGAAAGTGGTCCTATTCAGTCCAAGTCCCAAATGACTTGGGAATTTCTCCATTGCGAGACTAATAAAGGTTTTCTTATCTTATCTTATCTTATCTTAATTCGTCTTCCGTTAGCCAATATTATGTCAACGGTCGAGCACACCAGTCGGTCCTCATCGCATCGACGCTCCACGCCGGTGACAAGAGTGAAGAGTTGATCCAATGAGCGGAGGAGCTCAGGCGCACATTATTCCGATTAGCGCCTTCCTGCGTCCTATTTCCGAGGCGCAGCTGCCCAGCTCGGGTTTCCCGGAGAACGCGGCGGTGGGATTCGGTTCCTTCCTTGGAGGAGGTCCCGTTCTCCCACCTGACGTCCACCCGGCGGCTCCCCGCTGCCTTTGCCTTTCGGAACTCCAACCCCCAGTCCGTCCGTCTCGCCGCTAAAGTGTTGATCCCGCCGCCATGTGGCGGCGTGCCACGCCCATTCGCAGCTCTGCAAATAGACGCTGCCGACCCACCGGGACGCCGAGCCCGGAAAAATGACCCCGTCGCCACCATCTGCTGTTGATCCCTCAAGAAGCAAACAAATTACTTTGCCTGAGCCACGTCGTAATTGACGGACGCCTTCCAAAAACAGCGACGACAACACGGCCATCTTGGGTCGGTCGAAGGTGAAGAACGCGGCGAGAGGGAACGTTCCAGCGGAACTTTTCAGGGGACTCACACCAACTGGGAAGTTCTTCTAGACCAGGGTCTAGACCAGGGTCTAGAAGAACTTCCCAGTTGGTGTGAGTCCCCTGAAAAGTTCCGCTGGGAAGTTCTGGGAAGTTCTTCTAGACCCTGGTCTAGAAGAACTTCCCAGTTGGAAGTTCTTCTAGACCCTGGTCTAGACCCTGGTCTAGAAGAACTTCCCAGTTGGTGTGAGTCCCCTGAAAAGTTCCGCTCGGAAGTTCTGGGAAGTTCTTCTAGACTCTGGAAGTTGGAAGTTCTTCTAGACCCTGGTCTAGACCCTGGTCTAGAAGAACTTCCCAGTTGGTGTCAAACTCATTTTTCGTCGCTTTTGCCACTTTTGGGTTGACGTCTTCCCTCGGCGTGACACGAAATGAATGTTCATATATGATTACTTGCGCGCAACAAATCGATGTTTTGAAACCGGTTTTGAAATCAGTCAAATCAACTCTCATCCATCCGTCCACGATTGCAAAATCTCAACGTTATTTACAACGCGTGAGAGTTTGACATTTCGCTCCGGTTTGAGCAAGGATGGTGGAAGTCGACGGACATGATCGGCTTTGGCGGGCCGCGTAAAATGATGTGACGGGGCCGGATCTGGGCCCGGGCCTTGAGTTGTAGACCCTCGAAATCAGAGGTCAGCTTCTTTTTTTTCAATTTTCGGAAGGCAAGCAGTAACATACTCGGAAAATGCGTTTTGCTCTTAAAACTCATTCAGTAGCAGCCAATTCTAAACCAAGTCTGAAAAGACGTCTAAAAACGTCTTTGGGAGTGAATGAGTTAAGAATGCAAAGCTGATTTATGATTTTTCCAAATATTGATCGACAACGGGTAGGAAACCGAGAAATCTCAAAATGCCGTCCGCCCTGTTGACATTTTCACTTCCGTCATCATTCCTTAGGAAATGACAATGTCCCGCCACTCCCAGCGGGCCTTTTGGAGGACCCCCCCCTCCAAACATTCCGGTTTGAAACACAACCTGGATAATCAACAGCGCGAGCTCCACGGACCAAGCGCCCCGATCCGATCCACCCGATCCACCTCAAACCCCGGACCCCGAGAACAAAGCAATTTTCGGACGGCCTGGATGCCGTTTGATGCTGAGCTCTCGTGGCTCTTCGGTCGGATACCGTCGGAGCGGGATTTGGATTTTTTCCCTTACCTGAGCTAAAGCAGAAGAAAAGAACGAGGAAGTGTTACGGCGTGGAGGTCCCCCGCTGGCCCGAAGCGGCTGTCGGCTTTCCGCGCACTTGCCGCGCCGATTATGTTCTTGCGTTCTAGCGATATTCGATCCGCCGCGCCTCCGCATTGGCCGGGGCGCGGGCGAGGGGGCGGGGCCCACCGCCGGGCGGTAAGGAGCCCCCTTCCTTCCTTCTCCGGGTCCTCAATAAGGACATGCCAGCCCCCCCCGGGGAAGGGAGGAGGAGACGCCGGCTCAAGTTTGGACAAGAACCAGCGCTGGTCTTCGGGCTATTCTGGGAACGCGGCGCATTTCGCACTCGAGACAGACGAAGAAGAAGAAGAAGAAGAAGTGAGGCTTCGCGGTCCAACAGCTGCCATCCTTAAATGTCGTCATGTCTTGCGTTCTTCTCCCGAACAGTCCCCTCTTACTGGGCCCCTCCAAATGGTTTTCCTTGACCATCCTGGAACATTCTCTTCAGAGATTTTGGCCTCTCAGCGTCGTCGTTTTTTTTTTTTTTTTAATTTCAAAGTTCTCTTCTGAAGAACCGAATAATGTGATTGAACCTTCTCGTGTTAGTGTGGTCCTCGGAATCGGTAATCGATTGGAATTATTTGGATTCATTCATTGGGTCCCTTCAAGGAGATGTGTTTACAATGTTGACGACGACTTGGAAAGCCCTCATGACAGAGCTCACACATTCCACGCGGGGGCGCTGCAGTACCACTGCATCAAAGTGAGTGAGACCCCGCCCCCTCCTTCCCCCCGCCATGTTTTTTTTTTTTACATGCCAATGGACCCGAAATAAACCTCACCTGTGCTCGCTCACCCAGCAACTTTCCACTGCGGCAACTTAAGTGACTTCCATCCGTAAGGTTGACGTGCCTGTAACATGAAATAACACAATAAGTCACGTAACATGATTCCGTGTCAACTAAACATCACGTGACATGCCATGTTTATGTCATACTGTGCCGTACAACAGCCCCGATGTAACAAACGTAACATGGCAGGTGGCGCACTTGAGTGGCGCGCCGGACAATAGTGCATGTGACAACAAAATGTAACATGACATGAAATGTCATAGAATATGACCGCGCATAATTGGAAATGACTGGAAATGGAATACAGTGATCCCTCGCTACTTGGTGGTTCGTTTATCGCGGATTTTTCAAAAAAAAAAAAATACATATTTAAAAAAATGTTTTATTTTTTTTTTTAATATAAATGGAGTATAGTACTGTATATGTTGCTCTATGTGACTGGCTGTTGTTTTGCAGCTTCTCGCAAACCGATTGTTATTATTTTTTTTTTTTACCCGTTTATGTTAATCGGTCGCTACTTCACAAATTTTCGTTTATCGCGGGTGGTTTTGGTCCCCATTGACTGCGATAAACGAAGGGATTGCTGTATTGTAACTTTGCATGAAACGATATGCGTCACAAAACGTACAAGCCATTTGAGCAGGGCGTCAACACGCAACGTAGCACCGAACGTATCGACGTGCCGAGTCACGCGGCAACATCCCTTAAGCCAGGGGTCTCAAACTCAATTTACCTGGGGGGGCCACTGGAGGCAGAGTCTGGGTGAGGCTGGGCCGCATCAGGGTTTCCACAAGAAAAGCGCTGATAAATCATTCCAATGTTCTCAAATATCTCTATTTTTTAACACAAAATAATCAATTAAATCAAATAATTTTCAAAAGAAGCCACCCCGTCCTTCTCCATGAAGTCTTTTACTTTTGCTCTCAACTCCAAAAATCTCTTCAATACCTTTCCCCCGCTGAGCCAACGTACCCCAGTGAAGTAGACCACATCCCCATATTCTGATTTTATTTCCTCTAAAAAAATGGGCGGGGCGGAATAGGGTCAATACCTCACCGTGATTGGTTCGTTCAGCTCCGCACACAACAAGAGTCATTCATATCAATCTCGCGGGCCGCACTAATATTAATCTTTCATATTAAGACGGGGGCCGCAAATGATCATCCGGGGGGCCGCGGTTGGCCCGCAGGCCGCACGTTTGAGACCCATGCCTTAAGCCATTGTCCAATCATGCTCACCATGTCATGCCGACTGTGTCAGGAATGCGAGGCGGTGGCGGCGGCGGTGGACCCCAAAAAGCAGGCACGAGAGAGGAGCAGGTGGTACTTGATTGACTTGGATTGAGAAAACGAAATCCTAAACAAAGTCCAAAGAACAAAACGAATCCAAAGTAGCAAAACAAAACCACGACTGTGGCAAAAGCTAACAAGAACAGAACCGTGACAGAAACAAACATGACAGTTGCAAGCGGCGGGGGAGTGCTTTTCAAGCCACTAATGACCTAACGACCAACAGGTGTGCAGCTGCAAGGGAAAAGCCCCACAGTGCCACCTGTTGGTCACAAACCCAAACATGACAGACTGTAACAACAACAACAATCTGGAACAGGACATGTCATGACGTGCAGCGTAATGTAACAAAAACCTGACACAACGCAAGAACATGAAACGTAGCGCTAACCACGATGTCATAACGTAACGCGGCGGGGATGTGACAAGTGTTACATCACGTGGACGCAAGGGTAACGTAGCCTAGCGTAGCACAAGGCGTCACGTCCCGGTACGTCACACCGGCATAGCCGGCGCCATACAGCTCGCACAGCGTAACATACATTGCCAACGACGAATCCGAAGGCTGGGCTGGCCGGGGGGGGGCTAATGCGGGGGTCCCTTCCGCATGCCCCGGGGGGGGGGGGTGAGGGAGACCTGAAACGTTCGGTTTCCAGCTCGCGGCCCACTCGGCCGTTGCTGTCACTCTGTTTATTTTGGGACTGTCATGGCGTGCGGTCCTTGCGTTCGGAGCCGGGAGGGGGGGTCGAGTGGGGCGCGACGCAAAGCAGCCGCTTTGACACTCCGGGCTGCGACAAGCAGGCAGCAAGCCGGACCGACGGCCGCCGCCCGCCAGCAGCACTGGAGCAGGTAAATGCACCTTTTCTCTTCGCTTCCGTGGCCACGGGCCGGGGGGGGGTCGACCTCACCTTGCCGATGTTCGCTGGCAGGGGGTGGGCCCGGCATGGACTTTGAACGCTTCATACTTGCGATGTGAATTCCTGACTGGACTTGTTTTGCTTGAAGGGGAACCTGCCTGCTGCGCTTCAGCCGCTGCCAATCGCAAGCCGGTAAGAAAATGTGTGCATGTGTGTGTGAGTGGGGGAGGGGGGGCGGGGGGCGGGGGGGCATTGTCAGGGTCCTTTTGGGTCTGTTTCGGTCATTGTGGCCCATGACAGCTTTTATGATTCGGCTATAATTACTCTTTCCACTTTTGACGCCAACCCTCCAGTGCCTTAAAAGGGGGAGGGAGGGAGGGGGAGGTCTCGTCTTTTAACCAGCGAGGGGGGAGGACAGAAGGTGTGTGTGTTGGGGGGGGGAGATCAAATCACTGGCCTACATTTCACCAATTAGCGAGATTCTTGAGGCTTTTCAAGCTTTTTGAAACGATTCCAAAAGTCCTTCCCGACTTGCGCTGCGATTGGCCGTCGCGCCGCTGGCGGCCAATCGGCTGTCAGGCGGGTGTGACATCATCGGTCATCACAACCGCCAGCTATTTTCGAATCTCGGCACACGCGCCACTATAAATACTGGACACGCATTCTGTACGGTAAACGGCGAGAAAATCAATCAGCCTGGCATTTGTCCGTTAGCGCTGAAAAGGAACGGCAGCAAAACTAATTATCGGTGCACTAATTCCCCCAAAAAAATTGTCTTAAAAAAAAAATACATGGATGGAATTTTTGCTGCAATTCAGTCACACTTGTCAAACTGATTGACAGCAGGAAAAACTCCCCAATAGTCAAGTGACAAGTTGGGGGGGACGTATCAACGGAAATCCAAATGTTTTGAGTCCCGATTTTTTGTGGGTCTCTTGAAACGCGGAAAAAGGAATCCGGTTGTTCGACTTGTGAAAACACGTGGACAATGTTGCAAAAATAAAAGTGGAACATCACGCCATCGCGTAATTCGTTTTGTTTTCACGTTCGCATTTTTAAGACGCCGTTTTTTTTTTTTATCGCGCCAAAACAAAAAGTTTGACTTCCGCAAAATCAGCAAAGAAACACCCCGAAAACATTTCAGACAGAAATGGGTTTTTTACGTCCTAAAGTGAAACTAATTGATCATGCTTGCGATATGAACGAAATCAAAAGTGCGTCGGATGTGGAGGCGCGTAAAATGACGGAATCTAGAGGAAAAAAAAAAACGGAAAAATCTATCTTGAAAATCGAATCCTTTTTATTGGTCATATATAACGACTGCCACCTAAAAATATATATACACATGATTCCTGTCCAATTACAATTTCCCCAAAACTGCGACGTTTTAACTGGACGATATACGACGTCAACCTCGAAAATAGAAAATGTTTGTCGCGATAAGTCAATCGGACGGGATCATTGTTGTATTCAAAGGGAAAAAAAACAAAAAGTGGATGGTACAAAGTCATACAAGCACGAGGCCTCGGCGATTGCAAAAGTCACCAACGGACGGCAAATTGCAAACAGGAAGTGATTGTCCAAGCTCCGACGACGTCATCCAAGAAATCGATGACCGTGCGACTTGACCGGACCGCCGTCGGCAGATGCGCAAGCGGTCACGGAGCAAAACTCGGACTGTCGGCGACGTTCAATAAAGTGTCGCCGCGTCGGGCGTGGCCGAGCTGCGCCAAAGGCCACCGCGTCAGTATTCATTTGGACCCCAAATCTGGAAAAAACAAAAAACAAAAGAAAAGATTGTCAAGTGGGAGACGTTTTCAAGCCTCAAACCGCAAGTTGATTGTTGTTGTGACTTTCGCAAGCTACGCTCATTCCGTTGGTGTTCTGAGTCTGATCCGCGTTGCGGTGTGGTCTTCAGGAGGTCCAGGTGCTGATGGCAGTCGCTTACGGAGCAGCCACCCCGGCCGGATTCTTTCCCCTCCCGTACCCTCCCCCGTTGTTCCCCAAGCCCGGCAAAGACAATGCGCGTCTGCAGAAGCTGCTGAAGCGCAACTCCAAAAAGAAGACCTCCGGGCAGGCGGCGTCGCAGGCGGCCGCCCAGTTCCGTTCCAGCCTCTCCCCCGTCGACGAAGCCAGCCCCGACCTCGAGCGCAGCGAACACTCCACGCCACCCAAAACCCCCGAGGCGCCCGCGCTTCTACGCCGCCCGGCCGTCGTCGTCGTCCCGCTTCGCCGCTCGGCCGCTCTATCAGCATGTGGCATCGCCGTACCCGCGGCGGGCGGCCTTCTCTCGGGCGGGCAGGTTCTCGCCTCAGCCGCTCGACTTGCCGCCACACCGCAGCACGGCGGCGGCGGCGGCGGCGCTGCGATACTCTACTCGAGTTCGCTGCACCGAGCGGCGCCCCCGCCAATGGCGCCTGTCCGGCCGGGGCCCGACCGGCCGACGCCCTCTGTCATCGCTCGGCGACCTTCTCCCTTGCCTCAGCTGAGCGTTCCTCCTGCGGCGTTGAAAACCCCAGATTGGAGTCCCTTTCCAGAAGCTCCCAGACTGGCTGTAGCCCCGCCAACCCAGCCGAAAGCAGTCAGCCCCAATCCAACCTCCTATCCGCCGGCGGCGGCTCAGGGTTTGACGAGGCCTCTCACGGTGCTGACTCAGTTCATCAAGCCCAGAAGTCCTCGTCCAACATTCAAAGCCACCGAGCCTCCGAAATCTCCCAAGTCCATGTTTGAGGTCCCCCAAATCCGCCTGTACACGGCCAGTACGTCCTACTACGAGACATCCAGGACGCCGCCCGTGTACGACACAGTCGCCCTCAGCGCCATCGGCAGCACTGTCACCGCGGAAAGCCACCGAGAGGCAGGTCCGGCTTTTCAAGCCGGGAGGTCCGTCACCCCAAATCCTTTCGTCACCTCGGAAGCGCAATCAAAAACGCCAAGCGCAGACGTGAGAAGCCAAACGGCAAAAGTTGAGATAAACGTCGCCGTGGCTCCAACCATCGAGATAAGGAGAGCCACGCCCACCCGGGAAACGCAATCACCAAGGTGCCTCGCGGGGCGTCCGAGAACCCCGGCGAAGCGTGCTGCGACGCCCGTCTTTGAGATTTCCAAACCCAACCCTCTCTTGTTTGCGGTGTCACCGGTGACGATGGAGCCAGAGAGGTCCGGAACCCCCAACATGAGAGCCAAGACTCCCGAGATTGCGACGGTTCTGAATGCAGAGGTCCACGCAAGCTTCCCACAGATGATCACAAAGTCCAAATCCGAATCAGATCTAACATCCGCAGTGACGTCCTTTGGGTATCAGAGGCCTAAGACTCCAACCTACGAGGCGTCCCGGTTGATCAGCTCATCTCCGGCTTTTAAAAGACCAAGGACTCCCACATATGGGATCTCCCCCCATGCCGGACCTTGGTCTTTCCAGAGGTCAAAGACCCCAACTCTAGTGGGGCCCAGAAGCAAGTCGGCCTACCGCGGACTGATGCCTGGAGAGTACGCCGCTTACGGTGGAATCCGAACACACACGCCGGCCTTCGGAATGACAGGGTCTCAGGACGCAGCCTCGGATGAGGTCGCAGCCGTCCCGAGTAAAACCCGAGAACTGTTCGTTGCAGAGGTCAAAGAAAACCCTAAATCTGAGGACAAGGTCTCTGCCACCCCAACAATTCCCCTGATTGTTGTTTCTCAGACACCCAAACCCTCTGTCGTGACACCCAAGATGGTCCCTCCGACGCTACCGGAGAAACAACAACAACAACAGATCCGGGAAACGCCAAAGGGCAAACTTCCAACCGCGGACGCCAGATCTCCCGTACGCCAGAAGATGGACGTGCCAAAACCTCCTGTGGCCAAACAAGCTCCTCCCCCGCCCGGTAAAGACCCTCTGAGGGCAGTCAGAAACCTTCTTGGCAAAGAGGAGGCGCTGCGGGCAAATGCTGACGAGCCGCTGAAAGTCCCCGAGGGTGAGAGGGCAAAAGCAAAATCCGCCCAAAGTCAAGACCAGGACGACAAGGCCGGAAAACCTGCAGATGTCCAGAAGGCGGGGGCACTGAAATCCAAATTGAGCGGCTGGTCCAGACTGAAGAAGCACATGGTAGTGGAGCAGGAGGAGCCTTTGTTTCCACAGACGGACGGAGCGGGCCAAGGCCAGGACCAGAGCCAGGACCAGAGCCAGGACCAGAGCCAGGACCAGAGCCGGGGCTCACGCCGCCGGCTCCGCTCCCCCGAAAGCCACCAAGATGTGGGACGCCGTCCTCTTCCAGATGTTCTCCAGCAAGGAGAACATCATGCACCAGATCGAGCTGAAGAAGAAGGACGAGCATCAGAGGACGGAGGGCAAGAAGGACGAGACCAAGGACGAGGCCAAGGAAATCCCGACCTTTGCCTACCGCCTGCCCATCTTGCTCTTCAGCCCCAAGTTTGACGCCAAGAAGCTGAAGGAGGCGGCGTCCAGACCCCTCACCAAGTTCTCCGCCGTCTTCGAGATGGGTCTGATCGGACGCAAGGCCAAAGACGACGAACCCAAAGACTTTAACCGAACGGCCCGAGGCTTCGGCTTCTCATGAGGAGCCCGGTCGGCCTCGTTTATGGACTTGACGTGAGCGCCTCGTTTTGTCCTGCGCGATTAAAAGCTTTGATGTTTGAGCTCCTTGACAAGCTTCCCATTTCTTCCACAGGTGGACCTTTCATTCTAGTCAAAAGGTTTGACACTTTAAACGAGAGATTTCTGCTCACGTGCAAAAGGGCCTCTCGCTCGTTTCATGTCCGGGTTATTTCAAGCGCCTGCGACTTTCTCTCACCCGACTTTCCGTTGGCGGCGTGTTCCTGGTCCGCCGAGATCTTCTTGTACTTGCCGTGTCCGGTCACCACAAAGGTGTACGTCTTACTCGGGGCTGCCGCGCCCTGACGACGACAACGACGACGACAACAAACATGCGGGCGCACTTCCAACATTGATCGGGTTAGCACGTTTAGTATTCGTACCTTGGCGTTAGCGGGGGACCTCCCCGACGTGTCTCCGATAACCTCCCACATGTTCTTCTTGCGCATGACGTCTCCGCACTTCACATCCTGAAGACGCAATGAGCAATTAGCTTAGCATAAAAGGCATTAGCACCGTCACCAGCGCCCTTTTGTTCACGTTGGGAGACTCGCTCGCCGCGACGCGCTACTCACTGCCGCTCGGCTCGGCGGAGGTCGACCGCCGTCCGGTTGGCCCTTTACCCACTGGGTGATCAGGTTGGCCACGCCCACTTTTAAACTGTCAGTGTCCTGATTGGCGGATATGTGAGAAAGTCAACGACAGCGTGCAAGCTTGTTGTTAGCGTTAGCCTTCCTATTCCCTGTCGTTGTTGCAAAGTTTTGTTTCGGACGCGGTGGCCCCGCCCCCCATGTGACCACCCACCAGAGACGCAAACAGGGCAAAAACTCCATGCCAGATAGTTGGGACGTGAATACGACTTTGACGTAAGCATCTTTGGCGGCCAACGAGCGTCCACAGTTGTCCGCGTTCGGTTCCGGCTTACCCGGCAAGTTGTCGTTTTGGGCGGGTCGCCGGTCCGCGCCTCGCCGGCCTCGAACAAGACCTTCTTGGAGTTGACGGCCTCCGGCGCGTTGGGAAGGTTCGTCGCCGGGGCCTTGGAGCCTCGAAGTTCCTGAGAGTTCTGGACACCGAGCGACACCGAGCGTCGGCAACTTGCCAATGTCAAACGTTGGAGGTGCCCGAAAAATCGGTTTGCCGCTCATCTCGAATGACGATCTCCGCAATTTGCTCAAAGCGTGCTCGGGGGCGTACCTCCACGGCGTGCGCGTACTGCTCCATCTTGTGGTCGATGTTGCTGACGAGGACGAGCGCCGGCATCTTTTTGAAACTGTTGCTGAAGACACAAGGACGACAGGAAAAGCTGACCTTGTTGCCATGGCGACAAGACACAGAAGCAAGCACCCGTCTAAAGCTCCGGGAAAACCTTTTTGTGAAAGTGAAAGTCAAACAAATGTCAAGGGTGGGCCCCGAGACGGCCGGCCAGGGAGAAGCTCCGGCACGCCCCCCCCCCCCTCCCGGGGGGGGGGGAAGCGAATGGGATGGCGGGTGGAGGGAAAAACGATCACCTTTTCTTCAGGGAGCGGCTGAGCGACTCGGTCCTCTCGGTCATCTGCAAAATCACAAGACAAAACGCGGGAAAGACGTTGAGGAAAGGTTCACATTTGCAATTAGCGGTCGCCGGGCAGATTACAACGATCACAATCACAATCATCCATTTTGATTTCAGTGTATGTGGAGCAGATGTTTGTAAATTCTAATCAAATCAAAATGGATCCTCTCGTGTTCTATCGGCGGCGGGAAAGTCGGAGCCGTTTTGGTGGATCGTTTTGAAAACAAGCACGCAGAATTGACCTTTGACTCCACGTTTGAAAACAGATCGATTGTAGATTTGATTAAAAATATATATTATTGATCTTCTGATCATTATTCTGACCCCTTCTTTGCGTCGATATGAAAATACGTTTCAACGACGTTCAGTCCTGGGCTCCATTTTCACTGGCCTGGACCCCCCCCCCCAATTGAACTTGATTTCAAGCTGGACTATCCAAACGGGCAAACACGCGTCTTTTTTGTTGCCGCGGAAACGTGACGCAAACGCCGGCCCCCCCCAAAGTCCACAAAGGCGGTCGCCGGGCAACCGTTTACTTTGTTCGTGGGCGTCTTGACGGGGCTGAAGACCTCCGCCGGGTCGCCGCCGCCGCCGCCGCCGCCGCTCAACATCTTCATCCTCTCGGCCGCGTCCATCCTCCTCCTCGCCATCTCCTCCTTCATGCGCTCGCGCTCCTCCTGTCAATCGCATTCACGGCCAAATCAAGCCCTCCCGTCCCGTCAATCAAGCATCGGTAAATCAACAAAGCGCACAGCTTCCTCCCTCCATCAAAGACAACAAAGCGGTCAAATCCGACCCCCCCCCCCGATCAAAAGCGAGCGGGTGAGGCGTGACTCGCCTCCTCGTTGGCGAGGCGCCGGCGCCGCTCGTCCTGCTGCTGTCGTTCCTCCTGGCTTCGGAGGCGTCTCCTCAGCTCCCTCCTCCCCGCCAGCTCCTCCAGCTCCTGCTCGGCCCGGGCGTGTCGGCGCTTCAGCTGCTCCAGCTCCTGGCTCTCCTTCTCCCGGAGTCCCTGCCGGATCTTCTCCAGGCGACGCTCCGCCTCCAGGCTGGCCTCCGCCTCGCCCCGCTCGGCGCACCTGCCGCACCAAGGCGAACGCCGTCGCTCCGCCGCTGTGGTCGCTGTGTCGGGTGCGAGCGTCTACCTGGGGGACTTGCTCTTTGATGGCTCGCCGGGTGCCGGCATGTCACTTCCGTTGGCCGGCATCGGCGTCTGCTTTGGAATCTCGGAGAAGGAAAACTTTGGCGGTGGATGGCACTCGGGTCGGTTGCCGTTCCTCCACCTGGACAGCAGAACCGCATAAAGTGCAACCGTGACTGACACAGGAACAACCGCACGAGAACCGCAACGCCAGGGGCGCATGTCCGGAACCGTACCTCACAAAAACCACAACTGGGCCAAGAATCATCCCGACAACCAGATTAGGAGCACCCAAAAAGCACCCGAGATTGGCAAAACAATCCCCCACCCCCCACTCCCCCCAAAAAAACAGGCAAGAACCATCCAGGAACCCCAAAAGAAGCAAGCATACAAGAACGGCGACCGGAGAAGTGTCACTCAGGAGCCCCGCCGTCTGGAACCACAAAAACCCAAAAAGGGACCATACAACAGGCATACACAAGAACCAAGCAGGAACCTTTTCGAAAAACCACATGAGACCAGCACAAGAACTAATCAGAAACCAGAGTGGAAAGACTAAAGAACCAAGCAGGAACCTTTTCGAAAAACCACATGAGACCAGCACAAGAACTAATCAGAAACCAGAGTGGAAAGACTAAAGAACCAAGCAGGAACCTTTCGAAAAACCACATGAGACCAGCACAAGAACTAATCAGAAACCAGAGTGGAAAGACTAAAGCACCAAGCAAGAACCTTTTCGAAAAACCACATGAGACCAGCACAAGAACTAATCAGAAACCAGAGTGGAAAGACTAAAGAACCAGGCAGGAACCTTTCGAAAACCACATGAGACCAGCACAAGAACTAATCAGAAACCAGAGTGGAAAGACTAAAGAACCAGGCAGGAACCTTTCGAAAACCACATGAGACCAGCACAAGAACTAATCAGAAACCAGAGTGGAAAGACTAAAGCACCAGGCAGGAACCTTTCGAAAACTACATGAGACCAGCACAAGAACTAATCAGAAACCAGAGTGGAAAGACTAAAGAACCAGGCAGGAACCTTTCGAAAACTACATGAGACCAGCACAAGAACTAATCAGAAACCAGAGTGGAAAGACTAAAGAACCAGGCAGGAACCTTTCGAAAACCACATGAGACCAGCACAAGAACTAATCAGAAACCAGAGTGGAAAGACAGGAAGCATCCGAGACCCGACCGGGATCGACACGACCACTTCAGCAGCCAGACAAGAACTACACACAAAGCACGCAAGAAGCAAACACAACCACCACCTGAAAAACTGCACCAGACCCAAGTGGGAACCAAACGAGAACCACACCCCCAAAAATGACTTTAGAACCACATGGGAACCGCAACAGAGTAACACCAAAAACAAACATGAAACCAGACGAGAATCCTTGGTACAAGCGCCGGCCAGAAACCACCCAACAGACTCCCAGAAAGAACCAAAAACCACACAAGACCCCACCAGGAACCAAACAAGAGGAACAACCGAAACCCAAAAACAGTCGGACGGACGCAAAACCAACAAAGCCAAGTCGCGGTCAACTCGGAAGCCGATGGAGAAACGCCGGTGGGCCGCCGCGATCGGTCACCTGACTGCGACGGAGCGAATCCGGGCGGTCCGTCTGCGGCCTCGGCGGCTCGCCGCCTTCGCCTTCCTCACCGCACCGGACGCGAGCGGAGGAGGACGAAGCCCGAATGCCGGAGGGGGCGGGGCGGGGGTCTTCCTCTGCTGCCTCGAAGGCGTCGCCGTCGCGCCGGTCCTCGTCCTCCGGCCGCCGCCATCCCCCGGCGCCCTCCGGGGGGCGCCGTGGTCCGCCCCGCTGCCGGCGCTGCGTCCAGTCGCCGAAGCCTTCGTCTTCCTCCGGCGACGGCGAGCGGCCAGGCTTCGGCGCGTCCTCCAATCTGGGCGAGGGAGAAACGGCGTCGGGGGGCTGAATTGGGGGATTCCACGGACGTTACGCCGAACATGAACATGAAGCTCCGGACGCAGGGGAAGACGGTCATGTCCACAACCTCGGAAAAAAATGTCGTTTTGTTATTTTCAGACTTTGATGCGGGCAGAGGTCGAGATGTCCGCGAGTCTGGTGGCTTACTTGGGTCACCTGGAAAGGTTTTTTTGGTTTTTGTTTCAAGAAAAGACTTCGGCAAACGATTCAAAAAGGACGTCACATCCGCTCCGACCAGACGCCAAAAAATGGCAACCAACCACCAGACACTGATCAAATATTGATCCCGTTTCTAATCAATACTCCTGGAGGTCCACTTTTTGACTGTCCCCAACTTGGCTCACGGTGCCGCACACTCGCTTCGGTCCACGGGGGTCAGTTATCTGGGCCATGGCAAACTTGCCTCGCTTTGTTCGCTCAAATGGCAGCCGGAGCGCGAGTGCGATATTTGTTTTCGACAATCGCCGCAAAAGAAAATCCTCCGGACGCAGTCACAACCATTCAAGACGGCGGCGCTCAACAAAGGCCCCGGGATTGGTCGCCGGCCAAGGGGAGGGTGGCAAGTTCGGAGCAAGCGACGACTAGCGGCAGACGCCACGTCATGCACATTCTTTGCAAGTTGTGTCACACCAGATGGCGCGTGCGTGCGAGAGACGACTTACGCGTGTCGGTCGTCCGTCGGGTCGGCGGCGGCGGCGCGCTCGGCAGGCGCCGCGTCGCTGTTCCCGCGACAGGACTGGTCTCTGGCTCGTCTCCTGCGTTGGCGTTGCGCTTCCTCGGCGTCCTCGACGCTCCTCTGAGCGGTCAACCTGCCCCCCACATTTTTTTTGCGACGTGTCAGCGCTCGTTTGCAGAAACAAAAGACGAGTGAAGAAAAGTCTTCGACGCGACGTCATCGGCCGAATGAGGCAACGTTGACGTCAGTAATAATGACAGGCCAGGCACTCAGACGAGAGGACGTGGTGACGCGTCGTGACTCGTCTACCGGGGCTTTTGTCACGTTTCCGTTTGGAGGGACTACAAAGCACGAGCACCCACGCAGCATTTGGATGGAAAAAAGACACATTCAGAGCATATTTTAACGCAAAGCTGCGAAGCCCCAACGTTGTCTCGACACCTCGGCCAAGTGCGCTAACAGCGAGTCGCCCGCTAGGCTAACGCGGTGAATGAAATTGTAGTTGGAAGCACTCGAACAGAATCTTTTTTTTTTTTTTTTAACGATTCAAGCTCAGTCGCACAAAACTAACGTCGGAACATTCCAACAATCGAGCTAGGCTAACGCTAGCCTGTTCCGCATGCTAACACATCGCATCCATTCGTCGTGAAGACCGTCTGGAATTTTGAATGGGGAAATTGGTGATTGATTTGAAAGACGCATTGAAGTCCACTTTCCAAAATATTTGGAGATCTTTTATGGCGAGATGCGCACCCCCCCGCCCCCCCGCTAGAACACCCGTATAATCTGACCCGAGAGACATTCGGAGGGGAAGCAGGAAACAGGAAATAAGATGAGAGCGAGTGTGTAGTGTTTGTGCTCTTCAGCCGCAGACACCCTGGGTGGGGGACGGGTCAAGTGAAGGCAGGGGGGCTCGAAGCGGATTCGGGGGTTCTCAATCCCCTGTCAATCAATCTAATAACACCCCCGCCTTCAAAAAAAACATTCCTCAGGCCCTTATCTGCCCTCATTGTAAATGCGTGCGTTTATCTGTCTGGTGTGTTTGCGCGTGTGTGTGTGGGGGGTGGGGTTGGGGTTGGGGGGGGTTATAGGTTGCAGTCTGTTTACAGCTGTTCTACTTCCTGAAGGATGACATCATCACCTCGATGAGATAAACACACATTCACTGGCTTTTTTTTGTGGGGGGGGGGGCGTCAGGGGGAGCTGCCTAACTCCTGCGGCATTTCAAAATAAAAGCCATGCCTGAAACATGTCAAAATAAAACCGATAAGAATTCCAAGCGTCGTTCCATTGGGATGACGTCGCTGCGCCGGCGCGGAAACCAGCCGCCTGGTTTCTGTTTCGGAGATGAGATGATAAGGCGACATCAATCAACGGCTGTCCGACCGATCGGTGAGTTGACACCTGGCTCCGCCCCCCGCCTTCAATCACTCAGACGTGACGCCACCACAGACGGCGTTTTCGGTGATGACTCGCCGTTGGCTGTCCCCGGTGACGGGCGGCGCTCAGCGACGCCGTCGCGTCTCGTTTGCGCAAAGCGGCCATTTTGACTTTATTTGTACGCTTTTTGATCAATCGCCAGCACGCCATTAATCAATGTAAAATACGTTACTTTCGACTATTAACACATTTTTCTTTTATAATTATAATTCAGATAAAACTAATAACCAATTTCTTATACGATAAATAAAAAGTAAGATAAATATCTAAATATATATTTTGTACCCATTTTTTTCAAAAGTCATTATTTTTGTCTCGCGTTTTAGTGCGTCGAAAATCTCCACCGATTAATCTGTGGGGCCCTCATAAATCCTTTGTTTGGGGGGTGACGATTTCCGATCACGAAAATCTTCACGTGAAGTCATCAAGGAAGCGCAATTGCGTTTGTTTCTTTTGAGCTTCGGCGGCTCCTCGTTCACTTTTCTCCCCCGTGGCGGTTTGAGAACGCTCGAGCGGGTCACCTTTGACCTCCGAAACCGGCACCGCTTCCTATCCAGTCGCAAACCGCCACGATCTCGCTCCCGTCCCCAAATCGAGGTCAACGTGTTGTGCACTCGCGTATTCCAAATCCTTTTTTTTGTTTTGTTTTGTTTTGTTTTTTGAGTGTCGGCACTCCTGGGAGTGAAGATCAATCAGGGGATGATGGCGTTGCTATTTGTCAACGGCGGCCAATGCGAATCCCCTTTGAGAATTTTGGTGAAGGTCTACAGAAATAAACGTGACTTGTACATCGTGACAGATTCTGTGAAGGAAACCTGCAATCACGCGCCATCCATCACAATCACCCGGACGACGGCGTCATTGAAAGTTGAGCGGACCGACCTGATGAGGTTCTGGAGACCTTGTCTGCTGGAGTTTCTCCTCAGCAGTGCGCCGGACATCTTCGGGCTTCTTCTGGTTGCACCTCGCTGAAGGCGGCGACCGGTTGCCTGGCGCTGCTGCTTCTTCTTCTTCCTGTCCCGGGGGTGAGGGGGGGCGGCTCGTCCGGGCTGGCCGAGTGGGCTGCTCCCTGTGGGCTTCTTTTGGGCTTGCCGTGGGCTTTCCGCCGCGCTTGTGTTGCGCTTAGGGCTGCTGCGGGCTCTTTTGTTGCCACTCGCTCGCTCTCTACCCTCCCCTCCACGGCGTGTCGGGAATGTCGGAGGGTGGGTGGGAATGAGTGGTTGGGGGGGGCGTGGAGGGCAGGCAGGGTTTAGTCATCACAACCCCCCTGCCGCCCCCCCCACAATGCTCCCCCTTCTGTTGTCCTACATGTGGTTTCCATTGAGAGTGGCTCAGCATCCTTCTGGTGGAGGGGGGGGGGGTGAAAGATGATTCCTGCCCCCCACAGACACCCCAACAATTTCATCTGCTAGCGATTGAAAGCAGATGCCCGGATGGAGAAAGTGTTTTGCGGCTGTTGTTTTTAAGTGTTTATTGTGTGGTTGGGCAGGAGTTTGTTGTCACAAAGGTTGCCACGGTGACAGCACTCACTCTCAAGTGTGTGTGAGTGTGTGTGTGTGTGTGTGTGTGTTGTCGTACGGGCGAGTTTGTCGACAAGTACTCCAGAGCCACGCGTTGGGAAATCCTCAACGTCAGGCTTTCAATGCAGCCGTGCGTCTTCTGGACAGGAAGTGACATCACATCCAAAGCAGGACGTCTCCCGTGCTAACAGTTAGCGTTAGGTTTCAAAGACCATCGAGACCATTTTACTGGTTTCGTTTTTAAAAATACTGCGATTATTATATTTAGATGACATTTTTATGAAGCGTTCCATTGTTGTACACAGTTAGACAGTTTGAACCGAGAGATTATTTCCTTCCGTTTCGAAACCCGTCGGGAGATCCTAAACGTCAGGTTCGCAATGCCGCTGCGCTTCTCCCGAACAGGAAGTGATATCAAAACAAAAGTAAGAAAGTCACCAGGGTCTTTTATTGTTTTTAATGTTGAAGATTAACAGTTAGTGTGACACTTAAATGACCTTCAAGAGCCTGGTATTGTTTTAAAGGTTTGTTTTTAATTTAGATTATACTGTACTTTTATGGCGTGTGGCCGCCTGGCATGCATCAAGTGACGAGAAAAGACGACCCCTACTGGTTAAACACGGCAACGCCCCTACAAATGAGCCTCAACGTGCCCACTCGCGTCCTCCGACAGGTGGCGCTCCAACACCTCACTCACTACAATGTGCACATACGAGTCCATCGGAGACAACAACCTCACAACCCGCCAGATGACAGATGGAAGTCCAAACCGGTCAAGAGAAACGATTTGTTTTGGTGTGGCTCTCGGAAACCACGAGTGGCGCGACACAAAAAGCCATTTGGGGTAAATCACAGGCCTCGTACTTTGGCTTCTGACAAATCGTAACTCACCTTATAGATTTTTTTATTTTCGCCACCGAAGACTTTCACTTAGGAATATGAAATTGAACGGTCATGTCTGTTGTACGTTAAGAGCCACAAAATGTCTGCCAAAAACACAAGTCCGCCATTTTGGTTGAAAGCCGCCGTTTTACTGCTATTCACGGAGATCTTTGTGGAGATGTTGCCTTCCACAACAGACACGAGTCCTCTTCTGGAGCACCATGTGTGGGTTCCGTGATGGTTCTGGGTGTAAAAGTTCTGCGGGGGAGCCTAAAAGTGCCGATGGAGACAGACGGCCCAAAAATAACCCGGAGGTGTCTCCTCGCACCCTCCAAAGCACCACTTCCGCCTCCTCCAGAGGGCCGACGAGAAGGTTAAAGTTAGATTGCGGAGGAAACCTTAGAACCTTGGACCCCTGGCAGACCAGTGCCATGTAAGGGGTGACGAGCGAGGTACATTTTATGCATCGAGCATTGGCTGTATCAAATACAGAATCACAAGACCAAAAAATCTTAATGAATAAATCAACAACGTAGCCTAGCAAAATGGCCGTCTCAGCCGATGTGGTTTTGAGTGCTTCTCAAATTCAAATTGTGTGTGTTTCCTTTTTTCTTGTTTTTTTTGAGGGGGCTTGTTATGGTTTCAGAGGCTGCTTCCAGAGGGGGGGGGCACCACTTGGTTTTAAAACATGCCATTTGAGCTCAATGACGTACCACTGTGGTGATGGTGAGCAAAGGCTGGACTCTTTAGGTTGGGGTCCCAAACATGCGGCCTCCAAATACTTTAGTTAAAAAAAATTAAAAAAGAAGAAGAAATCCGAGTGAATCTGGACGTTTTATTGAGTTCATTTTAGTTTCAATTTCATTGATTACTATTTACACTTATTTTTTCATAATTTTTAACAACCGATCGTCTTATTTTCATTGACTTGCTTATTATTTTGAATGTTTTAGTTCGCATTGAAATCGTACCTGCAGAGCTATTTTCTATTTTGAAAATCGGAAACCAATGAGCACGTTAGAATTTTGCGAGCCGGAGGAATAAAATGAGTCCTTTCCAAAACAAGCGGGTACGTTTTCATCTTTATGTTGTGCGTGTCCAATGTGAATAAAAGTGGTCGCTATGTATTGTTTGTGGAGTTTTTAGGAGGTCTCAAACATCTTCTTCCTGTCGGCCTTGTCCTCGATGTTCTTGCGCCAGTCGCCGACCGCCTCTGTGGGCTGAAGCGGACAACAGCGCAGGCGCGCGCCGTCGCGTTAGCACGAGCAGGCTAACGTTAGCACGAGCAGGCTAACGTTAGCATGAGCAGGCTAACGTTAGCACGAGCAGGCTAACGTTAGCACGAGCAGGCTAACGTTAGCACGAGCAGGCTAACGTTAGCACGAGCAGGCTAACGTTAGCACGAGCAGGCTAACGTTAGCACGAGCAGGCTAACGTTAGCATGAGCAGGCTAACGTTAGCATGAGCAGGCTAACGTTAGCATGAGCAGGCTAACGTTAGCCTACTTGCAAATTCCGAACCGGGACCGAAGCCGCGTTTCACTGAAGTTTAAATTTTGGTCCGAAATGAAATCCGCTTGAGACGGAATCAAATCCAAGTGGACCAGACTTTCGGGTCAACCGACCTGAATTGGACGGAACCGATTTTGGAGCAATTCTAAGGCACACCAAACTGAAGCAACCCTGACGGAACGGATTCCAACGGATCGAATTGAAAACCAAATCAAATTCGGGAGCCGAGTTCGGATTGATAGGAATGAAACCAGACCAAAAGGAATCAAATCAAGCGGACCCAAATGGAGTCAAAACGGAAACGGAACGGAAGAAGCGCTGGCGCCGGCGTCGCTGACTGACCTCCTCCTTGACCTCCTTCTTGACCTGCTTGAGGTTGGACCTGAGGTCGATGGTGGTCTTGTGCTTGCCCCCCAGGAGGGCCTGCAACATGGCGTCGGCCGACATGCGCACCTTCTTCAGCGCCGGCTTCTTGACGCCCGCCAGCTCCACCACCTTCAGTCTCAGGTCCTGGATCTGAGAGCAAGCGTGTCCCGTCACATTTCCACAAGCTCTGTTGCGTCGAGCGCGGTGCCGCCTTGACTTACGAGAAACGAGGTTTTCAACGTACAAGCCCGGGCGTAGACGATTATTTGGGGGGGGGATAGTTTCGCTTCATATTGGTGGCGAAAATTGATTTGATTAATTCGCAACTCGTACGTCAAAGGTTGGCGGCAAATCTTTTCAAACGACGACGGTCACCTCAATGTCGAACTTGAGCACTTTGGCTTCCACATCGTAGCGAGCGTCGTCAATCTTGTCGATGGTGGATTGAAGCTTCTTGCAGATTTCCTGTCGGGGAACGATTCCAAAACACGCTCACGTGAGCGCCGACAAAATGGGCACAAAACGGAACTTTCGAACGTGAGGTGAGAGCGGCAGGCGACTGAACGTTTCTCAGTCTGTTAGCCTGCTAGCATGAAGGACAATTCGAAACAATAGTTTGCGTTTAAATAGGCTCGCGCTCGTGTCTCGGGTTCTTCACGTGCATTTAGAAAAAAAGCTCAGGACAACGCGAAAAGATGTTTGCGTTTGGCCTGTTAGCCGGCAGGCTAGCCCTCATAACAAGGCCATCGCTAATGACGCCGTCGCTGTGTCATCGCTAATGACACAGTTTCGCACGTTCTCCCTCCGGCTCGCAATCTGGCTACGGAAGTGGCGAAACACTTTTCGACTCATCGTGGACGACTCAACGATTATCGGATAAACCGACGGCTATCGCTTACTGAAGGCTAATTGTCCGAATCCCCTGAGCAGAAGATATTCTCCGATTTTTAATGCCGTCCTAGTTTTGAATGAAAATGAAAACTGTTTTTAAAAAAAAATCCATTTCATTGTTCAATTAAAAAAATAATCGCGGCTCAGGCTAATGCTAATTTGTTTTTATACCCCCCCACCCCCCACATCCAAGTCTATGTTGTGTGTTTGTTGTTGTTTTTTTGTTTTGTTTACGGCAATCTGATTGGTCAGCAGCAAAGAGGCGCGGTCTATCTCACCACCAGGCTGGCCATGTCGCCACTGAGGTCCGGTTTGGGGCAGGTCTCGGCCATGTAGACCTCCTTGGCCACCTCCAGGTCTTTCTTCTCCTGCTCGATCCAATTGGCAGCGATCTGAAGCATCAAACTCTGCAGGCCGATGAAATTCATCGCGATCGTTAGCGCCGTTAGCTTGGCTGGCGCCGTTAGCTTGGCTGCCACCGTTAGCTTGGCTGGCGCCGCTCGCGCAGTAAATCTCACCTTGAGATGATGCCGGCGACTGGACGTCATCTTCTTTGAACTGTGACAGGGAGTTGTCCAATTTGACGGATGTGAACAGTTAGCGTAGCATCGCCGTACGATTAAAAAGAACATTGCTCTTATTTTCCCAATTTTTTTTATCGGGAAAACAAAAGTTTCTTCTCCGTGTTTTTGTTATGTTATAAAAAGTTTTAAAAGATTCGGATTAAAAAAAATAATTTTACGAGAAAACATTTTGGAGAAAAAGTTTAAAAAAGTATGAAATCACAAAATACAACGTCAAATTGGTAACATTTCGTACTTGGCCACTTTTCAACCGTGCTAGCAACACAGCAGCCGCGGCTAACGTCAGCTCGTACGCGGCTCACGTACGTTTGGCTGCGTGTTGCGTGCATGATGATGAGGGGGCGCATTCAACTATTGCGAGCCGCTTGAAAAATGCCAGACTGCACCGTTGCCAAAGTCCTTCTCTTGTGAAAGCTTTACGAATACATTTGAAAGCTCATCACAAGTGATCAAAAAAAGTGACAGTTATTTCCAAATATTAATTTTTTTAAGTTATGGGAATTTATTTTGTTTTAATCGAAAACGTGCAAAATCTTTTCACGCGCAACGTAATAAGTGACGAGAATTTTCTGGGAAAAAAAGGTGAAACCAAAGACACCAAGCACGACGCATGACGACTGGTCGGCTAGCTTTAGATCGACATTGAAACAGTTATTTAGTTGATTAAAAAAAAATACATTTTTCAAAGGATTATTTCAGAAAATCACGGGACAGTAAAGCGCGGAGCAAAGCGCGACTCACTCAGACATGTTGGCTCTTGGTGGTCAGCAGCGTCTGTTGAAGACAAAAAAAAACAAACGCCGGCAGTCAATTTGGCAGCTCGGGGAGGAGATGGATGGAAGCTCCGCCCACTTTCGCACCACCTGCACCTGCGACCTCAAAACAGCTAAATCGGGTTGCCCCACCCCCGCAACCCCCACCCAGCCATCGCCATCCACCCCCACCGCGAAAGGCCACCGAGACAGCCGGACGACATGGCGGCGAACGCGCACGGCGCGGCCGTTAACACCGACAAATTCAGACGCACATGCATGACTATTAAACTTTGAGAGTGGAAAAGGTCACTTAGCCCCTCCTCCCCCCTCACACACACACACACACGTATTAAAAGGACAAACAGTTCAATTTGAAGTTATTAAAAAAAAATGAAATAAAAAGAAAAATGACACATCCGACCTGTGAGTGTTGACACGTGCTTCCTGGCCGGCGAAACGACCGAAGACGATGAAGAGGAGGAGGAGGAGGAGGAAACAAGAAGAAGGCCGCGGGAACGCCATGGCTGGATTGGGGGCGTTTATTGACACGCTGCGGCAAAGTCAGCAATTCACGCCGACGCTCCGGATGGTGGTGGGCGGGGCCAGCAAGCGTTGGGAATCTCCCACTCCAATCTCTCTCTATATGGTGAACTTGGAAAGTTCCCG
The DNA here is from genome assembly GCA_026261675.1 of Hippocampus mohnikei. Lineage (NCBI taxonomy): Eukaryota > Metazoa > Chordata > Actinopteri > Syngnathiformes > Syngnathidae > Hippocampus > Hippocampus mohnikei. Next base: position 1,029,922 of record JAKGUB010000330.1, read on the forward strand.
AAATGCTCCCCTCAAGATCTATTTGGAGTGATTAGCCAGGATGGAACAAGCCGACGGTGTTTGGCTGAAACAAAACATCAAACACTCCCTCTACTCACTATTTGGGGACTTTTAGCTCGCCGTTTAGTCAACGATGCCGACTCTAGAAAAATTCGGAAACAGGTAATGAGTGTCACGTGACGGACCTTGAGGGCGGGGGGGCCACCACGTCGGCCGACACGCGCGCGCGCCTTCTTCATTCTTCGAATGCGAGATGATCCCCACGAACAGCACATCAAAGATGATCAAATGACCTGCAGCAAAAAGGGCAAAAGACGGGCATTTTCACTTTACCAGACCCCGTTGACTTTTGTCACATTTTTAACTCACACCGCTACTTTATTTGGGCTCATGTCGTTTCACGCACACGAATGCATTTTGGACAGTGTGACTCAAAGGCTTTGTGGCCGATCAGCGCTAATCTCCGTGACCACTTCCCTTTCAAAAGTAATGGGGGAAGTGGTTTGGGCAATATTTTGGTTTTTATAATAATAATAATAATAATACATTTTATTTGTGGGCGCCTTTCTAAAAACTCAAGGACACCTTACAAGAAGCAGTTAAAAATACAGATGCAATGTTAAAAACAAAATCAAATAGAATAAGATAAAATAAAATAAAATAAAATAAAATATTATAGCTTGCTCTTTTGGGCTCTCTCTCTCAATCTTGTGTGTGCTGAAATGTGTCTTAAGTTATTTTAAAAAGTGTGTTTAAATGGCGTCAACAAATGAAGTGTTGTCAATACCATGAACATGAACATGATTTAAATTGTCTATTTCGGGGATTTCATTGATTCCGGGGTGGGGGGGTCTGCAACGTAAGCCTCGCCCGCGACGGAGGCAGGATTACTGTCCTCCTAACTAAAAATTGTGTTTTTGTGTTCGGAAGCTTGATGGGAGTCGTACGTCACATTTTCCACGAACACAAAGCACAATAAAGACCCGAGTGACAGCTCGTAACTTGGGGAAACTCGTCAGCGAGGTGTTCCTGTATTTTCATATTTCTGGACGGTGATCCTCAAAAGTGCAACTGAGGGTCGTTTAACACAGACCAGCATTAGCATTAGCATTAGAAGCTAGCAGGCGAAAAAAACGTCAATTCTCGCGTGAAAAAAAAACTCGACAAAGAAAATTATTTCAGTTCATAAAGTCGAGAAGAATAAGAACTCAACGTGAAATTTACGTTTGAAGAATACAAATGATTGGGACCTACCTTTTTTTGTTTAATCTTGTTTTTCCTCTGCTCGACAGCAACTGGAAGTACAAACACATCAAGTTCAACTCAGGGCACACACAAACGAATTTGTTTTGACAAATATGACTTACCTTTAAAGGTGTCCATGAGGCCTGATGAACGCCAGGAAATATGGGCAATTTATATCCTTTTAAAATTAATTCTACTGTCGAACGTTCAGAATTGTATTTCAATGAATTACAATTGGAAGTTTCAGAAACCCAACGGAACGCTTCCTTGACGCCGCGATTAGAGGCCGGAAGTACTCTACTGACATCGTGTGGTCAAACACGACAACTGCAACCAATTACACAAATGACGTCACGTCGTGATGGACGACAGAAGACACGCAAACGATCATTGGAAACAGTATCAGATACACTTAGTCATAACAAAATCCAATACACGGGGAAACATATTTTCACAAACATGTTGTCCGTCCCAAAAAAGGGAGACATATTCAAAATAAAAGGTTACATTTGGGTGTTGATGACGTAATTTATAAAATGGCCACTGAGCGTAAGTTTTAAGTGGATGTCCTTTTTCTTTTCTCCCCCCTCTTTGACTCTGATCCGAAGAAGTTCAGCCAATTCAAAGAAGCCCAAATTAGCCTTCACGAATACAAATGTAAAACAACGTACTCTTAATGGCTGTTTGAGTTGTAAAATTGAGTCGAAGCTCATAATGGGACGGCGCTTTTGACAAGTTGCCATAACAACCACAAGTAGAAATAACAAAATAAAAGCGTGTGTCAAATGGATAAGGAAGCGTTCTGACAAAGTCAACACGGCAGCATGTCCAAAGTTTGACTCGGGCAAAAAAGATTTAATGAAACAACAAACTATTTTTTTGATGACAGCGAATGATGCAAAACAAATGCGATTTTTAGGACGACTCAAACATCTTCTTCCTGTCTGCTTTGTCCTCAATGTTCTTACGCCAGTCGCCCACCGCCTCTCCCGGCTGCACACACACACACACACACACACACACACACACACACACACACACACACACACACACACACAAAGGGTCAACTCTCACCCTGTGTGCTACTTTGCATGTTACTTTGCATTTTTTTAAAGACACTAAAGTCGGTGAAGAAAGCAATTCTGTATTTGGATTGTCAAGTTCATTTCATCAGCTTTCTGTTCAAGGCGTCAAGGCACACATAGTTGAGCATTTTTCCAGTTTTTGGGGTGGCCGACAGAGTCGATCCAGGGGCGGATCTAGTGGGGCGAGATCCAGGGGCCATTGGCCACCCCGCGATAAACAATTTGCCTTATGACCTCGAAAAGAAAGCCGTCGTTGTCGCCGTTTTTCCAAAGCGAGTCGAAAAAATGTTCACCTCCTCTTTGACCTCCTTCTTGACCTGTTTGAGGTTGGCCCTGAGCTCCAGGTTGACGGTGTGCTTGGAGCCCAGCAGCGCCTTCAGCATGGCGTCGGCCGACATGCGCACCTTCCTCAGGGTCGGCTTCTTCACGCCCGCCAGGTCGATCACTTTGAACTTCAGTTCCTCGATCTGCGCAAGGGGAGTGCCAACACAACAGACACACACACACACACGTTAGCTTAGCTTCAGTAGCCACATGCTCACCACAAAGAGACACGGGCGCCGCGTCACACGCCCGTATGCTTCAAACTATAATGCTAGCCGCTATTGCTAATCCCCTGCATTTTCTTGAGCGCTCGTGTTCTCGTCATGTTGACCTGGAATAGCTTTAGCATGCTGCCTAGCATGCTAAAGTGGACCACATAAAGAAGACTTCAGAAGAACGCGCACCCACCTCTTTGTCAGCTTTTGCAACTTTGACCGACAAGTCGTACCTCTCCTCGTCCGTTTTCTCGATGAGGGCGTTCAACTTTCTGCACGTCTCCTGCACGCATCATTCAAAGGGCAACGTGGGTCAAGTCATGTCCCCCGCCACGTGACGTCGTTAGCGTGGGACATTCCGATCATGTTATAGCATCATCAAAAATGATCGCGCGGGTCGAGGTGAGCTGACCATGAGCGCGGTCTGGTTTCCGCTGAAGCTGGGCTTGGTGCAGACCTCGGACAGGTGGTTCTGCTTGACCACGGCCAATTCTTTCTTCTCCTGCTGGATCCACGTGGCGGCGATGGACAGGATCACACTCTGCAAGCGCGCAAGCGAGAAAGTTCACGCCGGCATTTCCGCGTGCAGTCGTTGGCTCGCCCCCTCATGCGCTAAGTTAGCGTGCTATGTTAAAAGTTCCGCGACATTAGCTGAGCAAGTGCTACGATTTATGCTACAAGATACTTTCGCAGCCGTAATCGAGCTACTGTCCTTTTGGCAACACTTTTTAAAAAAGCAGTAATTAACTTGTAATTAACGTGTAATTAACTTGTAATTAACTAATCTAACTAACTAAGTTACTTTTAAAGGCGTAATCAGGTGACTGCTCACGGTAACTGAGGCAATACCGAAAAATATACTCACAATAGTCTGCCCGAATGTAACTGACAAAGTAACTCGTGACCTTACCTATCAGTTCGGTAACTCCAGTGTTTTGTGTACCTTCAAGTGATGCCGACGGCTGGAAGACATCTTTTTCCTGAAAAATTATCGGGTGGGGGGGGTGGGGATGGGGAATCCAAAATCAATCCCATTTAAGGTCTCTTGACGAAATGTTTGCGAGTGTTTTCAAACTCTTGTCACTTACTCAGACATGTTGCTGGCGTTCGGGGCTGCGAGATACGACAACAAACGAGAAGAAGAAGAGGAAGAGCAATTAGAAAGAAATGCGCTTGCCGATCTATTTGCGAACTTTGGACTTTACAGCAGCTGGGGGTCAAATGTCGCCCGCGCTAATCTCTTTAGCGCACGGCGGGAAATCAAATCTCTGGGTGGAATCCACACCGTCCGGACTTCCTTTCACGGAATAGGAATTTGCCGAAGACGCCGCCGCCAAAATACTGCCGAGCTTCATCACCCGCAAAACCTCAGGAGGCGTCTTCATCGTCGCCCGTTGTCGGAAATTTTAGCGCAACTCGCATCGGCTCATCTCAGGCAAAGGTCGACGAAGAGCCGAGCCAAATAGAAATTGTCAAAATCAAAACATCCAAAATAAAATGTTGAAAAGCTTCAAAAAATCAATGGGGGGGGGGATGAAAAATATCAAATCAAATAAAAATGTATTCTTCCCCCAAAAAATTGACGATGCAAAGAAATCATTTTAAAATTGTATGACAATCGGAAATATTGAATCGGGAATGTAGACTGTAAGTGTAAAAATAAAACAGGAGGGGGGGGGGTGGATAATAGTGAAAACAGGAAAAATAAGCATTGAATTGAAAGAAAATAGAAAATAAAAGAGACAAAAAATTTTAACGCAAAAAAAAAATTACTGATTTTGAGCACGGCGGCAATGACATCGTCATGCATTCAAAGACTCGCCAAGAGAAGGGTCACCGAGGGTCAAGAGGCTGCGGCGCTCGGCCGAGGAGGCGCCGGCTCACCTGTGCCGAGGAACGAGAAGAACAACGAGGAGAAGAAGAAGAAGGAGCAAGCGGAGGCAGCGCTGAGAGTGTGCGGCGCGCCCACGCGCCGATATATACGCGGATCCGTTTACACGGCGGGGGGCAAAAGCCACGCGGCTCCTCTTTAGGGAAAAGGACCACCCACCCACCCATCCGCCGCCGATCGGATATCACATCCTCGCCGCCGCCCGTGATGAGCCTCGGGGCGGCGAGGGCTCCCTCGCAACCCTCCCTACGTCCTTCCGTTAGCATGCTGTGACGCAATCGGTTTCATGTTTATAAAAAATGCTATCAGGTCAAAGCGTGAACTTTACCAGGGTATAACGTGATATAGAATTTTTTTCCCCAGTGTGGGCGCAATGTGGTTCTAAAGTCGACAAAATATGTTTGCGTTTCATGGGAACTTGACCCACACCAACATGGCCGCCACGTAGGCGCGTCTTAGCATGCTGGCAGATCATATCGCGTCTTCTCATCGCGTATCGTAGATGACGTACGAGAAACTTGCTTTCGGTAGCTCTGGAAGGAAATAAACCTCCTTCTTAGAACTCCGACAGCGTTCGCCTAGCGTTAGCATGTTACCGCGTCATCTTGGCGCTGACCACCAACGTGGTCAAGAGCTAGCAACAAGCAACAACAAGGCTCTTTGGGATGAATTAGTTTGACCTACGGGCGCGCTAGCTTCCGAACAGCCTACCACCATCCGGCCGCTAACAACCCGCGAAGGTGTTTAAGGACGCGCGAAGCGGAACTAAGCGTTAACAGGCTCCAGCCGGCGAGTGAGTTGGATTCAACATGTGTTTCTCCCGCTTTGGCGCGAATGACGACGAGCAACCCGTGAAGGTCTTTTAATTAAAGCGGAAGGCGCAAAAAGTCTGTAGAACGGCGGCAACGAACTAGCGGACGTTGCCGCCGTCCATGAGTATTTCGGTTAGCAAGATGATTAGCGCAGCGTGGCGGGCCTGAAGCGGGAAAAAGGAGCGGGATGGGGAAAGAAAATGAAAAGGAAGAAGGCCAAGAAGAATGTCGTCGCTGGACTTTCCGCCTGGATTACGTTTCCTCATTAGTTGCTCGGAGCTCCGCTTGCATGGAACGTTCCCGGATATTTTTAGCACGCGCATCGTCAACATAGCGGGGGCAGCACAAACGCGTTGCTTGTGGCTTGATTCCCCGAGTCAACGTTTTTGGACACCGTTCTCAGCTCAGAGGGACATCCAGTGGCCGTCTGAGGAAGTGACCGTATTCGTGAAATCTGACGAGTATGACGAAAGATTAGATTAGACGACGCGGAAAGACGGAAGATGATGTGATGAGGCAGATTGGGGTGGGGTGGCATCTAGTGGCCGTCCAAGGAAGTGCAGCTAGCTCGTGCGGTCAATTGTCCTGCGATTGGAATTTATTGTTCAGGTGTTCTTTGAGGACTGTTAGCATGTTCTTTGAATACGATCATGATCTTTAACTTGTGCGTCATCCCATTTTTCGAGCACAGTGGAAAAAACGTTCCAATTATGGTATCTTGGCTTTAAAGTGTAATATCAAAGTCATTTCCGTGTGTGGGGAAAACACGTCCCGTTATTGGACTGTTTTTCCTCCTAGCGATTTTCAAATGTAAATAAATAAATCATTCTGAAAAACATATTTTGACTTTTTTTTTTAAACTTGACAACTAATTTTCACCTGTTTTTGGACAAGTTAGACCAATTTGAGCGATTTCAACGACGTTTTCATAACGTTGCCTTTGATCTATTTTTGGACTGTTTAGTCCAAAAATGGGACGAAGTTGCCACAAGGGTTTTAAAGTTAATGTTTCGTCCTAGCATGTTCCAAAAGCATGTTTTGTGAAGACCGCTAGCGGTTTCAGACAAGTTTGTTAGCCTGTTTTGACATTTTTTTTTTTAGCCTGTCCAGAGAATGCTATTAGCCAGAATGCTATTAGCACGTTCCTTGGAGATATGTCACATGTTGAGTATTATCATGGTCTTGGAAGGTGGTTAGCATGTTCAGAGAATAGGTAGAGTGTTTTTCAGGGTTGTTAATATGTTCCTTCAAGATTCTTAGCGTGCTCTTTGAAGATTATTAGCGTGATTTTTATATTTTTTTGAAGACCCATTGCGTGTTTGCACATCTCACAGTAAGTCACATTTAATTAGCTCACTTAGATGCCAACGTGTGTTTATAAATAGGACTTATGAAGTATTAATGGCGCGGCGCCGACGCGGTCGCAGGATTATTTGTCACGGAAAAGCGACGGCTTGGCAGCAATTTCTCAAGAAACCTAGCTGGAGACGTGTTAGAATGTGAGAGTATCAAAAATACAAGCTCCTCCTTGCGGGAGGTCACGACCGGAGTTCAAACTCACCTTCCGATTGGCCTTCTCGATTTACGTCGCGACACGTGACGGAGTTAGCATCATGCTAATCTGCAAAAGACTGAATATTCAAAATAAATAGGAAAGTCTCGGAACTGAAACACTGCTAAAATAACGTGAACAATTGACCTCTTTCAGTTTGTACCTCCAGATGGAGAACTATGAGAAATAATTAAGTGGCTGCGAAGCTAACTGCTAGCTTAACCGTGGGCTAAAACAAGAAAATAAGAAAAGGAACAAAATATTTACAGTTGGACTTGAAGTTTCATCATTAAATGTGTTTGACAAACAGTTAGCAAATGAGTTGCCGGTGTTATTTGGGGGGGGGGGGGGGTTCATTTAAATAATTGCTTCGAAAAACCTTGAGCGTGACGCTAACATTGCCAACCACCACGACAAGTAAGTTCGTTCAGTCAATAATCGTGCTATTGTGTTGCATCAGCAGCATTGAGAAGTAGGTTTAAAAAAAAAAATCAATACAATTTAACGCACCATAAAATTTTAGCTAATGTGATAGAAGTTAAATTCATTGGTCCGTTTTGAAAACAAGAAGAAAAGACAAAGAAGAAGAAGAAGAAGTGGAAGTAAAGTGACTCAAGCACAAGAGTTTTATTCCAAACACAACACGCTAGCTTGCTAGCTTGCTAGCGCGCTGGCAAACAAACACCGAAAACAAAACACCGTCGCTTACTTGAACTTTCTGCCTTTCCAAACCAACATTCCAAAGCACCAATGGAGAACTTTCCGTGAAGGCGTTCACACTTTCACGTTGAGCCTTTTTGGGATAAAACTCTCGAGACTTGAACCAGAAGAGCAGAAGCCCAAGTGCGCCGTCGGCGTTTAGCTGTCGAACATCTTCTTCCTGTCCGACTTGTCCTCGATGTTCTTACGCCAGTCACCAACGTCGCGGAGTTGCTTGTCCTGAAAGCACGCAAAATGCGCGGCGGCGCCAACAACGTTTTCAGACACGCCGGCGAGCGGCTGGCGGCTAATTTGCGAACAACATCGCGACATTGGTGGCAGACGTCTCCAGCCATTCTCCAAGTATCAGCATACTGTTTTAAACACCTCCCCCCCCCAAAGTCTCCCGAGATGCTCCTCACCTCCTCCTTGACCTCCTTCTTGACCTGCTTGAGGTTGGCCCTGAGGTCCATGTTGACGGTGTGTTTGGAGCCCAGCAGCGCCTTCAGCATGGCGTCGGCCGACATGCGCACCTTCTTCAGACGGGGTCTCTTGAACTTGCCCCTCAGGTCCACGATCTTGATGTTCAGGTCTCGCACCTGCCGGATACAGCAGGACCAGCGACTTGAGACCTGCTAGCGTAGCGACTCGTAGCATATTGGCATTTTCTTGAGGTTTCCCTCAACCCCGCGTTCCCAAAGCGTCTTTCCATTCGGGAATTGTTTCCCGTTCTCACTTGGCCCTTTTTTCCACCACGCTTGCGCTAGTGCTAATGCATGGCTAGTGGCCAGGTTAGCGCCAGTTCTTTCTTTTTCCACCAGCGAAATTGGCTGCGGTGCTTGAAACGGGCGGCCCCAATTATTTTGTCGGGCCAGACTCGGCGCCGACTACATCCCGGTTAACTCCCTCAAGCTTTGCACCAAACTGCCGAGCGGTGAACTCCGGCGCGCAACCAGAAGCGCGATGGCGGACGAACCCGGCTAGCGTGCACTCCGCGACCTGCGGCCGCCCTCGTTAATCGTCTCCAACGATTAAGAACGATAGAAGCGTTTGCCGATTGCACGCCCCTGACTCTTATGTACCGAGTAGAATCGATGCTAAGCTAAGTTGCCGAGCGGGATGCTAACGGCGCATGATTATTAGCAATGGCGCAGGTGCTCTTTGGGTTAGCGTTGACGTGAACAAGTGACGTTTGGACGCTTAATGATGATGTCACGACTGCCCACTTGGCTCTTTGCCAGTGGAAAACCAGTTTTTCCCTTCTCCCGAAAAATAACGACTCCATCTCCTCACCTCGTTGAGGACCATGTTGAGCTTGAACTCGATGGAGTAACGTTCCTCCTCGCTGACGTCAATCTGCTGGCGGAGTTGCTTGCAGAGCTCCTGAAGGGGGAGGGCATCGCGGCAAACGTCAGCGAGCCGACGAGAGAGAGAGGCAGGCGCGGGGACGTCCCGTCCACTCACCCGCAGCTCGTCGCCCGAGTAGGGAATGTCCACGTGAGGACATTTGTCTGCCAGGAACCTCTCGCGCTCTCCGATTTTTTCGCTAGCCTCCGCCTCCAGGAGGTTGTTGGCCACCACCAGCATGCAACTCTGAGGGCACACGCGTGCTCGCTTAGGGATTTGCGATATACACACACACACAAAACATCCAAATACACAGCCACAGGCGGGCGGGGGGACACCCTGAACCGGTCGCCAGCCGATCGCAGGGCACACGGAGACGAACAAGCATCCGCGCTCACACTCACACCGAGGGGCAATTGGGAGTGTTCAATCAGCCTGCCACGCAGGTTTTTTGGAATGTGGGAGGAAAACCGCGGAGTACCCGGAGAAAAGCCACGCCGGCACAAGGAAGAGATACGAATTTTAGTGTGGAGGTGACAGGCCTGGTTGGATGGCTGTGAACGTGCAACACCAGTATGCACGTAAACGGGTATTCAAACGGATACAAGCGCGCACCCGCACACACCCGCACACACACACCCGCACACGTACCTTGAGAGTGTGCTTGCGTCTGGCAGAGAGTCGTTTCCTGCGCAGATCACATGACGGACAAGTGATTGGCTGCTAACATGCTAACGCTAGACATTTTATCATCAAGTTTTTTTTATTTTTTATGTTTATTTTTTTAATGGGTTAGTCTACTCTGAAGTTGCTAGCATTTTATACGTTAGCATTTAGCCCCCCATCGCAGTAGGTTTCGTCTCGTTAGCAATCAGTCCGTGGAGCCAAATCAACGACGCAAGGCGCATGGGGCTCGTTAGCATGCTACATGTTAGCATGCTACATGTTAGCATTCTTGGCGAGGACAGCGAATTTGATGTCACTCACTCGGTGGCCATGTTGGCTTCTTGTTGTAGACCTTATCTGCAAAATACAAAAATAGACAAATCTGATTTATGTAGTCCAGTGTAAAAAAAAAATACAATAAAATAAAATAATTATTTTGTGTCATGTTTATCCAAATAAACCAATTTTTTTTTTAATCGTTGCTTCATTTTAGGTTCGAAAGTCGAAGTTTAGCGCATTAGCGGTCGCCTTGGAATCTGACGTTGATTCGTCTCTCAAGTTTATTTTCGGGACGCGAAGATGTCTCAAGTAATCCATGCAGATTCAATGTCCACGTTTAATTTTAGAAGACGTCTCCTGTTGAAAAGGCCGAAGTCAAGTCCAAACATTTTCTTTCTAATAATATTTTCTACGAGCCCTCCGTGGTCCAAAGATGGTCTTCTGGTGAACAACGGACTCAGCTGTCGGCGGAGGGGCAAAAGTGGACGACGTGCTCGTCTTGACAAAAAAGACGTCTCGAGTGACGAGCGCATCGGCGCTGCTGGCGCGGGGGGGCAACTGGCTGTCATCAGCACAAGAGTCCTAAGCGCGACGCTGAGGGGCGGCTCATGTATTTTGGGAGGCCCGAGGACATGATGCTGAGGGCATGAGAGGGACGTAGGGGGGGGGGGCGTAACCCAACACGTAGCCGCAAGAGGCTTTCATATGAGCAAAGAGAAATAAATAGAAGGCAGCTGCTACCCACCCGCCCGCCATTTTGTCATACGTGCCCCCTACCCCACCCCTATTTGAACATTTTCATTTTTGCCACCAAAACGTCTTGACAAGCTTCCACTACTTCGGTATGTGGAACGACACATGTGGTGTATTTCCTGTACCCGTATTGTTTTTTAGGATACGATTCAGCCTCGTGGCATCGTGTTGTCGTCGTTGCCATGGCGACGGAGACAACAAAGAAGCTGCCGCCGCCGCTGCTCTTGCTACTTGGGACGATGTCGCAAAACAGTTCCTGACTTTCCAAAGTATTTATCGTGCAAACAACCAAAAGGTTACATTGACTTTTGGCTGAATTCAAAAGCGATTTTTTTCATTGTAATTATTTTTCCATCATCAAGGAAAGATTGCAGTCAGTCCTGTGTCATAAAGTATATCGAAATACTTTTAAAAAGTGACATGTATGCATTTTGTTAACTGCCTACAAATATTTAACGATTCCCTGACATTGTCTCAAATTTGGAATTTTAGATTTTGGGGAGTTTGTGGAGTTAATTTTATGATTGAGATTTTTTTTTTTTTTTTTTTTTTTAAGTCAACAGATTTATTAAAAATTTCTGAAAATGGGACACCATCACAAACGGTTGCTAACAACATCATCTCCTATTTTTCTTTTTTTTTTCTTGAAAATTTTCTGGTTGGATTCACTTTTCGACTGAACCAAATTCACTCTTGAGTTTTGGGCGGCGGCAATGACGCAAGAGTCCTCAAGAACCTTGCTCACCCGGTCGCATCGCGTCGCTTTTGAGCGTCTCATTTATTACCGATCTCATTCGTCAAGGTAGCTGCTGCGTCAGATCTGTTTTCTTTGAATTTCTTTTTTTATCATTTGGGACGGAAATGTGATCGCGCTGCTGACAGCGAAAGAATGCAGCGCACACGCTCACCAGAACGCCGTCGCGCACGAAATGACGACAGACGCAAAGGAGGTTTTCCGATGCATCGACGCGATTAGTGGTCGAAAAATATATATATATATTTTTAAATAATTTTTTTTTTAAACGGCAACATTTTTTTTTCTTCAACAAATGATAACAAAGAGAACTTCAAATGATGCTTAGAGCGGAGTGAAAAATGTGAGGACGCTTGCCTGTGTCGCTGACCTGCGGGGGCGCCGGCAGTGGGCTCGCTGGCTGGCTGGCTGGCGCTGGCTGGTCTTGTGCTCGGGATGAGAGATGAGCTTTAAATGCCACGCTGGCGGGAATGCGCCGTCTCCTCTTTAGGGAAGCGGATTAGCTGGCAGGCCAATGGACGCGCAAGGTCGTGTAATACAAGGCACGCACACACACACACATGGACGGAGGGCCCCCCCCTTTAAATAACCGACTGACCTTTAAGATGGTTTTCTTCCCCCCTTTGCCACGATGACGATGATGGACGCAATGTCAGCGAGGAGGATCGAGATGAAGGTGAACCGAGGAAGACGAAGATGAGGAGGATCGAGATGAAGGTGAACTGAGGAAGACGAAGAAGGTGACGAAGAAGGTGAACCGAGGAAGACGAAGATGAGGAGGATCGAGATGAAGGTGAACTGAGGAAGACGAGGATGAGGAGGATCGAGATGAAGGTGAACCGAGGAAGACGAGGATGAGGAGGATCGAGATGAAGGTGAACTGAGGAAGACGAGGATGAGGAGGATCGAGATGAAGGTGAACCGAGGAAGACGAGGATGAGGAGGATCGAGATGAAGGTGAACCGAGGAAGACGAGGATGAGGAGGATCGAGATGAAGGTGAACCGAGGAAGACGAGGATGAGGAGGATCGAGATGAAGGTGAACCGAGGAAGACGAAGAAGGTGAACTGAGGAAGACGAGGATGAGGAGGATCGAGATGAAGGTGAACCGAGGAAGACGAGGATGAGGAGGATCGAGATGAAGGTGAACCGAGGAAGACGAGGATGAGGAGGATCGAGATGAAGGTGAACCGAGGAAGACGAGGATGAGGAGGATCGAATGAAGGTGAACCGAGGAAGACGAGGATGAGGAGGATCGAGATGAAGGTGAACCGAGGAAGACGAGGATGAGGAGGATCGAGATGAAGGTGAACTGAGGAAGACGAAGATGAGGAGGATCGAGATGAAGGTGAACCGAGGAAGACGAGGATCGAGATGAAGGTGAACCGAGGAAGACGAGGATGAGGAGGATCGAATGAAGGTGAACCGAGGAAGACGAGGAAGAGGAGGATCGAGATGAAGGTGAACTGAGGAAGACGAGGATGAGGAGGATCGAATGAAGGTGAACCGAGGAAGACGAGGAAGAGGAGGATCGAGATGAAGGTGAACTGAGGAAGACGAGGATGAGGAGGATCGAATGAAGGTGAACCGAGGAAGACGAGGATGAGGAGGATCGAAATGAAGGTGAACTGAGGAAGACGAGGATGAGGAGGATCGAGATGAAGGGCGGGCACGGGATGAGGACGTCGAGGCCGAGGGAGTGCGACGGAGGCGGGTATGAAGACGGACGGGAGGACGAGTCTGAAGACCAAGACGAAGGCTGAGGAGGACGAGAAGGAAGCTGGCGCACGAAAGAAGATCAAACGAGGAAACGGAAAGTTGAGGATGAAGATGGGCAAGAAAAGGTTCCGCTCGGAGCGCCCTGCTCGAAGCGTTTGGATTGGGCGGCAACTTTTGACGGCCACTCCCTCAATGCTGTTGCCACGGTGATGACGCTTTGAAGTCAAGAATCAAAGCGATCGCTTCAATGTGGGGGTTTTTGATTTGGATTTTTTTTTAATTGCCTCAATCAAACGCCAAACTTATTTTGCGAGCCGCCCCCGTCGGACGGCCGAGCCGCCCCCGGACGCTTAGGCGTCGCCCTCGAACATTTTCTTCCTGCCGTCCATGCCCGACTTGTCCTCGATGTTCTTGCGCCAGTCCACAACGTCGCGCAACTCCTTGTCCTGCAAAAGAGACGACGGGAAGAATCTGCAATCATTCCAAATTAACAACCGTCGTCAACGTTCTGGGCAACCTTCGCACGGCTGCCCCACAGTGTACCCCCCGTGCCTGTGTGGGTTTTCTCCGGGTACTCGGATTCCCCCCCCCCCCCACATTCCAAAAACATGCATGGGGCAGGATGATTGGATGCTCTCAATTTTGTCACCCTTACAAAGCGACTCCAATTGTTTATTTTTTTTTTTTTATCTTTGGGGGGGGGGGGGTTGCACTGTTAAATGAAAGGCGAAATGTCCAACGCGTGGCTGTCGCGCTGACCTCGTCCTTGACCTCCTTCTTGACCTGCTTGAGGTTGGCCCTGAGCTCCACGTTGACGGTGTGCTTGGAGCCCAGCAGCGCCTTCAGCATGGCGTCGGCCGACATGCGCACCTTCCTCAGCGTCGGCTTCTTGAACTTGCCCGTCACGTCCTGCACTTTGATCTTCAGGTCTTCGATCTGGAAAATCAAATCAAATCAAATCCCTGCCGTTTGACACGATTAGCCAGCCGAGCCATGCGACACGCGTCAAGTTGGCTCCTCCCACCTCCTTGTTGGCCTTATTGACCTTCATCTCGAGGTCGTAGCGCTCCTCGTCCATCTTGTCGATCTGCTGGTGGATCTCCCTGCACAGCTCCTGCACACGCACATGGTCAATAGTTTAGGGGAGTGGGGGTCTGGTCCACTGTACTGGGCACCTGTAGCTCTTGCATGGTGTTGGGAAGCACCAGCGGGGGGCAGCAGCGAGCCATGTGACGCACCCGCTCTTCCTCGCGCTCGCGGGCCTCCCGCTCAAGGTGACCTTTGGCGATGGCCAGCATCACACTCTGAACACGCAAAGCAACGCGCACAACGTGAACAGCGGACCAGGATGATCACCGCGCGGGCACAAGTGTGCTATGCACGCTGCGTCGAGGATGACCGCATGCACCCAAGCTGAGAAATCTTGCGCAATGCTCATCAAACACCTGTTTGGAGCTTCCCATGAGTGGAGAGGTTCATTGGGCAACAGACGGGTGCCACGTCCGGGTACAAAAAGAGCGACCGGGGCGGAAGTGCATCAAAAACTGAATGCTGTACCGATGTGGGAATGACGTCACCGCTCGGGCGGAGGAAGGCTTTTCAGAAAAAACAAAGTGTCCTGTGGTCTGACGAGTCCGCATAGGGTAGAATGTGTGTCGTGTGTACGTAGTGCGATGGGGGGGGGCATGCATGGAGCGCGTACGTATCTGTACCTTGAGGTGATGTTTACGACTCAAAGACATTTTCTTCCTGGAAGATTTAAAGCCCAAAAAATAAACAAAACATTACAACATGTCGGGAGTATTTCAGATCAAATACAGTCCACAATAGCAATTAAACACCTCAAATGCGTAATCAATCGTTGTATTGTATAATCATGAACTATGTTTCTATTTGTGACTTACTCTGACATGTTGGATGGATTGACTGTCTTCAAGCTGTGAAAAGAAAAAAAAATCAAACTCGTTGCCTTGGTAACGACCAATCACGGGCCGGCTCCACCTGCGAATGTCACGTGACCAAAACGCAGAATTTTTCTGACTTCCCTTTTCACCAAATAAACGAAAACGTGCGACTAAACCAGCGGTCCAAATCAGACTAAATAGAATGTCACGTAAAATTCAAGATGTATTTTTATGTTGGGGAAAAAAAATGATCTTACCTTTGAAGAGAAGAAAAGGAGCAACGGCGAAAAACCCTTGAAAAGAAGTTGGCTTTACGTTCTGGCCTCTTTCCGCTTTATGGATGCAGATTTTCTTCACCATCCAATCGGGTGGCGGCATTTGCCAGCCCCGGCAGTTTAAGCTCCGCCCCTCCCAAAATAACGTCCACTTGTGCCTTCGAGTCCCAAAGTCCCACACGCGGAAGAAGTGGAAGTAAATAAATCGCGCGCGGGTTCGACTAAAAGCACTCCCGGGAACAAGCCTCGTACCCAATTGGTTCGGTTCAGGTTTGTAAATAGAACCAAACACAAAGTAAATAACGATTCTGTTTAAACGTCGCCGTGGGAACGGAGGGGGATGTTGTCTCCGGGAGGGGGCGTGGCTAGTGACAGACAAAAATGCAGCATCTGCGGAGAAATAAACGCAGCGGTCTGAGGTGAAGACATTTGTGCGGGTTTGAATGGTTAACGATTATCTTGCTCCCGCACAGTTGTCGACAACCAGCAGTGAAGTTATTTTTTACTTTCATTCTTGCTTGCTTGGCTCTCGACGAAGGCGGACGCTTTTGCTTTCTGCTCCTGTCCCCCACCCCCACCCCCACCCTTCCCTGTCACCCCAGGTCACATTTGATTTCACTTGGAGTGGCTCTTGCTTTGCATTCAGACATGCCAAACCTTTCCAATATTTTCTCAATATATCTGGATTGGTTCAATGTGATTGAGCCCACATTTTGCTTGAAATCAATCCCAATGAAATGAGTGAGGCATCCGAGATCTTTCATCCTAAACTTACTCTTGAGTTTCTCTTTGATCTCGCATAAACACCTCTCATTGCTGGCAGCCACAATGATATCATCGACCCACACTAACAAAATTTCTTTTTCTTTGTCAGACATTTTGGTGTAAATACAGTGGTCTGCTTGACTCTGTACAAACTCGTTCGCAAGTAAAAACTCATGAAGCATCATGTTCCAATTTCTCCCAGACTGTTTGAGGCCATATATGGATTTGTTTAACTTACACACAAGTTGTACACCATCCCTTTGTTTCACACAAAAACCTTCAGGTTGATCCATGTATAGTTCGCAGTCAATAGGTGCATGTAAGTATGCTGCCTTCACGTCCATTTGGTGTAACAGCAACTCATACTGTGCAGCAAGCTGCATCAGTAGTCGCAGTGATGTCAGATTAGCGGTCGGCGAAAATGTCTCAGAATAGTCAAGTCCTTCTCTCTGACTGTACCCTTTGGCTACATATCTCGCTTTATATGTTTCATTGCCTTTGTCATCCTCCTTTAAAGCATACACCCACCTTCCCCCCACTGTCTGTCTACCCTCCGGTAATGGCACAAGGGTGAAAGTGTCGTTCTCTTTAAAAGAAGTCATCTCAGCTATCATCGCCTTTCTCCACTTTTCTGACTTTGGCGATGCCATTGCCTAAATAGAATGTTTGTGGCAATCCCACTGTTGCTCTATAGCAGTAATCAATTGTGATCTCATTGCCTTTTATCACACATTCATAATCCTCTAAATATTTTGGTGTCTTCCTTTCTCTACCAGAAGTCGAGGAGTCTCATTACCATTGGTTGAGTCCGTGTCGCAGTCAGGTTTAAGCTCTGTTTCAGTGTCAGAATCTTTTCCTACATATTCCGTCTGTAACTGACTTGCTTTAGGCATAGTTACCCACTCTACATAGTGGTCCTCCAGTTGGGTCTTCTCGGTCTGCGTCTCACTCTCAGTCACGGTCTTTGTGATGAAGTGGACCAGTCTGTGTTTCTGAACTTTGTTTGTCTCTGGAAAATAAATCAAATAAGCAGGTGAATGACGGTCAAAACCAACAAAGATCCCCTTTTGCCCTTTGGATCTAGCTTTCTCCTGTTTTGCTCATACACCATGCATTCTAGAACCAAACTTTTTCATTTTTGACAAATCTGGTCTTTTCCTGTGAAAAGGAAATAAGGAGTCTCCCCTGTTCTTTCGCAGTAACATCTGTTCCGTATAACTGCTGCTGTTCTGGCTGCATATGGCCATAGCTTTTGGGTAAGCCTGATTCGATCAGCATACACCTGACCATCTCAAACAATGTGCGCCAGTTCCTCTCTGCTGTCCCATTTTGATGTGGGGAGTAGGCGCTGATCTCTCATGTTTTATCATATTATCTCAAGTAGAGATTGATACTCTTTTGAAACAAACTCTGTCCCATTATCCGATCTCATTAGCTTCACTTTACCATATGGTGCTGTGTCTGCCAAGAACTGCTTTGTAGCCTCGACTGCCATGTTTTTGTTCCTGAAAGTATACAAAAACAGCTCCAGAAAAAGTCATCAGTAAAAGTGATGGCATATTTGTACCCGTCGAATGACTCTGGGTCAATAGGCCCACCTAGATCTGTATGTACCAGCCCTAATGGCTCTTTAGCTCTCACATCACTTTTCCTGTTTCTATTCTGGGTGAATTTCCCTTGAATACAGGTTTCACACTGGTTAGGTCTAGTTTTGTTACTAATTTTCATACCTTCTACCACAGCTTCAAGCTTAGCAATATCACCATAGTTACAATGGCCCATTATCTCATGCCATGTTTTCATGTCTAAAGATGCATTGCAGGAGTCCTCACTGCATTCAGAATTTTCTGTGACAATGTCAAGATAGTACATTCGGTCCTTTACAATCATCTTGCATATTGTCCCATCTGAAAGAATCATTTTGTTGTCATTCTTCGCAAAGTTGAACTTCGCTCCTTTCGAAGTTGCTGCATCCACAGAAAGGATATTCTGCGGGTATTCTGGGATGAGAGAGCATTTGTGAGCTTGACACTCACTACTCGTCCACTGCTGTCGGCCAGCTTGATTTGCGCGTCCCCTTCTTCTCGACACTTCCGGTGATCCGTCTTCCATCAGCCAGCTGCATGATGTGATCTTTAGGCGGAAACTCTCATCAAATCGGATGAATGCGGTCTTGTCGGTGATTATGTGGGCAGAAGCACCGCTGTCCACGAGTAGTCCATATTGCTGCGCTCCCTTGGGTCGCCATTCACTCACCGAACAATAATGTTTCTTCTTCTTCCCTCGAAGATTTGGCTTGGTCTCTGCCACGGAAAACTTTTTCGAATCGTCCATAACTGTAGCCACTTTATTGTTCTTATCAGCTTTTGTCGTTCGCTTGTGTGGTTTCTTATCCTTACTTGTGCAGTCTCTTGCTTTATGCCCCACTTTCTCACAAATAAAGCATTCTCCATTGAAGACGTATTTCTTGTCTTTTTCTTTGGGCTTCGACTTGAATGACTTGGCGGTCATTACTTCATCTGGTCTGGGCCTGCTTCGGTAGCGGAGGGTGCATTCAAAACTTCTCAGCCTAGTCTTGAATTCAGCAAGGTTAACACTTCCCTCGTTTGAGTCACATGCACAGAAAATGGGTTGTACTCATCAGTGAGTCCTTTCAACACCATAGCCACCAATAGTGCATCGCTTAGGTTCTCTTTAGCTCTTTGTAGCGCGGCCACTAGCTTCTCGACACGTGCTAGATAGCCCGCTAGCTCCTCGCCGTTATCCATTAGCATATTGGTTAGCTCTGTGTACAGCCCGACAATTCGCGGCTTTTCTTCGGACTCAAAATGGCGTCTCAATATTTCCAGACTTTTCTTACCATCTTCTGGTGCTTCATACAGGATGAGTGTCAGTGTTTTATCATCCAAGCAGCCGCTGAGTTCAGCATATGCCAGTTCGTTTTCCACACGGTTTCTGTTGCGGCCTGTTCGCTGGATCCGTAGCTACATCACACCGAGGATAGCATCTTTTAGCCCGATGGTTTTCAAGTATGCTAGGAACCTCGCCTCCCAGATGTGATAAGCGGGCCTCATCTCCGTCAAATCGCGGCGGTAATCCTCTCCCATG
The DNA here is from genome assembly GCA_026261675.1 of Hippocampus mohnikei. Classification (NCBI taxonomy): domain Eukaryota; kingdom Metazoa; phylum Chordata; class Actinopteri; order Syngnathiformes; family Syngnathidae; genus Hippocampus; species Hippocampus mohnikei. The sequence goes on from JAKGUB010000330.1 coordinate 1,049,315, forward strand.
GAGCGCCGCTGTGCCTGGAACCCACCTGGGCCCATAACCTGTTGATCCTTCTGCTGCGGAAGTCCTCGCTGTTCATGTGTAGGCATCATTGCTGGTGACTACACTCGGTTGAGCACAAGACAGGAGACGATTCTTATTTTCTTTGTGTGGTCGCTATCACTGAGTCGCTAAACACCTGGCGTGCCACAGTGCACCTTCACTGCCAGAAGCGAACTGCAGGGAAGCTCCACCCCCTTTATTTACATACACCCCAGAACATGGTATCCCTCCACACAAAATAGTGCCAACATTAAACTCTAATGCTCGTGGCGTACATCGTCACCCAACAGACACGTTACCAGGCGAGTTACTCACGTGTTATAAAACTTCAGTCACACAAAACACACATTTTAAATGACCCCAAAAGAAAAGGACGATGCTAAATCATTAACAACAAACTTTTTTTTTATGCCTTCTTTGGAGCAGACTATTATGAAATCACGGAGTCGTTAGCCTGCATGAGATGTGAAGCCAGACTCATAACAAAATATAGTTTCTCCCAATGTTATATTGAAAAAAATGCAGTTTTTCGAACGTAAAGAAAAACGGAGAGCTCCAGATGATGACGTGCCTGCATTTACAAGATTTCCTTTACGCACACAACAATGCGATCATGCTTATTGCCAATTTTGACAATCGTGACGTTTGAATCAAACGCAACAAAGTTAAAAATAAATTCCTCCAAATATTTTAAAAAAAATCTTTGCTCTTCCGGGTACCCATAAAAATGTGGAGGCGCACGTCTGCCCCCCACAAGGATCCTAATGAGCATGCAGTATCGATTTTGTCTTGACACCAATTTATTTTCTTTTCAAACGACCAAAACGTCATCATATCAGTCAGCTTTTATTGAACGAACAGTCCAAACGTGGTCGCACCACCGACGAATCACCTGAGAACATCGAGGAGAACAAAAGTTCACGTTCACCTTCACCATGGACGCAGAAAACCGAAACCGCTAATATACAACAGCTAGCCAGCGTTCACGAAAGCTCACGTTTGCACGATTAAAAAAAACCCCAAATCTAAGAGAAATTGAACAACACATGTCGAGAAAAGGTGCAAATGTCACATCACAAACCAACCAAAGACGCTTTCCTTCCGCGTTAGCGTAGCCGCCGCTAGCCACTTCGAGATGTTAGCATCCGGCTAGCGCGGTTGAACGAAATCTTTTTAGGAAATATTTGCATATATCAAAAAAAGGTTTGTCATCAAGAGGCAAGGAGTCGACTCCTGACAACTCAAAGAAACAAACCAAGTCAACTTAAAGAAACAAACCAACGTCACCATTTGACACTTTGAGCCGAGTTCTCGGTGACATAATTGGAGGCGACCCAAAATGGCGAGCTCAAGAAAGCATTCGTGCCGATTGGGGAAGGAAAAAAAACTTTCTACTCACTTGCTAAATATCGGCCGGCCTCGTAAACGATCCTTCGATCGTTTAAAAGTCAAATGTGAAGCTTTACAGGACCCTTAAAAGGATTCAATTTCTCCTTCACAAGTTGAAGTGTCTCAGTGGCCACGCCTTGATTAGCTTCATTTTCTGTTCGCCGGTATGAAGGCGACACCGAAAATAAGTTCGACGTTGAAATTAAAATTGCAGCATGGCGAGAAAAAATGTGGCAAGCAGGTCAAATATGAGCTGTAAGAAAGTTTGATTTCATATTGAAGAACGAAGGAAAATAACCAATACATCGACATTTTGGGGGAGTACAAAATGAGTAAATGACCAAAAGGGAAAGTGGTATTTTAGAACCAGAATAAATTTGGAACAAAAATCGGAAAATGTCAGCCCACGTTAGAGGAAAACAAGTCCAAATATGACCAGAAATAAAAGTGAATCAAGTTCGAAAATAAATTTGGAACATTAGCCCAAAATAGTCAAACTCTGTTTCAGGTTGTGGGAATTTTTCACGTTGGGTTATTAAAATGTTGACTTTATTCTCATGATATGAACGTCTCTTTTGCATTTTCACCTCAAATAGTTTTACCGTGTTGTCGAACCAAACCAAAATGATTATCGCAGTGAAGCGCGACAAGGACCTTCCATCATGCGCTTCTTTCAAATATCCGCCAAAATCCAACTGGTGCACAGCGAGAGTTCTTCCTCACAGAGGACACAGCTCAGTGCGGGTCCACGTTGTTGTTCCAGCAGCAGACGAGCACATCGAATAAGAACATCAACACAAAACATCTCGCCGAGAACCGGGGAAGATTAACACCAACTGAGTTTCTGAAGAGGACCACTTGGGAGGATCCTGCCGAGAGAAAAGTGCGCTCAACTGGACCGCCGGCTACCAGAACCACGTCACTCACGCAACTGCTGAGAGCTTGCCGTGGAGATGAAATCCAGACGTCTTGGGGGAGAAAACGCCCAAGAGGGATCTCATCGCGCAACATGGGCGGAACCAGAACCACACCCGCCGTCTCCTGAGACGTTGGGACGGGGAGAAAAACCGATCGAGTTCATCGCAGAGATCTAGTGGAGGTCCACGAGACACCACTTGGGAGCAGAAGCGCACCCCAGGACCGAGAACCGAGTCACACATCTCCTGACGTGTGGTGCTGATGGAGCTTTAAAAAAAAAAAAATCTGAGAGGGAAGACTCACAAAAAGGATCAAGTAGACCACCGACCACACCCGTGGAACCAGAACCAGGTCTCGCACATCTCCTGAGATATTGGGAAGAAACTAAAGGATGGTGGACAAGCTGCAGATTGTGGCGATGTCGCTCCCACATGGTTCAAGAAGCACACCTCTGGAACCAGCACCGGGTTTCAGGCGTCATCACAGACGTTGGGGATGGAGCAAAAAGGAAAAAAATCCTTCGGAAGGGAACACAGAAAAGATGACATCCAAGTCCATCCCCCATAAAATTGCGGGACCATCTGGTACTCGAACCACATCACGCAGAGTCGCCGACAGAGTTCTTCTCAAATATCAATTGGAGGCTCAGACAGCACCTGGTTCACTTAGACCGTGACACGGTGGGGATGGGGCTTCAAAAAAAAACAAAAACTCGATTTTCGTCCATAATCCGTTCCAGAAGGCTGTTCGTAAACCGAAATTGTTTGAAAACCGAAACCACGCTCTTTTCAAAAGAAACTGAATTACTTCCGCGTGTGAGGAAGGCGAGAGGATTCAAATGGTGCATTCAAGTGCGCTCAGTTCGTTCGAGAACCGAAATTTGTTCGTCAAAAAAAATTCGCCAAATTTTTGCTCGAAAACCGAATCGGTTGAGAACCGGGACGTCCGAAAACCGAGGTTTGACTGTAAAAAATGGCAGCTCAACTGGAGGCCCACCAGACATCGCCTGGTACCAGAAATGGGTTTCACACATCTCCTCCAACTCAAATTCTTGGGGTTTGAGGCGAAAAAACGTTACGCGGCGGCCCATCAACGCAATCGATGAAACAAGGACCGCATTTCCCGTGTCTGTTGAGATGGCACCAAAAAAAAAAAATCTCCAGAGATGTGGTGATGGAGCTAAAAAATAAAAATAAAAAAATCAGAGAAGATAGGCCAAAAACCTGAACTGTGGGCCCAGCCATGCAACACCAAATCTCCGGAACCAGAGGCAGGTTTCGCTCATCTCGAGCTGTTTGTTGCAATGGCCCTTGAAAAAAAAAAAAAAAAAGCCCACAACCATTTTCTTGGGGGGGGAGAGCGCTCAAAAGGTCAACTTGAGGGTCCGCTGGACCACGTGGCACTCTAACCCCATTCAACAGAGTCAAAGAGTTCTTGACAAACATCAACCGGAAGGTCCGCTAGGAACCGCACTCACCGGAACCCGAACCGGTTCTCGTCACGTCGCCGACAAGTTGGGACTCGGGCCGGGGGGAGACCGGGGCAGCAAGGTTTGCGGCGGTCTGGCGGGAGGGCGGAGTCAGGTCCAGGCCACTTTCCTGGAGATGGCCTGCTTGAAGCCCTCCGGGTCGGCGTCCCCGGGCCTGAGCGCCCTCTCCAGGCCGACCAGCAGGTTGCGGTGACACTCGCGGATGTTGACGGGATACCTGGCGCGGAGGAGCTCGTAGGCGGCCACCAGCCGCATGTTGCGCTTGAGCATCAGGTACTGGATGACGCAGGTGGGCGCCAGGGAGAAGCCGTCGCCGCAGTGGACCAGGACCCGCTTGCGCTTGCCGGCCGAGGCGTGGATGCACTCGTTGATGTCCTCGAAGCAGCGCTGCTTGACGTCGGCGATGTCCACCTTGAGGCGGGACCAGCTGTGGCGGGCGCCGCGCGAGCAGGTGCAGGGGATGAGGCTGAGGGCGGGCGCCGCCCGGCCCGGGGCGCCGCTCACGTCGATGATGCTGTCGATGTTGTTGCGGCACAGCGCCCGCCCGTTGTAGGCCGCGTTCAGGTTGCCCACGTAGATGTAGTCCGTCACCTTGGAGATGACCGGCTCAAAATGCTGCGGGAGGGCCCCGCCCCCGGCCCCGCCCCCCGCCTCGCCTCCGGGCTGCTCGTGGGCGCCGGCCGGGCCCGTGGCCGCCCGCCGGCTGTAGTTGCGCAGCTTCTTGGAGCCCGATCGAGACGGCGGGTTGGAGTCCGACTCGGAGCTGACGTTCCACGGCGGCGGGAAGAGCGAGAAGCGAGCCGCGGCCTTGGACGACGGCGGCGGCCCCCCCCCCGGGGCGCAGAAGAGGGACGCCCGCTCCAGGGAGCCCGTGCTGCTGGCGGCGCCTGCGCCGTGGGCCTGCTCCATCTGATCGGGACATCGCACGCGCACGCACACGAGCTCGTTTGTGTGGCGGCAAAAAGCGCTTCTTTCCTACCCGATCGGGCACGGGTGTCAAACTCAAGGCCCGGGGGCCAGATCCGGCCCGCCGCATCATTTTATGTGCTTGCTCAAGAGAAACCATAACTAGAACGTGGCCCGCGGCAAAAACGAGTTTGACACCCTTGCTATCGGGTGCGCCACGCATCGCAGCCAAGACGCCCCCCCCCCCAAAAAAAATCCACTTTTGCGGTCACCAAATCCGCTCTTCCTCGAAACGTGGTAATCTGAGCGCGCACCTGAGCTTTGAGGTTGTTCTTCCACTCCTGCGTGTCGAGGGCTCTGAAGCGCCCGCTGCTGTCGGACGACACCGACACGCAGAGGGGCCGGCGGCGGTGAGCCCGGGGGGGCAGCTGGGGCGTGAGGGCGGCGGCGGCCGCCGCCGCGTCCGCCGCGTCTCTTCTACTCATCGTCAAATCGGGACACGAACCTGAAACAACAAAGGAGGCGAACGTGGGGGGGGGCCTTGGTTTCGAATGTGGACGTCCAACGGGATGCTGCTTTTGAAAAACGTCGCAAATATCCGCAAGATTCGTGGCCCGTCGGCAGATGAAAATGCAATCGATTCAACAATGGCGGAGAAAAGACTTGAATGTCGATTCTGAATGAGAACATGATTTAAACATCAAAACCGACATGAAATCTTGAACTCATTCACTCCCAAAGACGTTTTTAAACGTCTTTTCAGACTTGGTCCAGGTTTGGCTGGTACTGAATGAGTTAATATGAACGAGAAAAAAAAACATTAATCTGACTTGACAAATTCTAGAAAAATAAAAAGCAGGAGGTGCAAGGGACGTCCACGGACTCACCGCTCATCACCCACAGATTCAGCTAATCACAGATTTGTTTTTCAGTATTGACATTTTTTTCACTTTTGTTTTGGCGAGTGCAAAAATCACATTTATTAAGGTTCAAATTAAAATATGAAACTATCTTTTTTTTTTTTAACGTGGCATCACTTTTTTCGTGCTGTAGGAGCAAGATGCCTCCGTGCCGTTGCATGCAAAGTCTGTTGAAGTTTATTTGAACGTATGCAATGTTCGTCTTCCGTTATTTTGATCTAAAACGAAAAACGTACCAGCACATTCCAGGTGACCGATGGACTGAATGTTGAGAGTGTTGCGGTCGCTGAAGATCTTGTGAAAAGCGTTCACGAGTCCTGCTGGAGACAAGGAAGCCACGGAGAGGGTCCCCCTTGATGTTTTAAAGCGCAAAGCGAGCAAGCGGACTTACCACCGCGGCGTCCGTCGGGCTTACGGCTCGGCCCCTTTTCAGCAGCCGCGATGTCGCTCTCGGGGCGGGCGTCCATGTCGGGCCTCCTGCATACAAGGGCACAAGCAGCCGCCGGCTCAAGCGTCGCGTCATCTTGTCGGCCGAGCGGGGCAACGCGCCACCTCCATCGGACGGAGGCGCGCGCACGAGCCGCTTAAAAGTTATGGAGCGGCCAAATCAACGTGGGGCAATCACGTCATGTCGTCACACCTTAGCAACTGTCGCCATGCTAACGGAACTCGTTCGTGTCGGCGGGGGAGCGAATCGTATCAGACGCCGCCGGCTAGCATTGCTAACCGGCGATGTGTCGCTCCTTCACGGCTTTCCGAGCGTATTCCGCATTTGACCTCCGATCAAGACAAACGCCATTTAACTTTGGCAAGCTCCTGTTAAGACTAGTTCAACGGCTACTTATCTGGAGCTAGCCAGCCAGCTAGCTAGCTAGCCGCTCCGCCAGCCGAGCAGCGCGAGCCAACCCGGAAACGCGTCTTGTTTTGCCGCCTTCTTGTGAGTACTGGGGGAATGACTGCCCCCGCGAGGATGGCGAGGAGACTGCAATTTAAGTTTTTATAGCATTTGTCAATACTGAAGTGAGCGCATTAGAACCAAATTGGGACTGACCAAAAGCTAGTTAGCTCGCCCGGAGACTCGTAGTTTTTGCCTTTTTCTTTGTCGAATTATTTTCCCAGTTAACGCATGAATCCTTGTTTTAAACATAAAAATACAGGAATCAAAAACAAGGTTGGAGAAAGATTGCGGCTCTGTTGCCATCGAAGTCAAACACATAAACCAAAGAAATGTCCAAAGTGGCAACGCAGATTAAGAATTGATCAAGGAAACAAGAGTAGGGATTGACAGGAAGTAAAACTACAAGTACAACTCACTGCGCGCGTGTGTGTGTGCAGCTCGTCCGAGCATCCACGGACTGACTCACAGCAACGCTTGCACCTACTCAGGGTTTTTTCTTTTTTTTTTCTTCCTGATGCTGCGCTCTATGTCATTGGACCACTGGTAACTTGGTAACCTGATGTCAACGCTCATCCTCCTCTAGAGGCTTTGTCAAGTAGAAAGCCAAGCACAATGGACCCACAAGTTTATTTTTCCCCCCCGATTTGCATATAAAGCTTACTGTGCGACAACGTTATTTTTCCATGTACAAAATAATGAATTTGGAGAGTTTCCGTAACTTCCGAATTTTCGTGGGTGCATTTCGTTGTGTTGCAGATTTGGTCCAAGAAACGGAGCAAAAACGAGTCGAGTGTCCCAAGCTGATTTGCCCCGTGGATCAGTTTGGTGTGACTTGTCCGTCAAAAGTGTTGACGTGGGTTCACAAAGCATCTTTGGCGCCCTCTGTAGGCCAGCGGTGTCACTGCACGTCGATGATTGGCGTGAGGCGGAAGCAGCACAAAGCAGGAGGAGGAGGACTCGGCAGCTCAGCTTGATTGCTTCGAGGGCTCACTGGGGACGGACGCAACAACAGCGGACCACTCGAAAAGAGTACATCGAGATATTTACCTACGAATACGTACAAAGATGAACCAGGAGTGGGCAAACTTGCGCTCATGAGTCCAATTTTGATGTTCAAAAGGGACGGACGGATGGGGCGGTTTTGTTTATCAATTGGGCAACAAAAAAACATGTCAAAGGTGTACATTATTTTGTAAAAAATAAAAGAATTAATGCATGTTACATTATTATTGTTCTGGTATTCTTATTATAATATTAATACCACTGATGCAAGCCATTGGTGGGGGGAATTGCAACAAAAGAAATGAACGCAAATGTCGATGATATTATTATTCGGAATAGTGCAATTATTTTACCTCTGTCAGGGTCGGTCTGAGACTCCAGAGGGCGCCCTAACGCCAATCATCGGCGTGCAGTGACACCGCTGGCCTACAGAGGGCGCCAAAGACGCTTTGTGAACCCACGTCAACACTTTTGATGGACAAGTCACACCAAACTGATCCACAGGGGCAAATCAGCTTGGGACACTCGACTCGTTTTGGCTCAGAAGGGCAAGTTATTGGCGAAGGGCAAGTTGTTGGCGAGCGGTATCTTCTTCTTGAGGGCGAGGGCGGCGTTGACCTGCTGCGCCGACAGCAGCGCGTGCCACTGCGCCACGGGCCGGCGCGGGTTGGCCAGCATGTCGGCCCAGTGCCTCAGCTGGTTGCCGGCGGCGTCGCAGCCCAGGAAGATCTTGCCCGTCGAGTCGTTGGGCGTCACGGGGTCGTGATCCCACACCGAGATCACCACGTTGACACGCTGGCCCACGCAGAAAAACATACGGCGCGTTTATTGTCGGCGGATGGCACGCGCCGGCGCCCCCTACCTGAATTTGCTCCATGGTGACTTTGAAGGAAAAGGCCTCGTTGTAGTACGGGTTGAGCGTGTTCTTCTTGATGGACGTCTTCTTCTTCTTCCACTTGCGCTTGTCCAGAGCCAGCTGCACCTTCACGTAGGGATCTCAACGACAACGACAACAATAACGATCCACTTTCAGCGCCGAGGTGCCGATGAGGACAATCAACTATGCGAGCGACCGGGCCACGCCCCCTTGAGGACGGGAGTGGCACTTGGCCGGATTACTAACCCGAGCTTCCATCCAGGTCGGTGCTCTTGAGGTTTTTGGCTTCCAGGACGACCACGGTTAGTTTGCCGGATGTCGGGACGTAACGCAGGGACAAGCAGATCTCACCGAGGTTCTCCTCCTGGATTCAGAAGATGCGATCGGGGGGGGGACGTTCAGACGGCTGCCGACTGCCCGAAGACAGCCGAGATAGGCCCCACAGGAGGATAAGCGCTTCGGACTTGGGGAGTCTAGTCTCAACTAGGTTCAGGTTGTCGCTACCTTATCCTCACGACCGAAAGGCACACTGAAAAGTCGCCAAAATGGCCGCGGCGCCTAGAACTCGGCACCGGGTTGAGGTCTGACCTCCATGTCGGCAGGCTGGTCGAGGTCCCTCCACTCCTCGATGACGTGATTCCAGTCCACTTGTCCGAGCTTTAGGCGCAGTTCTCCAATGATGTCGTGTTTGGTGAAGCGGTCAAAGTCGAAAACCTGCAGCACGGCCGTCGACTTCATCAGATTCGCCTTGGAGATCTGACAACAAAGCGACACAGCGTTTTCGAGCTCGAACGATGCTTCTCGTCCCCTTTGCGCATCAAGCGACCGTAGGACCACCTCAGAATCGGGTTGACCCGTTTGGAATTCATGTCCCGGACTCCCCCTGAAGGCGAGCGGGGGCGTGTCTTCTGGTCGTACCTGGAAGGTGAAGGTCTCGTTGAAGGTGGCGTTGAGCGTGTTCTTCAGGACTTTGGTCTCGCAGGTCTTTGTCTTATCGGGCAGGAGGTAGACCTTGACGTAGGGGTCGGAGGTTCCTCCCACATCCATGGCCTTCAGGCTGCTCGCTTGCTTCACGCCCACCATCAGCTACACACACACACACACACACACCCGCGTAATTTCGTTGGGGTTCACTTGAAAGCGCGCCGTTCGAATATTTCCGTCACCTCGGCGAGAGCGGCGTTGAACTCCAGCGAGTACAGCAGTTTGCCTCGCGGCTTCTCGGGGGCGGCGGAGTTGACGTCGCCCTCGCCGGGTTGAGCCTGATGGCAAGCGTCGACAATGAGGGGCGGTCCGCGGCAACGCGGCGACGGTCCGGGCGTTCTTCTCACCGGCTTGCCTTTGGACCGGCCGCCGGGCGACCGCAGATCCGCCGGGCGCCCCGGCGGCTTCTGCCGTCGTTTCTTCCGACGGGCTCTGAAGCAGCACGCGCACACGCAACACACCGCCAGCAGGAACACGACGGCGCCCGCCGCGGCCAGCACGTAGACGGCCCAGGTTGGCACTGCAACACGCGCGCACGGCTCAACGCCGAGAGCTCAACTCATCCCCTTCATCTTCCCGGGAGACGCTTTGTAACGTGCACTACTGACACCTACGGGACTGGGGAAGCATTGGATGATCCGCCCCCTGCCCCCTGCCCCCCCCCCAGACCCCATTCGATACGAAATAGGTTTTCAGAGGTGTCCAAACTACGGCGCAGGGCCCATTTGCATACCGAAATACATTTTTGAATGGCCCGCAACAATTTTTTTTTTGCTTCGATCTTCATATCAGGCGTGTGTGTGTGTGTGTGTGTGTGTGTAATGTGTCTTTTTCGTTCCTTTGTCAAGCAGAAAGGGTGGTCTTCGCTTTGTAGGCCTTTTTGCTTGGTCCTCACTGTGCCACAAGTACGGGAATGTGTGTGTGTGAATGTGTGTTTATGTGTGTGTGTGTATGTGTGGGTGTGTGTGTGTGGGGGGGGTGTATGTGTGTGTGTATGTGTGTGTGTGCGTGTGTGGGTCTGTGTGTGTGTGGGTGTGTATGTGTGGGTGTTTGAATGTGTGTGTGTGAATGTGTGTTTATGTGTGGGTGTGTGTGTGGGGGTGTGTGTGCGTGTGTGGGTCTGTGTGTGTGTGGGTGTGTATGTGTGGGTGTATGTGTGTGTGTGCGTGTGTGGGTCTGTGTGTGTGTGGGTGTGTATGTGTGGGTGTATGTGTGTGTGTGCGTGTATGTGTGTTTATGTGTGGGTGTGTGTGTGTGGGGTGTGTGTGTGTGTGGGTGTATGTGTCTGTGTGTGTGTGTGGTGTGTATGTGTGGGTGTTTGAATGTGTGTGTGTGTATGTGTGTGTTTATGTGTGTGTGTGTGTGTGTGTGTGGGTGTGTGTGTGGGGTGTGTGTGTGTGTGGGTCTGTGTGTGTGTGGTGTGTATGTGTGGGTGTGTGTGTGTGTGTGGGGGGGTGTGTGTGTGTGTATGTGTGTGTGTGTGTGGGTGTTTGTGTGTGTTTGTGTGTGTGTGTGTTTTGTGTGAGTGTGGATGTGTGTGTGCATGTGTGGGTCTGTGTGTGTGTATGTGTTTATGTGTGTATGTGTGTTTATGTGTGTATGTGTGTGGGTGTGTGTATGTGTGTGGGTGTGTATGTGTGGGTGTGTACGTGTATGTGTGGGCGTGTCTGCGTGTGTATGTGTATGTGTGGGTGTGTGTGTATGTGTTTATGTGTGGGCGTGTGTGGGTGTGTCTATGTGTGTGTGTGTGTGTGTGTGTGTTACCAACATGGAATTCTCTCGACGATTCCGTGAACGATGTCACTGGCTGACGTGTTCGTCTGCAAGATGTCAGAGATGGATGATGATAATGATGATGGTAATGATGATGATGATGAAGAAGAAGAAGATCGCAACATGATGGTGAAGATGAGGATGATGATGATGATGATGAAGACGAGGGTTCTGGAAGTGAGAAAAGAAGAGCGTGACCACGGCACTTACGATGCGGTCATCCGCTCAGACCGCTTGAGATCCGGCAAAGATTTTTTACTTGGAATCTCGTCAGCCTCCAACCTACAACTTGCTACACTAAAAACCCAAATCCAGTCCAGTCCAGTCCATGTGTTCAGATGGATTCGAAAGGTGATTTGTTTGTCATAAAACGCATGAAATTTCTTTTTTTTAATTAAATCATACAATTTCAATGATATTTAATGCATCGACGTTTGCTCATTAAAATGTTTCTATATACACTTTTATGAATTTCACACAAAAAGTGTCCACGGAATAATTGTAAATAATCAAATCAACATAGCAATTTTACACATGCATATTTTCCAAAGATGGGCACTTGACCCTCTTTTCCCCCCCATATTTGGTTGGCTGAAATAATTGTATGTAGCGATTTCAATTCCGTTTCAAACATATTTGTCTCGGTAAAGCGATAACTGCACGTGTACATTGAAATAGGCTCCGTCTTCATAATTGCTACGTCACCCCGGGCGGCTTCTGCCGTCGCTTCTTCCGACGGGCTCTGAAGCAGCACGCGCACACGCAACACACCGCCAGCAGGAACACGACGGCGCCCGCCGCGGCCAGCACGTAGACGGCCCAGGTTGGCACTGCAACACGCCGACAGCTCAACTCATCCCCTTCATCTTCCCGGGAGACGCTTTGTAACGTGCACTACTGACACCTACGGGACTGGGGAAGCATTGGATGATCCGCCCCCTGCCCCCCCCCCAGACCTCATTCGATACGAAATAGGTTTTCAGAGGTGTCCAAACTACGGCGCAGGGGCCATTTGCATACCGAAATACATTTTTGAATGGCCCGCAACAATTTTTTTTTTGCTTCGATCTTCATATCAGGCGTGTGTGTGTGTGTGTGTGTGTGTGTAATGTGTCTTTTTCGTTCCTTTGTCAAGCAGAAAGGGTGGTCCTCGCTTTGTAGGCCTTTTTGCTTGGTCCTCACTGTGCCACAAGTACGGGAATGTGTGTGTGTGTATGTGTGTTTATGTGTGTGTGTGTATGTGTGGGTGTGTGTGTGTGGGGGTGTATGTGTGTGTGTATGTGTGTGTGTGCGTGTGTGGGTCTGTGTGTGTGTGGGTGTGTATGTGTGGGTGTTTGAATGTGTGTGTGTGTATGTGTGTTTATGTGTGGGTGTGTGTGTGGGGGGGGTGTGTGTGCGTGTGTGGGTCTGTGTGTGTGTGGGTGTGTATGTGTGGGTGTATGTGTGTGTGTGCGTGTGTGGGTCTGTGTGTGTGTGGGTGTGTATGTGTGGGTGTATGTGTGTGTGTGTGCGTGTATGTGTGTTTATGTGTGGGTGTGTGTGTGGGGGGGTGTGTGTGCGTGTGTGGGTCTGTGTGTGTGTGTGTGTGTATGTGTGGGTGTATGTGTGTGTGTGTGTATGTGTGTTTATGTGTGGGTGTGTGTGTGGGGTGTGTGTGGGTCTGTGTGTGTGTGGGTGTGTATGTGTGGGTGTTTGAATGTGTGTGTGTGTATGTGTGTTTATGTGTGTGTGTGTGTGTGGGGTGTGTGTGTGTGGGTCTGTGTGTGTGTGTGGGTGTGTATGTGTGGTGTGTGTGTGTGTGTGGGGGGGTGTGTATGTGTGTGTGTGTATGTGTGTGTGTGTATGTGTGTGTGTGTGGGTGTTTGTGTGTGTGTGTGTGTTTTGTGTGAGTGTGGATGTGTGTGTGCATGTGTGGGTCTGTGTGTGTGTATGTGTTTATGTGTGTATGTGTGTTTATGTGTGTATGTGTGTGGGTGTGTGTATGTGTGTGGGTGTGTATGTGTGGGTGTGTACGTGTATGTGTGGGCGTGTCTGTGTGTGTATGTGTTTATGTGTGGGCGTGTGTGGGTGTGTCTATGTGTGTGTGTGTGTGTTACCAACATGGAATTCTCTCGACGATTCCGTGAACGATGTCACTGGCTGACGTGTTCGTCTGCAAGATGTCAGAGATGGATGATGATAATGATGATGGTAATGATGATGATGATGAAGAAGAAGAAGATCGCAACATGATGGTGAAGATGAGGATGATGATGATGATGAAGACGAGGGTTCTGGAAGTGAGAAAAGAAGAAGCGTGACCACGGCACTTCCGATGCGGTCATCCGCTCAGACCGCTTGAGATCCGGCAAAGATTTTTTACTTGGAATCTCGTTCGGCGACGACCGCTAATTGAAGGTTTATCTAGTTGGAGTCGACCTCGAAACGGAGTTTGAGTTGAACTTCAATCTCGTCAGCCTCCAACCTACAACTTGCTACACTAAAACCCAAATCCAGTCCAGGATCCGTCTTCATAATTGCTACGTCACCATATTATGAAAAAAAAATAGCATCCATTATTTTGAAATGGAAACCCTTCGATTGATCAATAGCAATGAACAAAAAGTTGAACGCCCTTGAGGATGAAATGCCACGAAACCCAAAAAAACGGACTGCAGAAGACCCCTCATCAACAAACGCCCACGCCGAGCTCCCGCCCCGGGACGTTAAATTTCGAACAAGACAAACACGTTCCTTCGCTTGCTCCGGCGCGCATTTGCCAAATTCAACAACGCAGAGTCAACATGACGTTTACTCACCGATGTCACGGGACGGTCCGCGGGGGACGTTGGCGAGGCCGTTTTCACTTGGTCGCAAGCTCTGCGGAGTGCGGCGAGGACGGCAAGGGGGCAAGCGAGGAAGGAAGGAAGGAAGGAAGGAAGCCACGCCGAGGGTGGAGAAGGAAAAACATTTGAAGATCCATGAAAGAGGAAACGTCTCCTCCCTCCCGATATGCTCACGACCGACCACGCTCATCGGCTCACGTCGCTTCCTGATGCGAGTTAACAATTCTAGTCCCACAACAAGTTATAGTCTCAAAACTAAGTAGCTTTGGCTCAATATTCAGTCTGGGTTCTTGTCTGGTCTCACTTAGATCTCAGTCTAACTATATTTAGCTTTGGGTTTTAATCGGTCCAGGTACGAGTCCTAGTCGAGGGTATAGTCTAACCAGGACCAGCGTCTCCTCTCTATTACATTATTCCAACTAAGTTTATGTACTAGTCTGACTAGGTTTAGGTTCTACGCTAAATACGGTTTTGTTCTAGTGGAACCAGGTCTAGGTTCTCGGCTAAGGAGGTCCTGATTGCAAGCTAACTGGTCAGAGTAGAGCTCTGCGCAGTTTTCTGTCTGACCTCCAGCTAGTTTTGCGTCCTCGTAGCCTGGCTAGGTTTCAGTTTTAGGTTCTAGTCCAACTAGGCTTCGCTTCTGATCTCATCAAGTTTAACTCATTCAGTGCCAGCCAATTCTGGACCAAGTCTGAAAAGACGTTAAAAAACGTCTTTGGGAGTGAATGAGTTGAATTCGAGTCGACCGCGGTGTGGTTTAGTCAAAGTAGCACAAAGTTGGAGTCTGACTCGGTGGAGGCTGGGGCACGAACTCGACGCACTACACCTCGGGTATGTCAAGTCCGAGACGAAGTCCGTCTGGGTGCGAGGCTTATCTCACTATTTACAGACTCCAACCTATATATGTCTCGTCCCACCAGGTATAGGTCCTGGCCTAACTCGGCCGATGTTCTTGTCCTCCTTGGTTTAGGTTACATAACCTTTGTATACTTTCTCGCCCAACTTAGATCCCGACTTCAGTTGATTTAGGTCTGGTCTGAGTAGGTCCGGGTCCCAGAACACAGTAACTACGTCTCACTGAGATTGTAGTCTAACTCGCCCTAGGTTCCAGTACAGACCAACCAGGCAGAGATCGGAGTCTATTGAAGTTGATGCGACCCTCGGACAAGGCTAACCGAAGCTACGTTGGTCTAGTCCAGGGGTCTCCAACTCCGGGCCTGCAGGGCTACTGTCCTGCCCCTTTTCCAGCTCTCCCAGGAGCAACACACCTGATTCCAATCATCAGGATCTTTCTCATGCTGCTTCAGAGCCGGCTGATGGGCTGATTGTCTAAATCAGGTGCTGGGAGAGCCGGAAAACAGGCAGGACAGGAGCCCTCCGGGTCCGGAGTTGGAGACCCCTGGACTAGTCTGACTAAATCTTGACTCTCGTTTCACTCATTTGAGATTCTACTCTCAGTAGGCCGAGTCCAATAACGACTAACTACCCGTCAAAGTCGGTTTAAGACCTCATCTAACCAGGGTCAAGGCTCTGGTCTTAATAGTGGATCCGTTTTGGTGACACCTGAGCGCTTCCCGCAGAAAGGATATTCAATGTTCCCGGAGAACCCACATCCTCTTTGAAACCTGTCCACATTCTGTCAAGTTGACTCACAAAAAGAAAAAACGCTTTGGAGAGAAACAGGCCAAAGTGCCCTCAGCTGTTGACTTTTCCACTCATATGTTCCAACGGACGCGGGGCGACGCTCCGGGATGACCGCTTTTCACTCGTCGGCTTCATGCAAAAAGGCGACAGCCTGATGATGTCACACGCACGCTGGAAAACAAAAACAGGAAATAAAAGCCATTGGCGGCAAAAATCCAGAATCCAGTTTCAACAGACACTCACTCCTAAAACAAAAGTGTACCTGAATGCTCGGGTTTTTTTTTTCTTCCCCCTTCTGCCCCCCATGAGTATTTCCACTCGTACGTGCTTCTCCCTGGTTGCTCTCGCGCCTTTCTCGCTGCTTCAGCTTCAACCTGCAGCGGCGGCGGCGGCATTGCCACGCCTGCTCGGCACACACGCGTTATTCAAACAAGAGGAGCGGTTTGCTCTTCAGGACACAACGGGCCCGCTGTCAATCTTTGAATACTTGCAATGGGAGATTTCAATCGGCGGGGGCTGCTTGGTGACGTTCTCAAGCTCGACCCCCCCCCAAAAACAGATGAGTAAGTCCACCTCCAACAAATAAAAGTCACGAGAAAAGCCACCCATGAAGAGTTTTTCCTCCCAACGTGCCACATACAGTATTTGCGGTGCCTTCCAAGTTGTAAAGCTCAAAAACAAAACAACAAAAAAACCCCCCACCAAGCAGAGTTATTGACCACATGATGTATTGATTTATCGATTTATTGACCACATGATGTATTTATTTATCGACTTCTTTTCGGAATTGGAATAAGTGTCCTAAATGCCAGTAAAGTGCCGGCTCGAACGACGCGCGCCAAGCGCCGTCGTACAGGAAGTAGAAATAAATAAAAGCGGCCCCGGTGCGTTTTCGAGCATTTCAAAACAATGCGCTGACAACTTTCATGATGCATATTTCTGCTTCCCAACACCATCACAAAGGCAACTGTTAACTTTCAATTGTAAATAATGACCCCCACCACCCCTCGCCGCCCCCCCCCCAAAAAAAAACAACAACGCCTACTCATAATAGTTCTCTTGATTATGTCGATGTGTACACAGAAAATTGAGAGTAGAAGAAGAAGCGTGGAGGTGTGGAGTACGAATTTGGAGGTGGGACTTTGCCGCCGGCGCAATTTCCTGTCCTGACGACGACGAAGACGATTAGAAGTTGATGGCCTTGCCGAAGGAGGCGGCCAGGTTGGCTTCTCTGAACGCCTCCGACACCGTCTGCCACAAGAAGGGGAAACCCGGGAAAAAAAGATCAAAAAGTCGTGTGTAATTTGAGTCCAAGATTGCGGTCGACCGCAGTCCTCGTCGAGGACGTGAGCCATGACGTACCGGGTGGGCGTGGCAGACTCTGGCGATGTCCTCACACGATGCGCCGTACTCCATGGCGAGGGCCGCCTCGTTGATCATCTCTCCCGCCCCCTGCAGGCCACACAGCACGCGGCGGCGTTACGGCGTCGATCAAAGTTGCGGCGGGGGAGGGGGGGATTCGCGCGGCGGAGGCCTTACGCTTCCGAGGATGTGAGCGCCCAGCATCCTGTCGGTCTCCTTGTGGCTCAGGATCTTGACCAGGCCGTCCGTGTCGGCGTTTGTTTTGGCGCGGCTGTTGGCGGCGAACGGGAACCTGCCCACTTTGTAGGGAACGCCCTGAGCGGTGACGAGAAGAGCACAAGTTTTGAAAGCAGGGGAAAAATGACGTCACCCGCATCGGGGAGCCATCCGCTATCTGATACGCTTCCCCTCACGAGGGTCGCGGGCGTGCTGGAGCCCATCCCAGCCGTCCTTGGGCAGTAGGGTGGGTGTGGGGGGCGACACTCGGCGGGTGGCCAGCCAATCGCAGGGCAGACGGAGACGAACAGCCACCCGCGCTCACACTCACACCGTGGGACAATTTTTAGGGGTTCATCAATCAACCTACCGTGCATGTTTTTGGAATGTGGGAGGAAACCAGAGTACCCGGAAAAAACCCACGCGGGCATAGGGGAGAACATGCAAAGTCCACACAAGAAGGCCTGGGCCGGATTCAAGTACATCTAGATGTTATGCATCTATTTGGACGACACGGCGTGTGAGTGGTTGGCATGTCCGCCTCGCAGCACAGCGGCGCAGGGTTCGATTCTGGCTGCGGCCTTCCTGTGTGGAGTTTGCAGGAAGACATTCGGTGGCAATCAAGTAGGACGAGCTGACCTCTTCCTTGAGCTGCTCTTCGGTCTTGCCCACCCAGGCCACCTCGGGGTGCGTGTAGATGACGGAGGGCACGCAGTTGTAGTCGATGTGCACAGCGCCGCCCGCCATGCCCTCCACGCAGATGATGCCCTCGTCCTCCGCCTTGTGCGCCAACATCGGCCCCGCCACCACGTCGCCGATGGCGTAGATGCTGCCGCCCACAAGCTTTTTTTTTTCAATCCAATCCTTTGGGCAGGATTTTTTTTTCCCCCCGCTTTGAAAACCAATTACATTTACCGATACAGACGTTTGAATTCTTGGGACATACCTGGGTACGCTGGTCTGGAAGCGGCCGTTGACGGGGATGCGCCCGCGGTTGTCCAGCTGGATGCCCACCGTCTCCAGGCCCAGGTCGTGCGTGAACGGTCGCCGGCCGATGCACACCAGCAGCACGTCGCACGTCAGCGTCTCGTTCTTGCCGCCGGCCGCCGCCTCCACGCTGAAACCGCAGCGAGGGAAATGCCATTTGAACACTTCCAAAAGCGCCCCCAAGATTTTGTAAAAATGCATTCACTGTCACAAGAACATTTTTGGCAGCCTCGCAAATAAAACAACAAAAATTGTTGTTGTTTTTTTTTAAATAGGTGAAATGTAAATCATTCAGTAATGACATCATCAACCATTGTGCGGCCAATAAATGATGACGATCAATACTTAATCTAAAGTCTGTATAGGCTCTGTATGCTCGCTTATTATTGACGCGACTAAACGAAGCTTCAACCACGCATTCGGCCGCTGTTGGTTGGTT
Source organism: Hippocampus mohnikei (assembly GCA_026261675.1). NCBI lineage: Eukaryota > Metazoa > Chordata > Actinopteri > Syngnathiformes > Syngnathidae > Hippocampus > Hippocampus mohnikei. The sequence goes on from JAKGUB010000330.1 coordinate 1,067,983, forward strand.
GGCTGAACGCTGCCTGAGAAAAAGCCGCGACTAGCTACGCGGCAGAGCCGAGAGCACATGTAAATGTCGTCAATGATAACGCTTCATTGAATTGCGGCGGTCAAAATATTGAGCAAAATTCATATTCAAAATCAGTAAGACGATTCGCTCGTTGGCGGAGAAGAAAGAATCGGAAAAAGTGGGCTCGACGACGTGCGGGTCACTCGTATTCCCGAAGCAGGAGCACCGCGCGGCTGTTAGCGGCACGCGCGGCTGTTAGCGGCACGCGCGGCTGTTAGCGGCACGCGCGGCTGTTAGCGGCACGCGCGGCTGTTAGCGGCACGCGCGGCTGTTAGCGGCACGCGCGGCTGTTAGCGGCACGCGCGGCTGTTAGCGGCACGCGCGGCTGTTAGCGGCACGCGCGGCTGTTAGCGGCACGCGCGGCTGTTAGCGGCACGCGCGGCTGTTAGCGGCACGCTGGGCTGTTAGCGCACGCTGGGCTGTTAGCGCACGCTGGGCTGTTAGCGGCACGCTGGCTGTTAGCGGCACGCGGCTGTTAGCGGCGCGCGCTGTTAGCGGCACGCGCGGCTGTTAGCGGCACGCGCGGCTGTTAGCGGCACGCGCGGCTGTTAGCGGCACGCGCGGCTGTTAGCGGCACGCGCTACTCACGCCACGTCCATTTTTCCATCGGGCCTCCGGGTGGCGCCCAGCACTTTGGTGCCCAGCTTGAATTTGACGCCCTGCTTCTGCAAGATGCGCTGGAAGTTCTTGGAGATCTCCATGTCGATGCCCATGCCGCCCACGTGGCCAAGAAACTCCACCGCGGTCACCTTGGCGCCCAGACGCTGCCACACGGAGCCCTGCGGCGAGACGAGCAGGACGCCGGCGTCAGCGGCGCCCCCCCTGTTGGCCGACGATGTGTCACGTGACGGCGGCGGCGGCGACGCCCACCAGCTCCACTCCGATGACGCCGGCGCCGATCACGATCAGCTCCTCGGGAACTTTCCGCAAGGACAGCGCGCCCGTTGATGACACCACCGTCTCCTCGTCGATCTGCACAGGCAAAAATAGACAAAATGTTGTTGTGTTGCTGCCCCACCAATCTGCCACTTGTGTGGGTTTTCTCTGGAGTACTGGGGCTGCTCGGCGACGTCGTGGAAGCAAGCGGACGGGGGGGCTTACCTGAATTCCCGGAAAGGGCGTGACCTCGGAGCCGGTGGCGATGAGGATGTTCTTGGAGTTGATGACTTGCTCGCCGCCGTCGCTCGTCATGGCCGTCACCTGGTTCTTGCCCGTCACCTTGCCGAAGCCGCCGACGTGGGTCACCTGCCGGGAGAGGACGTGGCGTCAGCGGGGGGCCGGCGAAGGGCGGAGGGGGGGAAGAGGGAAAGGCGCTCTGACTTTGTTCTGTTTGAAGAGATGCGCGATGCCGCCCGTGAGCGCTTTGACCGCCCCGCTTTTCTGCGCCATCATCTTCTCGAGGTTCAGGGAGATGCCGGAAACTGGAAAAAACAAACGGCGTTGTGACGAGATTTTGGGCTTGGAACCAGTCGGAGTATCCTTCCGTCTTACTTTCGATGCCTCTGCTCTCAAAGTCTTTGCCGTGAGCCAGGTGATACAAGTACGAGTTGTTCAGAAGGGCCTGCGTGTACACACACACACACACACACACACACACACACACACACACACACACACACACACACTCGCACCAATTCACGACAAATGCCCGGTCGCAACAGAAATGACGGAAAAATGCAAATGCGGGTGTCCTACTTTGGAGGGGATGCAGCCGACATTCAGGCAAGTGCCGCCCAATGTGGCGTCCTTCTCCACACAAACTGTCTGTCAACACACAAAGTTCTCATATTATTGCAAGTCTTAATGCTAACACACACACACACACACACACACACACACACACACACACACACACACACCCACACAGACCCACACATGCACACACATACACCCACACACACACAGACCCACAAATACACACACACACACACCCACACATACACACAGACCCACACATACACACCCACCCACACACAACCACACACAGACCCACACATGCACACACACACACACACACACACAGACCCACACATGCACACACACACACACACATACACACAGACCCACACATACACACACACACACACATACACACAGACCCACACATACACACCCACCCACACACAACCACACACAGACCCACAAATACACCCACACAAACCCACACATACACACAGACCCACACATGCACACACACACACACCCACACATACACACCCACCCACACACAACCACACACAGACCCACACATGCACACACACACACACAGACCCACACATACACACCCACCCACACACAACCACACACAGACCCACAAATACACCCACACAAACCCACACATACACACAGACCCACACATGCACACACACACACACCCACACATACACACCCACCCACACACAACCACACACAGACCCACACATGCACACACACACACACACACACCCACACACACAGACCCACACACACACCCACACATACACCCACCCACCCACACACACACACACACACACACACACACACACAGACCCACACATGCATACACAAACACACCCACCCACACACACACACATACACACCCACCCACACACGCACACACACAGACACACACACACACACATACACACACAGAGACCCACACACTCACACACAGACCCACACATGCACACACACACACACACACACACACCCACACATACACCCACCCACCCACACATACACACACACACACAAACACACACCCACACATACACACACACACACACACACAAAGAAAAATAAACAGATTACTAAAAACTAGAGAGAGAGCGGGAGACATAAAAATGATTGCGGGCACAGTGCTCGACTTATTAGCACGTCTGCCTCACAGTGCAGAGATTCGGGGTTCGATTTCCGGGCCCCCAGCCTTCCTGTGTGGGGTCGGCATGTTCTCCCCGTGCCTGTGTGGGGTTCCTCCCACGTTCTCAAAAATGCACGGGAGGTTAATGGAACACTCTAACGGGCGATTGTGAACGGTTGTTTGTCTACGTGTGCCCCACGACTGGCTGGCGACCAGTTCAGGATGTACCCAGCCTACTGCCCGACATTCTTATATTTAATATATATGTCATCAATCTCTTGCTGCATGACATGTTCGACAAGGAATTGACGACTCTGGGAACCGCTTCTCCTCATGAACCGGGTTTCGATTCCCATCCCTGCCCCGGAGTGTGCACCCGTGTGTGGGAAAGCGCGAGACAACATTTGAGGCATCCTTTCACCTTGAAGCCCAGCTGGGCGGCTTTGATGGCGGCGACGTAGCCACCCGGGCCGGAACCGACCACTGTGACGTCTGCATCGACTGTGAAGTCAACAAAATATCAGAAGTCAACAAAATATCAGAAAATCGAGAACTCGGGATGAAGATGGCCACATGCTGGACTTTGCACACAATAGGACGTGACGGCGTTTTCTTACTCGGCGCTTTATCGGCGTACGTCCGGACCGACAACACGGCCGCTCCGTGCAGCTTGCAAGGGAGCTGCTGACTTCGCTGTGTGGCGACGGCAACAACACACACAAACAACAACAAAACAGGTCACAAGTGCTGCAAGATGGAAGCAAATCTTCGTGAAAGGCAACTTTTTACACAAGTGCTACATTATCATGATTGACCCCAGACCGTTGAACATCTGAAGCTGTCCATCAAGCAAGAACGGGAAAGAATTCCACCAACAAAGCTTCAACAATTAGTCTCCTGACTTCACGAACGTTTATTGAATGTTCTGAGAGGACAAGGCGATGTGACACGGTGGTAAACAAAACCCTGTCCCAGCTTTTTTTTGGAACTTGTTGCAGCCATAAAAATCCAAGTTAATGATTATTTGCTGATATATAAATCAATAAATAAAGTTCATCAGTTTGTACATTATGCGGGTTGTCTTTGGAGCGACATGATTCGCAAATCATTGTATTCTGTTTTAGTTTAAGACAACGTCCCAACTTCACTGAAATTGGTTCTGTAAGACAACCCCCCCAAAAAAAGTGTTGACACATGAGTTTGGATCCAATTAGCCTACGAAGTTACAACACAAGCAACTGGGTAACCTTAGGCGAGCTGATCGTTAAGACACGTTAATGAAAACTTTCTGGGCGTGAATCAAACCATAACGTCTGAATTGTGATATCGCATAGCACCGATGTGGATAATTTGTTTGCTAAAGTATCAATACAGGTCAATTACATGTACGTGTTTTGAGTGCGGTGATATTAGCCGACTAGCTAGCCGGGCAGCGGGAGGAGGAGGAAAAAAAACTAAACAAAACCCAAAACCTTCCTCGGCCGACAACGAACGTCGTTGCTCGGGTTAACGGTTGGGACTCTTACCGTGGCGACAGTTCGATACAAATGGGTCCAAGTGTGCATTTTGTCGACGTGCTCACGCGTTGAAGGAAAGTTGCTTCACCTCCAGCAGGCCCAGCAAAGCAGCCAAGGACTCCTGACAGCGCGTCGCGTCAATTGTACGTCATCAATCACCGACGGAAAGAACACTTCGATTTTCTATTTTATTTTATGTTACCAGTACACGGGTCGATATATCACAGGTCGCAGCTATTTTGAATAAAGTTACATGACATGAAAATATATAAAAAAAGGTCAAAGAACAGCGACTACCCAACAGTGAAGAAATGGGTACGGTTAACGCTTGAAAAGTTCGTGACAATTTCTGATAATTTTTCAACACAAAATAGAAATGTGGGGCTTTTTGTCTTCGTTTTTTAACACTATTATATATTTTAACATTATTCTTGGCGCGGGGTGTAACATTTCGTAAAACAACAACTACAACTGCCAAGATTATTAAATCAGCATGCATTTTCAGCTATTTTCCACTAGAGGGAACTACCGCCGCTTTGTGCTTTGTGAATCGATTTAATGTCCACTTGATGAGAAGATGAATCCGCATTGAGGTGACCATTTCGACGAAAGTAATAATCATAACTTCATCTAGACTCATCTAGCATTCTCATCCTCGACCGACACTGGCAGCGGTGCAACTGCGTCTGACAAGAGCGTCTGGCTCTGACTGTTATCGCTGTCGCACATTTGGTGTCACCGTGAAAAAGGAAGTTGGTAGTTTTGAGAAAAGCGGCTTGCTTTCGTCTCGTTTCCTCTTCTCCGCCCCACTATGATAACGCTGATGATGATGTTTTGCTTTCAACACACAAGTCAATTGAAGCTATGTTCTGTCACCCTCAGTCACTATCTAAAGGCCTCACAATGATCAACATCTCCCCATCTTGGCAAGTAAGATAAAACAAAAAAAATCAAGGTGGGAGGGCGGCGGGGTCTTGAGAATTATCAAGCACACAAAGTGAGCAGGAGAGAACGGCGATGGGAGGGAAGGGAAGTGGCAGCAAAACAGGCCAAAATCCAAACGTCAGCGTGCTTGACAGGGCAAGAGGCAATTTGCACACTACGTGTGATTTAATTACATGTGAGTTTGGAAAAATAACTTTTAAGGGTTAGGGTTGGAATTTAGTCCGACAGAGAGAGGTCGACGTTCAAATTCCAGCAGGTACTGGAGAATGTACTCCAACAGCTGGGTCACCGACTCCGGTCCTGGAGGGCCTCCATCCTGCATGTTTTAGATGTCTCCCATGTCCAACACGGCTGATAACAATTCTGCTCATTTGAATCAGGTGTGTTGGAGGAGTCAGACATGGAAAACATGCAGATGAGGCACCCTCGAGGACCAGGGTCGCCTGGTCTGGAACGCGCAGGCTTCCATTTAGCTCTTATAGTCACAAAAAGACCAGCATGTGTGTGTGTGTGTGTGTGTGTTTGGAGGGGGAGGAAGTGTATTGTGGGGTGAGGGCGTAACCCCCCTTTCTCCCTTTCCACCCCTGAGAAAAGGGCGGGGGGGTGTCTAGCGACTGGCTTGTGCTGAAAAGCCCCCCCAAAAGCCTTGGGGGAAACTTTGAAGCGACGCCACGCTTCAAAGTTGAGCCGGACTTTTCTTCACACCCTTTGTCTTTGGCTTTCGGGAGGCGGGCGAGAGATGACATTGGCCAATGCAAATGGCCGAATGTAAAAGTTGCCCATTAAAAAGCCGTGCTGAAAAAAGAAAAAAAAGCTCTTTTCAGCAGAAACTTTGCTTCACTATGTCGGAATAAAGGGAGAATGAAATGGAAAAAAAAAAAAAAAAAAGTAAAAATGTTGCTCGGAGACGCGACACCGGCCGGGGTGGGAAGGGGGCAGGTTTCATTTGGAATCAGGCACAAAGGTCACATCGTGCCCAATATTCAGTACAAATCTAACAATTATAATAATAATAATGGTGGTGCATGCAAAATCGCTAATATCGTTTATTTGGATCATGAAATCATCATTTTAATAGTTGTAATATTATTTTTGTATGATACATTTTAAATTTGACTTCCAGTTTTATATTTGATGTAAAATTGGTTATTTTAATGAAAAAAATTTTTTTTAGAAATAGTTTTATATTTTCCGTAAAAAAAAACATCATTATTTAATTTTTAAATGTACACATTTTATTTTCCAAATATTTGAATTGGATTACGATAAACCCATTATTCTTTTATTTATACCAACTCGCCAATGACCAAAAGTGATGTGAACACGTATTTCTTTTTTCTCTATCCGGTTTTCGAAAAGGCGCTCATTTGAATTTACCTTCGAAAACTCGTATTTATTTGTTACTTTACTTTCAAGCACAGCCGTGACCCGAGTGAGGATAAGTGGCTCAGATAATAGATGGACGGACATGTGTGTGTGTGTGTGTGTGTGTGTGTGTGTGTGTGTGTGTGGTTAATGCGTGTCATATTGTAGCAATGGAAGCGTTTGTGCTTGGCGAGCCCTCCAAGAATGTGAAGCGTCCTCCAAGCCGCCTGGAATGCTGAGAGTCGTCGTTAGTGACGCTCAATCTTCTCCACAGTTTGGTGGGCCACAAAGAAGCGAGTGGGCCAGCGGGCGGACCACAAACGCCCCCCTTCCACGCCCCATCACAAAACACACACACACACTCACAATGAGGGCCCGGCTTCAAAGGGACATGTCGCTGCTTCCGGCGGGTTCCCATCAACTCAGATCAACAACCCGCTAATAAACATTCGTGGGAGACATCGTTCGTGACCGACTTCCTCATCACTGTCGGAATATTTTGATCAGGTGGACGATGTCGTTGATGCTTGGGCTGAAACGACGAACGGAGTACTTCCGCCATTGACACTCCAGAAGTGTACTCCAGATGTTGATATGAAATATGAAATCTGCGATGGACCGGCTGAGGGCCATTAGCTGGCACCCGACCTCTGACCTCTTAGCGAGTGGGACGGGACTATCATAGTGTAAGTGTAGCGGGTGTGGCGGATTACTGGGGGGAGGTGTTTAATGACACCCCGGGCTCTTCTGTGTGACCTCGTTACCTCAATCCATGTATTGATGTTGCCGGGATTATTATACGCTCCACAACAACACACTCATGCACACACAGAAAGGTGTTCGAATAGCAGTTCAGAATTTGTGTAACATGCCAGCAGATTTCCATTGGCCTGTCAAATGCATTTCCCGTAATATCTTCGCATCAAAGGAGCAAATGTTCATCATAGCATAAAAGCACGCGCGCACACAACAAAACATAAAAACACATGTTCTGATCTGATTTGTGGCTTAGTCAAAGTTCAATGGCCGCCATCACTTCCCACGTAACTTCATCTGCGGGAGGAGACACTGGGCGACGCCTCTTCCTTTCAAAGATGGAGGCAAGCCAGCCGGCTAGTGTGTCACTTTGGGCTGGGAAACACACACACCCACACACGCACACGCACACACACACACACACGCATACACACACGCATACACACACACACACACACACACGCATACACACACAAAATGGGTCACTGGAGCGTAAGATTCCACACATCTGCACTTTTGGAAGTAGGCATTGGGCATACTTGACAAAGCGTACACATGGAATCACAAAAGGCACGTCACCAGCGGCTGCTTAGCAGCAAGGCTAACATTAGCGATTTGGCAACTAGCTTGGCGGAATCAGCGGCGAATCCATTGAGTGCGTTGTGCGTTCACGAAAAGTGTAAACAAATCAAAAAAACATTTCTTGACAATAATATTTCCCATTTTGGTGAATGTCACATGACCAAACCCAGAAAACTAGCCATGATTGGTAGCGACCTGAGCAACCGTGATGTCATTTCCAGTCAACAGCAGGTGGCAAAACTCCCGCCCCCTTAAAAAGGGTTGCATGGCTGGATTTTGCTGCTGAAAAAGCGGATCAGTTCGTGGATGGATGGATATTAGCACATTAGCAATTACGCTAGCAACAAAGGTGGCGATGAGAAGTCATTGAAAATGTGCAACACCATAGTAAGAACTTAGCGATGAGGCTAACATTAGGAATGAGCTCACCTCTTGGCACTCGTCGGAAATCTTATTCCTCGTCACCGAGTACGGATAGAAGCTCGTGTCAACAGGGTGTCGATGCATCACCGTGGCAATCGCTTCCCGGCGTCGCCGCGGTAACCGCAGCGCTGCTCAAGCGTGATGCGGCGGGCGGCGCTTGAGGATAAAAGAACGTCGGCGGCCCAGTCGCCTTTTTCAGAAATAAAAGCTTGATGACGTCCGCGTCTTCTCAAACGGGGTTTTTCTCTCTTTATTGGGGAGGGGGCCGCAAAGTTTATCTGCCCCCACCCCACCTTTACCACGCACCCCCTTTGTGAACACTGATGCTAACAAGTGGAAAGCAGCTTTTGCATAAATTACAGTTAATCCATCGTAAATGATGCAAATGTATTCGCTGGTTGAAACTTTGACCAATTTCGGACACAAAAGAGGAAAAGTGGGGAGGAAAAAAAACACTTTTTGCCACTCCGAATGACGACAAACTCAGGCACACATGCTTCAATCGACACTTTAAACCGATTGAAACACGTGAATGAGTACGCATTGTCTTATTGACTTCAATAAAACTCCAAAATAAATCCAGCAATAAACGCATCCAAATACACAAACGGGTATGAATTAAAGGCGCCAAAACGACATCCCTTCAAATGAACAAATAAAATAAACATACAAAGCATAAATAAAAATATCATGAATACATTCATAAACACACACACACACACACACAAACATTGAAAAGCCAGTGACAATTTCTGAAAACACCAAACAAATATACATTTTTTTTCAAATATTCTTTTAGTTTGAAATTTGTTTTTCGTGACGTTCATGACGAGCAGCCCCGTTCCCGTATGTAAGCTTATGTTATATTATTGATTAATATCATTTTATGTTCGAGCATCATATTATCTCGTGTTAACAATACCTAAATTATATTCTGTTGTTTAATAATTGCTTCGACTTGTTTTTACGTCGATAGCTTCTGATTGGCTGTTGAAGTCAGAGAACCCGGAAGTGACTTTAGTTACGCGGAGAGTCGTGTTCTCGAACCCGCTGAGGTACAGACGTCCTTTTTCCCCCCTTTTTAATAAACCTGCATTTAAAGGATTCCATCTCTCCTTTTTGCCGTTCGTCGTAGGGTAGCGCCATCCACTAAAAACAACTTACGCGTATTTCAAACATACACATTCGACCCCACAGGGAAAGGTTTTATTGAGAAGGGTTACGATGACATCCGTTTACGAAATTCCATGTACTGTAATGATGATGGAAGCGAAAAAAAAGAAGCTGGTGTCAGTTTGGGAGTGACGCGGCCGCGGCTGGGAGGGACGGGGGTAGGGGGAGGGCGTCGGGGGGGGGGGGCATGCGGGCGCGCTGTCCGCGACTCGCCGGCTCATTGACAGAAAGAGAGAAGAGACCAAGGAGCTTGCTCGCGTCCTCCTCCGAAGAGAGAGAGACAGGCAGACAGGAAAAAAAAGAGAAAAGTCCAAAAAGAAGAGGAGGAGAAAGAGAAACGAGGCGCATCGCGAGTGGACGCGCAGCAGCAGCAGCAGCAGCAGCAGCAGCTCGGAGGGGCCGAGCGTCACGGATGTGCTGTGAAAGTCGCTCCGCGGTGCTCCGCCTCGCGCAGACCCGTTCGAGATCCTTGGCGACGTGACCCCCCCAGGCCGCCCGGCACGCCGCCCGGCCGCAGACATGGACGCCAAGGCCGCCCGCACGCTGCGAGCCGCGCTGCACATCTTCCTGACGCTCCAACAAGGTCAGACTCCGCACTTGGAAACAAGTCGACTCAACTCGCAACCGAATTCAAATCGAGCCAACGTGATTTCAAAAAGCCATTTCGCTGGCATTTAATATCCAACATTTCAGTAAAAAAAAAAAAAGACCAAAGAAAAGTTGATCTTCGCCTTTGCACAATACAGGATCAGTATCGGGGTCAGTCCGAGTAGGTCCAAGTGGTTCTGCCGCACTTCCGAGAATTGATGGGATCTGAAATATGGTTTTGCTCCTTTCCAAACTTGGCTTGGGTCTAAAAATGTGGTTGTGGTTCTTTCGTCAAGAAGTTCTGCTCCAAGTGCTTTTGGTTTGCCTCTCGGGTTCCAGTCCTTCTTTTCCTCCTCGAAGTGGTTTTGTGAGCAGTCTGGGCCCACCACGTTTGCGTTTGATTGAACTTGCAGACACCCAAATCTACGGACCGGTCGCCAGCCGGTGTCGGGGCAGGTCGAAAGGGCACCTGCGCTTCCCGTTTTGAACGAGCACGTCGAGGCTGTCGTAGTTTACGACGCAGCGGCGTCGAAGCGAAGAGGAGGCACTTGGCGGGGGCGGGTAGGGGGGGGGGTCTCTTTTGAGCAAGATTAAGGCGAGGACTTGGCAAAGGGCGCGCGGCCGCCTGAAGAAGGCTTTTGTTGGCGCGCCAGCAGCGACTTTGGCTTCGCCGGTGGATTTGGCAGATGTTTTCGCCCCGGCTCTCTTCTCATGCCTTCCTCCCCTTGAGCGGACCCAGATTGCTTATTTCCAATAAAAGTCCCATGATGAAACAGTCCGAGATGAGCAAAATCGTCGTGAGGGTGAACATCTTCTTTCTCCTCGGGCTGGACAATGTATCCAATTGGAATCGGGGATCGTGAGTTTGGCTGCCGCGAAATGTGGGCCGTGGCTTCAGTTCTTGGCCCATTGTTGATCTTGTTGTTTTCAATTCACTCCGTCGTGTGTTCTCGAGTTCCATTTCGCACGGACAGTGTTGGGAGTCGATCAGGAGGAAGTACTTGCAGGGTTTGCCCACTAGATGGAGCTTCTGCCTCCATTCAACCTTCTGCGTGTCCGCCTCGTTGACCGCGTTGACGGCCGATGATCGTTAAGCGTCGGTCCCCAAACTTCGGCCCATGGGGCGGGTACGGCCCGCCTCCATATTTTGCCCGGCCCTCTGAACCATACCAGAAATGCATGATCATTTTTTTATAATCAGTCTGGCTGCGTGATCGAGACTTGCCCTTCTGCAGACTGCGCCTGATCTGAAGCCCATCCCTCCCCTAACAGTTTTTGTGCCTGGGCAAGTCCAGACCAGCGTGTTTGGGGGCCGTGGTGCGCCTTTCTGGGCTTGGAGTTGCCTCGCCCCTGACTCATCTCAAACTTTGGTCACAGAAAATAGTCTGAGCTCGCCTGGAAAAAATGTCCGCCTTGTCGTTTTTGTGCCAGGGTCCGCTAACTTTTTTTGGTGCAAATTTAGCATGTTTTTGTTTCTTTAAATGATCGCATCAAAACATATCATGCTGTCGAACAGGGTCTCAAACTCAATTTACCTGGGGGGCGCCACTGGAGGCAGAATCTGGGTGAGGCTGGGCCGCATCAGGATTTCCACAAGAAAAGCGCTGATAAATCATTCCAATGTTCTCAAATATCTTTATTTTTAACACAAAATAATCAATTAAATCAAATAATTTAAAAATGAATGTCTGATTTAACAGTTCAACTTTTAGGGTTAGGATTGGGGTTGGGGTTAGGTTAGGGTTGGGGTTGGGGTTGGGATTAGGTTGGGGTTGGGGTTAGGTTGGGGTTAGGGTTAGGGTTGGGGTTAGGGTTTAGGGTTGGGATTAGGGTTGGGGTTGGGGTTGGGATTAGGGTTGGGGTTGGGGTTGGGGTTAGGTTAGGGTTAGGTTGGGGTTGGGGTTGGGGTTGGGGTTAGGGTTGGGGTTAGGTTGGGGTTAGGGTTAGGGGTTAGGGTTAGGGTTAGGGTTGGGGTTGGGGTTGGGGTTGGGGTTAGGGGTTAGGGTCAGGGGTTAGGGTTAGGGTTTTAACAGGAACAGGTTCTTAGCACAGGAACAGCCACCATGTCTGTCCTTCCCCATGAAGTCTTTGATTTCTGCTCTCATCTCCAAAAATCTCTTTAATACGTTTCCCCCGCTGAGCCAACGTACCCCAGTGAAGTAGAGCACATCCCCATATTCTGATTTTATTTCCTCTAAAAAAAAATGGGCGGGGCGGAACAGGGTCAATACCTCACCGTGATTGGGTCGATCAGCTCCGCACACAACAAGAGTCATTCATATCAATCTCGCGGGCCGCACTAATATTCATCTTTCATATTAAGACGGGGGCCGCAAATGATCATCGGGGAGGGGGCGCGGTTGGCCCGCGGGCCGCACGTTTGAGACCCCCTGCTGTCGAACTTTTGCTCACTTTTGTGAAAACGGCAACTGTACCTCGCTGCTACGTGATATTTATCACATGATAACGTGACATTGATGAGCTTTCGTTGCGACACGTCGGGTCAGAAGGTGAGAAGTTTCACGTCATGTGAATTTTAGCAAAGTATCGCATTTCCCCCCGCCCCCCGCGTTGTCCCGGGAAAGTCATTTGAAGACGGATGTTTGTGAAAAGCAACTTTGGTGCCCCCTTTCCTCCTTTCTTCTCTTCTGCTTCTTTTCCGCCGGCTCCTCTTAAACTCTCGTTTTCTTTCCTCCTTTCAGGCCGTGGCGGCGTTGTCCCCCGTTGGTCCCACCTCGCGCATTCATCCGTTCCGCCCCCCGCCCCCTCCTCCCCCGCCTTCAAGTTTTGAAACCTCGTTTGTCTCCCGTGCGAGCCATGAGAGCTGTTGAGCGCTTTGTGGTTCGCCAAGCGGCATCTTGTCTTTGCACCGGCGGTGTCCTCCTGGCGCTCGGCCACCTTCGCCCTCCCAAAATCCTCGTTAGATGCTGTAATTGATGATGGCGGAGGGAGGATGTCTTGAAGGAGGAAGCGGGGAGGTAGGGGTTGGGGTGTATGTAGCCTTCAGAGCGGTGCTTCTCAAACTGCTGGGAAGCCGCAAAATCATTCGCGTGACATGTTTACAGCGCTGCCTTTGATAAGAAAAAAAACGTTTATTATAATGACACAATCAACCAGAATGTCAAGAAATGAAAGTCTTTGCCACTTTTTCTTTGCTTCACTTCAACAGACATTGCGTCGCTCGTTCTGTCGCGCACGCCTCGGCCACTAGGCGGCAGTAAAAATACAGACGTATGGCGCAACGAGGGGACGGTCGGAATTGCTCTGTCGGCTTCAGTCGTATTAGTCGTTCTTCACAGAGGATAAAGAACGTACGCCCGTCAGTGTTGTACTACCGGCAGCGGCGTGTGTTGCTCAAATATCTGTCGCCTCAATGGTCGCCACATGACTACTATTCGTTAGCCTGTCTGTGGCGTTTCTCGTTATGTGTTTGGATTAAGCTAGCAAACGCTAAGGACAAAGTTTGGTCTTTTGCTTTATCTTGTTTGATGGAAAAATGTAAACTGAAATTCACTTCACGGGGTCTTGAATCGAGCTAAGATAAGCTAAGATATGAGGAGGCCGACGAGTTGGCGCCAATTTGCAAATCGGACAAACGAATTGGTTGAATTTGGCCGCTCCACTTTTGCGCCAAAATGGCGGTGGCAAACGTTTCCAAAAGTGCGTCGCTTCGGCGAGAGAAGGTCGGCCTGCATTGACGAGGCGCCCGCGCAAATGTGTCAAGGTTAAAGAAGGACAAAGCGGCGGATCCATAATTTGCTCCCCCCCTGCTGCTCAATCCAATTAGCTCGCGCCTTAAAATAGCCCCGGCCGCCCCAAGGCACCGCCGCTAAACGTCGCCCGCCGTCTTCACCGGTGGCACGGCGGCGTGTGGAAAAAGCGGGACGGAAATCTCTCGCCAGCTGCCGCTGCGGTGTCCCCCCCGCCCCCCCTTTGGTTCCCGACAGTCCTGCCTCCCTCCCGCCCCCGTATCCGTGAACTTGCGGCTGTTTTTCCCGAGTGCGCCCCCTCGCGCTGGATCCAGGTTGAAACGTAAACGTCCTGCGTGTAAACACGGCGAGGCCCGGCGCACAGGCGAGCGGGTGCAAAGGCTCCTTTGGCGCTGTTTTTGACCACTCGAGTCGTCACGTACTTGAGCGCAGCGTAAACACGCCCGGGTCACGTGATCAAGGCTCCGGAGGCCTGCAAAGTGAGGTCATCCGTCGAAGATATTTGTCCGCTTTTCAGTGGGTAAGGCGAGGAAGATGTCTCTTGAAATTGGCCAGAGTGAAGCGTTGCAATGACAAAAAAGGTGCCTGATGGGAGGCGGCATCGCGCATCTCACCCCTTCTCAGCCAGAAATTTGGTGGTCATGTCGACCATGAAGCGACCCACAAAAAAAAAGTCAAAAGCAATGTCTATAATGAACCAGCCGTTGTAAGAGAATTACTGGAAATTTTAGGGGAAAATTCAGCCCCCAAAGCCGGTTTCACTTCACCTGAAATTTGGTAGGCATGTCGACCATGAAGCGACCCACCCAAAAAAAGTCAAAAGCAATGTCTATAAAGAACCAGTCGTTGTAAGAGAATCACTGGAAATTTTAGGGGAAAAAATTCAGCCCCCAAAGCTGGTTTCACTTCACCTGAAATTTGGTAGGCATGTCACGTGCAGACCCACAAAAAAAAGTCAAAAGCAATGTCTATAGAGAACCAGTCGTTGTAAGAGAATTACTGGAAATTTTAGGGGAAAAATTCAGCCCCCAAAGCCGGTTTCACTTCACCTGAAATTTGGTAGGCATGTCACGTGCAGACCCACAAAAAAAAAGTCAAAAGCAATGTCCATAAAGAACCAGCCGTTGTAAGAGAATTACTGGAAATTTTAGGGGAAAAATTCAGCCCCCAAAGCCGGTTTCACTTCACCTGAAATTTGGTGGTCATGTCAACCATGAAGCGACCCACCAAAAAAAAGGCAAAGCAATGTCTATAAAGAACCAGTCGTTGTAAGAGAATTACTGGAAATTTTAGGGGGAAAATTCAGCCCCCAAAGCCGGTTTCACTTCACCTGAAATTTGGTAGGCATGTCACGTGCAGACCCACAAAAAAAAAGTCTCGAGAAACAATGATGGAAAAGACATAAAAAGTCTGCCATTGTTTGTTCCCAGGATCTTCACACACCATTTCACCAAAAATCAGCCTCTGAAGTGAGTTTCGCTCAGCAACATGGAATTTGGTCGGCCCGTCTCTCACGAGTCGACCCACAAAAACGGTCTCAAGACACCAGCACTTGAAAACATCAGCAATCGGGCCATTATTTGTCAGAGGGCAGTTGCAGTGATCTTTGCCCTTGTGGGATTTGTTTTTAAACAACACTTTCAACAGGAAATTAGTTTGTTTAAAAAATATATCTTTTTAAAAAACAACAGTGGGCGGCTCCCGAAAGATCCACCAAATGCGCAAAATCCGACGGCTGGCGATGATTTCATGACAGATGACACTTCCGTCCGCCGGAACGCTTTTTCCGCTGCTTTTCTTTCCTTCGTCCGCCGAGCGACTTCGCTTTTTGAGCGAATCCAACCGACGCGATATCGGCCTGAGAACACCCCCGAAAAGACGAAGGGGCGGCGATGCCCGGTAAAGGCGATGTAAGCTCCACGAGCGCAAACATCGCCGAGTTAATCCGACGAGGGCTTCTTTCTTTTCTTTTTTTTCTTTCTGACCGGCGAAGACATTCCTGGTGAAATCCTCCTCAGGCCCCCCTCCCGGGGCGGCCGCAGCGCGGGTCTTCATGTCCATTTATAGAGAAGAGACGACGAGGGCGTCCGATCGATGGGAGGCGGCTTTATGGCGGCGCTGGATTTTTGAATGCCCGGCGGCGGCGGCGGCGGCGCAACGAGCCAAGCTTTGATTTGCCACCCGAGGTCTCGCGTTGTGTACAAAAGCGGCGGGCGGTGAATCACGCACGGGCTGGCACATGTTCGGATGCTGTTTGGAAGTTTGTGTTTTGGCTTCCGGGAGAAGTTGGAGATGATCCGGGCGCGACTGTTTTACGGGTTTCGGTATTGATCGGAGGGGCGCCCAGAGGCGGGCAACGGGCGGCGTTTGCACGCTGAGCGTGTAACTCGAGACGACACAAACGTTTTGGTGTCGGAATTGGGAGCAAATCAAAACGTTTTGATCACATTTTTTTTTTCCTCCAGAGTAGCTTGGGACTTGCTTGAGACTTAGTGACGATTCGCACGTGAGCGCCTGCGCTTCAAGTCTCAAGACTTGACCGCATCTGATCCTGACCGCATCTGCTTCATCCTGGACGCCTTCTAGTGGCGAAGACCCGGAAGAGGGTCCCGGCGGCAGAGTCGGCGAGCGATCCCAAGCCAACGTGGGACGAATTGAAATCGCGACACCTTCCAAGGCGCCGAGCCATGAAGTCGTCCGGCGCTAGCGACGCCCCATTTTGTTTCACGAGCTCGGTTCGATGACTATATGATCTATGATGGATCAAGGGACGTTTTGGACGCAAAGTTGAAGCCCATCTGTTTGTGATGAGTGACGAGGGGCGCTGAGAAAATATGACAACGGGCAGATTAGCATCTGATGCTAGCTCACTAGCCGCTGGCTGCTTCGCTGCCTTTTGCTTATCCCTTGTGTTTTTACATGATAGTGTTGGACTTGGAGGGGGTGTAAATCCACCTTCTTTAGGCCAGAACCAAGGGTGTGTGGGTGAGGGGGCTTTCGGGGGTGAGGGGATGCATGCTGGAGGAAGAACGAAAGAGTCCAATGGATTCCACGGAGTCTGGCCCTGTGAACTTGACTGTGTGAGTGCAGCCGGGCGGTTGAGGACCCCCCCTCCACCACCCTCGCCGCCGCTCGCTGAATAAGAGGATTAGCCCACTCCCAGGCCACGTCCCCTTGCAAGCGCCCCAACCCCCAACCCCCATGCCCCCACAATCCTAATGTTGTCAGCGTAGCGAGGGGGTCCGCAAAGCCCAGCGGCAACCCGGGCCAAGTCCTGACGCATTACGTCTCCGTAGTACTCGCGCTTTATGTCCCCGGTAGTCCCCGCTTCAAGCGCACCGTCAAACTAAACGTCAAACAAAAAGAATGACGCACATCGCACGTCGGCTTAACATAGAATGGGAAACTCCATAGACACGCGGGCTAACAATTAGCATCTACTGCGCGTGGCGGCGGCGTCACCCTTGAAGCAACGGATACCCGAATACTCACAGGCCTTTCGTTTTGATCCTAGTATTAGTGCCGCACTGATGAGCTCAGAGGATTTGAAGTGTCTCGATGATCTGCGTAAGCCGCCCGTCTGTGTAACACGGTCTTCGGAATCAGTGGCGCAATTGAAGAGGAAAAAAATGTGGATGAATGTCCCGTTCCAGTTTCCGTCAACGGCATCCTCAATCCTTTGCAAGCATTTGTGGCTCGATGGCTAATTTTTCACTCTTCATTTTTGCAAGACGTACACAATTTTTGTTTGAGATTTTTGCATGTTTTGGGTTCTTGAATGAATGGAAGAACATTCAAATTCAAGCAAGAATGCTCTTGAACCGTTCAACTTTGTCATGCTTTTGAAATGTGATTTTGATGATCCAGGCCTTTTGGCGGTCTTGGCTTTGTTCATTCTTGTTCTTGGCTCGTCTGGGTCTCGGTCTAGACTCCCCAAAGCCTTGCTCGTGCCTTGGTCTCGGATAGCGCGGTCCATGAGCGCAACGCTGCCACTTGCTAAACAGAGAGCAAACGCTTGAAGAGGGAGAGCTGGAACGTTTCCCAGCCGGGAGCCGGAGAGTCGGCAGACTCCCAAGTCGTCTGCCGACAGCTTCGGCGGGACAGCGGCTCGCAATCATCGTCAAATAAAAGAGTCGGGGCGGCCTGCGTCGCGTCAGCGCGGCTCTCTCGGGCCAACAGCGGCAGTCGCGTAAATACGAGGGGAGCGGCCGGCCCTCGAGCGTTCTCCTCTTTTTACGAGGCCATTCGCCCTCCCAGTCTCGTGGTGATCCTGCACAAGATCGAAAATCAACCACGTGGTTTTGGACAAGGCCTCAAATGCACTTCGGGAGAATTTGGTGGCATGGTCTTGAAATTGCCTGAAACCTTTTTGGACGTCCTTCCACCGGAAATTCCGGTCAGGAGGAAGGAGACAGAGGAGGAGGCGGGAGGAGCTAGAAATGTTTTGGGGGACATCCTCATTCGTCCGTCACGAAATGGCGGCGTCGAATCCAAAAACTCCCGTCGGGACATGGCCGCCGGAGCGGCCTGGCGCGCACGTGACAGTCCTGTTGCCATGCAAATCAAACAACGGGGCGGCTGGTGAATAAGTCCGGCAAAGCGCGGCGGCTTCCCGCCCCGCCGGCGTTTGGGTTTCTTTTCTTGCTTCTTTTTGCAGGATCCTAATCCTCGCTTTCTTTCTTTCTTTCTTTCTCCGTCTGGATGCCAGGCTAGTGCATCATGGGAATAGCGGCGGGCGGCGCATTAGGACCTCGACTTGGTTTCCGTGCGCCGCTTGGTCACTTCTGGTGAAAAGGAAATCTCAGAATGGGGATTTGCTGCGGCCGTCCCAACAACTTCAACGACCGCATGTTTCGTGGAGCCAAAGACACAAACGGCATCCGACTTGTCCCGTTTGGTATTCAGTCAGTCTGTCTCGCCCTCGCCCTAGCCATGAGCCGCGTCTGACTGCGATTGTGTTCGGACTTGCTGTTGACCGACCGAATCGTTTGTGACGTGGTCTTGGAGCAAAGTTCTGGTCTCAGGCAGGCTTTCATTGGCTGGGGTTCTCCACGTCGGCAGTCGGGATGACTGCCGGGCGGCCTGTAAAACACCTGCCGGCCCACTTCCCGGATCCAGCGCTGCGCCGGGTGCGCCAAGGGGTTGGCGCCCGTGCGCAGACCGTCAACGATGTCATCCCGGATTACGACTCGATCATCCCAAAAGCGGGCGCAGCGGGACGCCTCATCTCTTCCCTTTTCCTGCAGACTCAGCCTGCCGGCAGATTAACAGCATCGACTTGCAAACCAAAGGCCACGTCGGCCCTGCGAGTGCGGGTGTGTGCGCGAGTGTGTGTGTCATGCGATCCAGTTTACAACCCCCACGTGGCGCCGACTGAGATGGGGAAAAGTCATGACATGCTGTACTTTTGTAGACTCTAAATATTTGGGTCGCTTTGAGGGAGCGTGTCAGGAGATTTTATGAGTATTTGGGTGACTCTCAGGGGAGCCTTTTGAAGTGCATTCAGTTACTTTTTGAGAGCAGTTGTTCAGTCGGTAGGCGGCCCGGTAGTCCAGTGGTTAGCACGTCGGCTTCACAGTGCAGAGGTACCGGGTTCGATTCCAGCTCCGGCCTCCCTGTGTGGAGTTTGCATGTTCTCCCCGGGCTTGCGTGGGTTTTCTCTGGGTGCTCCGGTTTCCTCCGACATTCTAAAGACGTGCATGGCAGGCTGATTGAGCACTCTAAATTGTCCCTAGGTGCGAGTGTGGGCGTGGATGGTTGTTCGTCTCCGTGTGCCCTGCGATTGGCTGGCAACCGGTTCAGGGTGTCCCTCCGCCTACTGCCTGGAGACAGCTGGGATAGGCTCCAACACCCCCGCGACCCTAGTGAGGATCAAGCGGTTCGGAAGATGAATGAATGAATGAATGTTCAGTCGGTTACTTTCCCAGCGGTATTTGAAGACATCTCAGAGTATCTGGGTTACTTCTGAATTGTGTATTGTGGATTGAAGAGTATTTGGGTAACTTCAGGTCGCTGATGGTGCATCGGTACACTCGCCTGACTTGCGTGCGGGCAGCGCTGGATCAATTCCCGCTCAGTGACGGCGCGCATGTGGCTGTGAATGGTTGTTCGTCTCTTGTGTGCCCTGCGACCGATTCAGGGTGTAGTCCGCCTTCTGCTCGGAAATCAGATGGGATAAGCTCCAGCAATGAGCCGCTTCAGGATAAGCGCTGTGTAAAATGGATGGATCGGTCATTTTGAGGGGCTATTTTGGAAGCTTGGGGTATTTAGGTCACGATTCAGGAGGATTTGACTACATTTACCAGGTAACGTTTAAGAAGTACTTTGACGACATCCAGGAGTGATGAAGTCACATCGTCCACGAACACTTGGGCCTACTATGCAACTGTATTTGCGTGTCGGTCATTCTGGTGGTACTTGGAAGTGCCGATTATTTTCGGAGGTGTGGTCCTTGGCATCAAAAGTTGGACAAGCGGCCAACGAATGCATTTTCAACATCCTCTTCAGACGTCCCCATAAGGTTGCGTGTGTGACTGTGTTTGTGTCTTGCAGTCGGAGGCTACACGTACAGGAACCAGCGCAAGTTCACCGAAGATATCGACTGGTCGTACGACGGTAGGTCTGCTGGCGGACAAACCCCAACGTCACTCACACCAAACGAAAAATTCAACCCGTTCGAACCGTTTGGGATTCTGCCTTATAGTTTGATTTGATTTCATTTGGACTTTATTTAAAGTCGTTTCCATAGATGTAATTTTTGTTTTTTGTTTCCAAAAATGCTGACGAGCACTTTAGTTCTTAACTCATTCACTCCCAAAGACGTTTTTAAACGTCTTTTCAGACTTGGTCCAGAATTGGCTGGTACTGAATGAGTTAATTTATAAAAAGTAGGTGTGTGTTGCTGTCTATGCACAGTTCACGCTGGACTAAAATGTCTGGGCCTTCATGGGCACTTGGCCTCCTACACTCCTGTATTGAAATCTCAGCCCTTTTTACTTCTCGTGGAGCCGACCGACATCCATAAATCTTAAAGTCAAACCTGTTTCTCGGTCTCTCGCGGGAGCCGCCCTTGAACCCTGCCGGAGAATTTATGAGCGCGTCGTCACCTTTGTCGGCTTTATGTGATGTCCGTCCAGCCTGTCGGCGTCTTTACGGCCTGCAGATGACGGACGGCCGCGTTCGCGGCCACTCGCGGCTGTCGGCCGGGGTTGCAAAAGTTTGCACGGTCCACAGGCGGGTCAGACACAATTTGATGCCAACGATACGAAAGATTGGCGCCATTTTTGGAGTGCGACTGATCGTATCAAGTAGCATGTTGTTAGTCTAAGTCTGCAACGCCCCCTCCCACCCCACTCCCCCAAACATAAAAAACTAAAAAAAAACGCTTGTACAAAGACAACCAAATGACTCGAGAGAACGATTTAATAACCCGGTCGATGTCAGATGCGGCCTGCGTGGCGCACGCGAGCCGCTAAGCTAATTTGTTCAAGCCGGATCCGGTCCAAGCCGCTCATGACCGCGCGGGACACCCCGCGGTGCGGGTGTGATGCACGTGCGCCATTGACCCGCTAACCCACTCGCACCCTGACCCGGAAGCCACGCTGACCCGCCGACCGCAACCGATGAGAGCGGGGCCGCAGGGTCACGCGAGCGCCGCCGCACCTGCTCGTAAGGATGATCGGCACCGCGTCTGCCGACACGCCGACATGGGGAACGAACATCTGGCCACTCTGCCGCTCCAACGACTTCATGAGCACGGAAAATGCACTCACCCGTCACTCGGAACGTGCGCCCGAGTTCGAAAGCTAACATCGGGGGCATCGTGACATGACCGGCGCGTTTGACAACCGCAGGCCGTGCACCTCTCGAAACTGTCCGGAAAACTGATGATTGAAACCGCTGCTGGCTGCGCCCTCCCCCCCTTCAGGAACGCTGAACCAGAACAACTGGGCCAAGAAGTTTCCGTCGTGCAGCAACGCCAAGCAGTCGCCCATCGACGTGGAGGAAAACCTGGCCCAGGTCAAGCTGCGCTACCAGAAACTGCAACTGGACGGCTGGGAGAACTTGACGGGCCAGCGTACCACCATCAAGAACGACGGCAAGACCGGTAACCGGCATCTTATTTGAAGCCAGCACAAATGAGCAACCAATTCATTGGACTGCGTGCGCCAGCGCCCAGGACCACGTCCCAAGTCCAGTTAGCTTCCTGCTGCTCTTTTAACATGAAATAGAAAAAAAAAAATGAAGCTGATTTAACAGCTACGCTTGATTTAAGGGCTAGTTTTATGTCCTGGAAAATGTGAACATCTGTGATTCGGTAATGAGGACGCTGCTAATGAGGCCTGAGAGGGGCGGGGGGGGTTAGCTTCTTGGGTTGTTGGCTTCGCATTCCCAATTCATCTCAACTCAACTGCATTTCGAGAGCACTTGAAGACAAGCGCCGACGCGTCCACCTGGGTTCACGCGTGCGACGCCAAAGCGAAAAGGGAAACAAAGGCGACGTCGCTATTTTCAGGCGTTCGGGTTAGCATTCGCTGTCTTTCCCGACACCCGAGCGAAACTGCGGCCTTTGAATCTGGAAAGGGCCTGTGGGTTAGCTTAGCTTAGCATAGCATTCGCCGTCATCTTCACAGTGAAGATGACGGCGAATGCTAAGCTAAGCTAACCCAGCACTCGTGAATCGGTGTTCAGTTTGATCGCAAGAACTCGACTGACGGGGGGGGGGTCTACCGGGGATCTCCGATGTAGTGTAGCGAGCGGAGAACAATTTTCATCGTTTCATGCTGCGGTTCTGTAAAAGGCGACGTGACAAGAATCTTCCTTCCTGCCAGCCGGCGTCACGTTTCTCTTGAAGCGCTGTTTTGATGTCGTCTTTTGTTTGAGGATCCGGTTTCGGGTCCGTCGAGCGGACTGAGCAGCTTTTGTGGACGGTTTCTCTTAAAGTGGCGTGAAATGCGAGAGCGCCGATTGTTCGGCCAAAGCGCAGAGGCGGCCCGTCCCGTCCCGCCTCGTCTTTAGTGGCCATCGCGTGTTCCCGGCGGAGGACGACGGTGCTTTTGACGGCCTCAATATGGCATTTCAAAAGAGAGATGCAATGTTTGCATCATTTTGACGACGGACAAAGAAAGTTGTCAACGCGACACAATCAGCTTCGCGCTGAGTCAATATTTGCTTTAGACATGCAAACTACAGAACACGCAGTGGACTAAACGAGAAGACCAAATGGTGTTCGATATCGACAACAGAGAGGATTGAGGAATGGGCAACCAGCAGTTAACGCACTTGACTTTGGAGTTCGCCAATCCTCCATTCAGCGTCTCCAGTTGGTCCAAAACGCTGCTGGTACTCGTAAGAGGCAGCGCATCACTCCTACTTTGGCATTCCTTCATTGGCTCATTTTAGAGTTCTTTTGAGGATCCGGTGGTTGTTCT
Source organism: Hippocampus mohnikei (assembly GCA_026261675.1). NCBI lineage: Eukaryota > Metazoa > Chordata > Actinopteri > Syngnathiformes > Syngnathidae > Hippocampus > Hippocampus mohnikei. The sequence goes on from JAKGUB010000330.1 coordinate 1,091,372, forward strand.
AAATCCACTTCAGTTGAGTTGTACTGCAGCAACAACTAAAATCAAGCATTTTCCATAACGGCCAATGCGGCTTTCGCATGCGTGGAGGTTCTGAGGCAAAACAAACAAAAACGTGTCAAACGTCTTTACGTGTCGCGTTCAGTGGCGTTGGACCTGGACGGCGACTTCTACGTCAGCGGCGGCGGCCTGGTATCAAAGTTCAAGGCGGGGCGCATCACCTTCCACTGGGGTCGCTGCAACGCTTCCTCGGAGGGCTCCGAGCACAGCCTGGACGGTGTCAAATACCCCATGGAGGTGAGACGAGGGCGACGAGGAGGACGACGGCGCGACAGTCACCAGTGGCTTTTGTTTGTGTTTCCGCCTCGCAGATGCAGATTTACTGTTTTGAGCCGCAGCGCTTCGACTCTTTCCACCAAACTGTCAAGGCCGGGGGACGGATCACGGCCCTGGCTGTGCTCTTTGAGGTGTGTGTCTTTGCCACTTAGAATAATTTGGGAGTTTATATCATAATTACTTTTTTTTTTTTTTCAAGTTCTGGCCTCTGTTTGTTTGTTTTTAAAGTTGGTTTTCATTATTTTTTTGGGGAGCAAATATGTTTCTTTTTTTTTTCAAAATGGCTTCCCTTCATTCGTTTGAGTTTTATTTCAAAAGATGGAATCTTTCTTGAATGCAATTTTTTCCCCCCCAAAGATCACTAAATGTTGTGTATTCAAGTAATCTTCTTGATAGACGTACAGCCATACCGAAAGGAATACAATTAAAATGAACCCAAACGCTGACATATGAAATTGACAAAATAAATTTTCATTACAATGGAAGTTAGCTTTATTGACATAAGATGTCGTTTCGGTTAATGTTCGTTTGTTTGTTTTTTTCGCTAAAGCACTTTCATTTTTATCTGAGTTCATGATTTTTTTTTTTTTAGTTTGTTAGTTTTCATGAAATGTAATAACCTTGCCGCGTGCGTGAGTAAGAGTGAGCTCGCTCACGAGAGAGAGAAAGATATCACTTACCCCATCTTTGTTTTGAGCACAATGGCCGCCATTGACATGCAAATGAGCATCTGCGCAAGCTCGCCCCAAAGAAGGCGAGCTCGGGGCAAGTCGGCGAGAGACGACAGGGTCGACTTTGGGCTCGGGTTCCCGTTCGACACGCCGTCCGTCCGTCAGGTTACTCGAGGGACGACCGCTGCGCAAGGCGACGTCTGGCGTGTTAGCACAAACAATGCTAACGAGCTCCGTTTGTCTTCCGAGTCGGAAGACATTTTAGCCTCGGCTCGAGCCCGGCGCGGCTCCAACATCGCCAGCGCTTCGGCACCACCGAAGACGGAACAGCAAAGCAGACTTTCTTGAGTCACCTTGAACTCGAGAAACGTTTTGGTACAAATGAGGAAGTATTCAGCTAAGTTACAAAAAGAGTTGAGATGGGGGGTCGGGCGGGGGGACGTTTACCCTACACTTCAAAATACTGATACTGATAATAATGGGAAAGACATTTGTTTTCTTTTCTTTTTTTTTTTTAACATACTGTCCAATAACTAAAGTACAACGTGAAAATATTCTCCAGACTAGAGAATACTACTTCAGTCACCTAATATTATACACTATTTACGAAAAAAAAACCACACACAAAGCACCCTTAAAATGTGATAATCTTCCCCCAAATCTGTCTTCCTTCTCTCAATTCGTGAAAAAATGATCACTTCTGATTTCAGTCATTTATCATAAAAGATTCCATAAGTTGGATTCTGTGAGACTCTATTTTAAAAAAATAATTATTATTACTTCAGAATGTTGGGGTGTTCTCATTATTTTTTTTAAATTATTCTATTTTGTATTTCTTGATGATCTTTTTCTTGGAACAATTACAACTTTATTTAAATGTTTTTGTGGAAAAAAAAAAGAAAGAAACAAAAAACTCAAACGCAAAAGCGCCGAGGGCGAAAAGTGTTTTAGCAAAGCTGCTAATGTCTTCGTCCGAGGAAGAGGCGACACGCCGAGACTCGCGCTTGTTGCCGTTTTCTAACTTGCGCACTTGTTGTGCGTTTGGGCATGCTGCGGCGAGTCACAAGCGCCCGGCTCGTGAGAATCAGCGTCTGCTTGTCTGCAACTTGCCTTTTTGTTCACTGCGATCGTTGCTCAGAACATCCTTGCTCCAAAAAGAACCTTCATGACTCGAATAGAAGCTCCGTGGTGAAAGCGGAACCTCGATGACCCAAAATGTTTCAATCCGCAAAGCTAAACGGAACCCCCCGTGGTCCAAACAGAACCTTGAGCCACTAAACGGAACCACCGCGAGTGGAAACCCAACCTTGATGGCGGCCCAAGGTTCTGCCGTTTGTCTTGCCCTTGCCTCTCGTCCCAAAATCAGCTGAGGTCAATTCCAGGTTAGCTACATCGAAAATGACGAGATCCTAGCTTGTTAGCATTGATGCTAACAGTTTTGATCCTTTTACTGCCAGGCGAGCTTGGAGGAGGACAACGCCGACTTTGCCGCCATCATCGACGCAATCAACAGCGTCAGCCGATACGGTAACCGGGACCACCAAGTACTCGCTTCTCAACGCAAATCTCGTCGCGACTCACGATCCAAATATCGTCCAGGTAAGAGCGCCCAGGTGTCGCCCTTCCGGCCGCGTGCGCTCCTGCCCGACTCTACAGACAAGTACTTCATCTACAATGGCTCGCTGACCACGCCGCCCTGCAGCGAGACGGTGGAGTGGATCGTCTTCAAGAACGCCGTTTCCATCTCGGCCGAGCAGGTGAGAGCCGCCGTGTTTAGCTAAACGAGCGAGACGCACGCTAGCAGCTGAGCTACGGTAGGGCCGTGTATTATGCCAAGCGCGTAAGGGCGCCCGGAGGCCACGAAGCGTGTCGACGCGCGCTTTTTTTGCGGCGTGCGCGGAACCTTTCATGTCTCGCCGACACGGATAGAAATGTCCGTCAACAACATTTGAACGACACTCAAAAGGAGGCTCGGCAGCCGGCACGTCTCGGCTGGTCGGCATTCCGACTCGGGGCGGAGTGCCAAGGGGCGTTCAACGGATGCCTTTGACGTCGTCCCCATGAGGATTTTTTCGATTTGTCGTTTGCTGCTCCGCGACAGACGAAATTATGAAAAAAATGACGCCGATTCCGCCGCTATCCATTTGTCGTGTCGCTGGCGTCCTAGCTGGAAGTGTTCTGCGAGGTGATGACCATGCAGCAGGCGGGTTACGTGATGCTGATGGACTACCTGCAGAACAACTACAGAGAGCAGCAGCGCCACTTCATGGGTCAGGTCTTCTCCTCCTACACGGGCACCGAGGAGCTCCTCACGCCAGGTACGTCGATTTGATTGATGGCTTCAAAGCTTCCGCTGATCAAGCTTATGTCGCACTGCTGCCACCAGGTGGCAGGCTGATGAACTACAGGGAAGGCATCCTAACAAGCCATCCATGATTAAAATTTGTCACATGATCCGAACATAAACTCCACGGATCCAAATGGACTCTCAGAACCAAAACAGAACCTGTATGACACAAATCGAACCTCCTTGAATTTAATAGAACCTTCGATGACCCAAATAGGACATACTGGATATGAGGTATAGACCAGGAGCCCCACAGCACATATATGAACGAAACAGAACCTCCCCAGTCCAAACGTGTCCTTCTACATAGACCCCGATAAAAGCTGCCGTGACCCCCCCGCCAAGCCAATAGAACGCCGCTGGAACCGGACAGAAATTCCCTACGAAGCAAAACAGAACCAGCCGGCCGTGACCCAAAATGGAGTGGCAGAGGGTAGCGGAAGGAAGGAAGGAGCGAGTTGCGTGATACACAACATTGACCGTTCCTGCCGGTTCTGCTCGATAATTCATCATGAACCAAATTGATCCGCATGACACACAAACGCAGCGATCAATGTCGTTAGTGGACGAGGGGAAGGAACTTAGCACAAGTACTTCGTTACTACTCGAGGGCAAAAAAAAAAATGGTCAGCATTTGTCTGCGTCGGTACTTTGAGTATTTCTTTTTCTGCTGACTTTTCGCTTTTAACACCCGACTGGATGGATGTTTCCGTCAGTGTGCAGCTCGGAGCCGGAGAACGCCGAGGTGAGCGCCTACAACGGGAGCAGTCTGCTGGTGACGTGGGAGCGGCCGCGGGCCGTCTACGACTCGGCCATCGAGAGGTACTTGGTCAGCTACAAAATGGCCGACGCGGAGGACGCCGCACGCTCAGAGTATCTGACCGACGGAGACCAGGACGTGGTGAGTGAGGTCCACGTGGCGGCCTAGCAACGGGATTAAAAAAAAAAAAGCTACAGTAGCCAGTTTTGGGAGTCACGTGTGCCACCCCAAAACGTCTCAAGAAGTCTGCCATTTTGCGATGAACTGATCGCATTTTTAGCCCGGCGGACGGACGGCCGAAGGCCCTTTTTGATGAAAATTTTGCATGTCGAATGATTGCGCGTGATCTGAACTCGAACCGAGCCTCCGATTCCGTGATTGATTGGATTTTCCCTGCTGCCAGGGCGCCATCCTCGATGAGCTGGTGGCCAACCGCAGCTACGCGGTCCAGGTGGTGGCGGTGTGCGCCAACGGCCTTTACGGACGCGTCAGCGACCCCCTGACCTTCACCGTGCCCGTGGACGGCCCCGGTAAGCGCCCGCTTACAATGAAATGACCGCTGGCGCAAAGTCGACGTCGAACAGTCACGCACTTTTTCATCGTTACATTTGTTATGTAACACAGTGCTACCTTGACTTACGAGTCGACATTTTTCTGTCAATTGAAACTAAGTTTCCTCTTTGTATTGTAAAACATGACAAAAGAATGTCAAGACAAGCCGCTTTTTATTCGTCCGAAGTCACGCTCGCCATTTTGTGCGTCCTCGCCCCTCGTCACTCGACATCCGTGATTGTTTTTCTTTCTCTTCATTCCCACTGTTGACTTTTTGTTTCCGACGCTTGTCTTCTTTTGTCTTCACTCTCGCTCGCTCTTGTTCTTCCATCGTCTTTCCTCAAGGCGCCTGTTGTCGTTTCCCGCGTCGCCGTCCTTTTTTTTCTCGTGCCGCTCACAGTAAGACCAGTTTTCGTATATTCGCTTCATGTCTCGTCATCACACACACACGTTGCAATCCTATGTTGAATTACAACTCTTGAAGGCGTCGCACGTTAATTTCACACCCCAGACCAACAGGGGGCAGCGTGTGATATTCCAAACAAAATAAAAAGGCCACTTTTATTACGTTGTATTTATTTTCCTGAAGTCAATGACGTTTTAGATTGACGTGAATTTGGAACCAATTGCAAAAAAAAAAACTTTTCGCAAGAGTCAATCATTTTATTTATTCATTTATTTGTTCATTTATTTATCTATTTATTTATTTATTTATTTTACAAACAGAAAACTGGAGTAAAGTCATCACGTGAAAAGTCAAAAGGAAGTGCAAAAGTCCCCAAAATATTTTGTATTTGCTAAATATTAGGCCTTTTATTATGGATCGATGCCTCCATTCATTACAAACATGTATACTGTATCAAAATAAAATCTCCAAACTTTGTTATGCGGGGACTTAATTTCATGCTTTTTGTCCTCCCCCCCAAAAAAAAACTATGCAAAGATTTATTTCATTCTAAATGCCAACACACCTCTTCTGTGAACTTGAAAAGTATTCGATATTTTTGTTTGGTTTATTGTGTATTTTAGGATTACGATGATGATTGACAGCCACTTCCAATAATAAAGCGCTTTTGAAAACGATACGACGTCACGAAGCATTTATTGGCAATTATTTTGCGGCGCTTCAAGATACGGCTCCACCACAACCACAGACTCACGAGATGTATTTCGTTGTTCCGTAATGCATCCCGAATCGTCCTCGGCATCGTCCCGCCGCCGCCGCCGCACCGATAAACCGATCTAACCTCACCTCACGCTTTGCCAAAGCAGTTTCAAGCGTGACACGAAACAGGTAAGGAGCGAGCTCCGGCAGCCTTCCGCCCACCCGTGCGCCCACGCCTGCGCCCACGCCTGCGCCGCATTTGCAGAAAATGCCTTTTTTGGGGCGTTTGTTTTAGGCCTGCGCAGTGGCGGACGGGCGGAGTCCAAATGTGGGCGCGGCCCGGCGCAGAAAACGATTTACTGCAAATGCGCTTTGGTTTTCTTTTCCCGTGCTTGGGGAAATCCCGGCATGATGATGCTCTTTGAGATGTTTAGCATGGAAATGTCCAAACTTTCCTTCTTCGTTTTCCTGCTGTCGCTTGATTCATTTGCAGACATTGAAGTCGAAAATGATTTTCAGACAATTGCGCTGACTTTTTCACGTCTTTCTGTCGATGATCGCGGTAACCTGCAAAAGTTGAGTGAAGGCAACTGGGCTTTTCTTGTTTGTTGCGAAACCTTTCTCGATTTCTGTGACATCCTGTCCAGGGGGGGAAACTCCACACCAGAAATATCAAACGCTTTTTTGGGGATGAAAGGTAGACGAGTCCGGTTGCCGAAATGCAATTTTTGTGGATGACTTTTTATTTTTATTTTTTTTCGAGCGCTGCCCCTTGACTTCTCCAAAATGTTTTCATCACTTTTGTCTTTCCCGCCTCACTTGTTTTGGGAGAAATATGAAAACCACGCAAACAGAATAAATAGTCTGTATGTTGTTGTTCTGGGTTGTTTTCTTTCCACTCAGCTTGTCCCAATCTGTGTTGTTGTTGTTGCAGGAAGTAGCCTGATCCCGGATTCCATTGAATTCGATTACGAGGTAAGCGACGTTTGCTTCCTATGGATTGCGTTTACAAAAATCTGTGAATAGGTGAACCCTCAAATGCCAAAGCATGAACATAAATCTAATTTGACCAGATTCTTCTTCTTCTTATTGTATGGGGGGATCGCTCTTCTAGAACGTTGATTTTACATCCAGACCAATAGAGGGCAGCATATTATTACACAACAGAGCCTTTAAATCTGATATTATAATCAAACCTGAAACAATGATATTGATTATCCTGATTCTAATCCCTCTCGGGTAATTTGTGGTACACAAGCTGAATCCATCGTATTTAAGTGAATTTATAACATTCTGGAACAATGAAAAAAAAATGTTCATTACGTTCCCAGCTAGTCTGTATGATTTTTTTTTTTTTAACCACTAGGAGGAGAACTACCCACCGGACCCGTGGTCAAATGAATCTGTGCAAACGGAAGATTACGTTCAGGCTCGGATCCCGACAAAACCGCCTGCAATCTCGACCTCGGGACCATCCCGCCGCCCGATGCAACAGATAAAGTCAACTACCGTTGCCACAACTTCTTCCCGGCGTACGACCTCCAGCACGGAGGCCTCCAGCAGGTCCTCATCTACGACCCCTCTGTACGGAAACGCAAGAGACCACCAGGGCGGTGTCGAGCAAAAGTCCTCGGGAAACAGTAAAGCGGCCGTGAATTCAACGGCGCCGACAGTAAGCGGTTCTTGGATGAACGGGGCGGAGGGCGCCGCCACTGCTTGGATCTCAAACGATACCGTGACAAGACCGATCGCGGCAACCGCGAAAAAGAGCTTGACGACTAACGCGACAATGGCCACGAACAGGACGACGGCGCTGACGCCAAAAACGGCCGAAATCGAGATGACGACCACGAGCCGGCCACCGTCCAAAACCACGCTCAAGACCGCCACCACGAATACGACAACGGAAATGACGACAAATCCAACCGCAAACAGGACCAGGACCAGGACCATCCCAATGACCAAGACCACAAACATGACAAGGCCAATGACCAAGACCACAACCATGACGAGGCCAATGACCAAGACCACAACCACGAATACGACAACTGAAATGACGACAAATCCAACCGCAAACAGGACCAGGACCAGGACCATCCCAATGACCAAGACGACAACCATGACGAGGCCAATGACCAAGACCACAACCATGACGAGGCCAATGACCAAGACCACAACCACGAATACGACAACTGAAATGACGACAAATCCAACCGCAAACAGGACCAGGACCAGGACCGTCCCAATGACCAAGACCACAAACATGACGAGGCCAATGACCAAGACCACAACCACGAATACGACAACTGAAATGACGACAAATCCAACCGCAAACAAGACCAGGACCAGGACCATACCAATGACCAAGACCACAAACATGACGAGGCCAATGACCAAGACCACAACCACGAATCCGACAACGGAAATGACCGCCAGTCCAACTGCAAACAAGACTCGGACCCTGTCAACGAACAAAACCACGACCGCACCGTTCACCGAGACCATGAATATGACAAGGGCAGTGACGACGACCGCAACTTTACACAATCCGATGAACAAAACCCCCGCCGCGACCCTGAACCCGAACGATTCCAGCGACTTCATCATCGCGCCGACGTCCGTCCGCACGGACCCGCGCAAAGGTCTGACCGCACCCGAAACAGAATCGGCAAATAGACTCGGTGATGATGACGGGGTAGGGGCCCGGGGCCAACCCGGCGGGCGATCTCCTCCGCCAGGGCCTCCGGCTCCCAGCATGCCTTATTTTGCAAGCACAAAGACTCCGGCGTGGCAGAGCGGCGTACTTTTGCAGACCACGCCGCCACTCTCCAAGGGTGAGCGCCACTCTGTCCCCGCCCCTTCTTCCCATCTGATTGATGTGACGAGCCCCCAACCCAGCCTCCGGCCTGTCCCCCCTGCCCGCTTGCATGAGCCCCCCCCTTCCTCCGCCAGCCCGGACGCTGCCCCGCCGCCTCGCCAAATCCCCGCTTCTCCCAACTCTCGCCCCGCTCCTCCCTCTTTCGCTGACCGCTCGGCATCTTTCTCATCGAGTGACCACTCTGGGGTGCCGGAATTGGGGGGGCGGTCCCAGGTCTCGATGGGTGCCGGCACCCCGCCGCTGCCTCGCCAAGACCCTTCCTCTCTTCCCGCGCTCTCTTTCGCCAACGAGTTGGCATATTTCTCCTCGCGTGACCCCGCCGACGTGTTAGAATGGGGGGCACCCCTCTCTGACGCGTCGCTTTCCCTCAGCCCCACCTCGCGGCCCTCGGTTCTCCTCTCGAGCGACGACCCGCTTTCTGCCGCCGCTCCCGGTCTGCCGCCGTCATCGGCGAACGGAGCGGAGCTCTTGGGATACGGCACAGGAAGCGCGGCCGACTCCTTCCCGCCGGAGGGGGGTGATGCCGCGTTCTCGGATGCCATGTGTGGTTGCTCCCTGGAGCCCTCTGTGTCCTGGCCCCAAGCCCCGCCCCACGAACCCCTTGGGGCCGCAACCTCGGGTGTTGGTGCGGATCTTCTCTCGAGTTCTTTGGGTGTCCCTGTGAGTTCTTTTTCTGGGGCGGCTTCCGGCGGCCTGGTGGTTCCGCTCTCGCCCTCTTTGCCGGCGCCCGACTTCCCAATGGCCACTCGCAGCGCGCCGCCCCCCCCCGTTGCAGCCGCCACATCGGAGCACGCGTTGTTGTTGCCGTCGCTGCCTTTCGTCCCCGTGACGCCCACTTCCTCGCACCCCAGTAGTGGCGTCTCGGGGTCTGGCGTGGACCAGGACTGGGATGGCGTCGAGGTGTCGGCCTCGGGTGAGAGCGCCCGTCCTCGTCCCACGGACCCCCCTTTCGTCACTTTGGAGTCCGGGCAGACGCCCGGGGATTTGGACGACCGCTCCTCGGCGTTCTATTTTGACGGCGAGAGCGGGAGCTCCGCCGGTTCTGGGCGAGCGGGCGCCGCCCCGCCGAGCGCGCCCGCCCTCCCCTCGCCCGTCTCCCCCGAGGAGAGCGGCTCGGGTCAGGCTGAGAACCTGTACGACAACAACGCCTCCTCGGACTTCAGCATTCCCGAGCAAACCCGGCGGGGGTCGGAAAGAGAGGCGGAGCCAGTGGCAGGTAACCACGCCCACGCCGGCTGGAGAAAGCGCCCGCTCGGTCATCCGTCATCTGCGTCCTCGTCATCTCGTCTTTGGAATCCATCTTGATTTCTTGATCTTCTCATTGCCACGTCTTTCGCGTGGAGTCACTCTCTTTCTTCACTTGATCATTTCTTCGCCGTCACGCGTTCGGCTTTCAAACCAGCGCGACTTTTGACGGCTTTCCGACCGACGCGTATTTTTATTTTTTTTTTTCCCTCGGGGCGAGGGGTTTGGAAGGAGCCCGGAGATCCGACGCCGCCCCGCAGACGCTAGTCTCCCGACGCCGCGCGAGTTTCGGGCGTAACGGCGGCGTATGTGTGTGTGCAGACGTGAGCAACAGCAGCCACGAATCTCGCGTGGGCTCCGTCGGGGACGGCGAGAGGAAAGCGGCGGTCCCCCTGGCCGTCATATCCACGCTGACGGCCCTCGGACTCGCGGTCCTCATCGGCATCTTGGTCTACTGGAGGTGAGCTCGTGCTCCCGCCTCGCACGCTTCTTCAGTCCGAGGCGTTCCCCACAGTATCAATCTGGGTCCACTCCAATATGACCTGCTCCGGCGTAGGTGAGACATTACGTCCAATACTTCACACTGATTGGTGCATCCAGAAAAAGTTGATTCATAGTTCGGGAAAGAAGGAGGAGTTCAGAGAGGGGAGGGTGTGGCCTGGCCATTTCCCTGATTCGAAAAGGAAATCGGAGAATCTTCCAAAACAACTCGGAAAACGTCTCGGGAGCCAGTGAAGGGATGCCAGAGTAGGAGTGACGCGGTCGGGAGGCGAGCGGCAGCATTGTGGACCAACTGGAGATGCCGAATGGAGGATCGGCCGACTTTAGTTTGGTCAGATTGTTGCTTTTTCCCCCCTCAACGAACCCAAGTCTCGATTCTTCTCAAGATTACGACTGTTTTTGTGATTTTTATTTGCAGAAGTCGAACATTTGGGGGTACTCGTGGTCATTCTGTTCAATTGGCATCGTGATCATTTATTCAAAGTTTTCATATACGGGCCTGTTGTCAAGTTTGCAACTTTGGGCCGCAGGGTGTGTTTCCAGACGGCGCATTTCTACGTGGACGAACGCGCCTGCCCCCACGTCGGCGACGCGGCCGCATTCGCATCCGGTAACCTCAGCGGCGATTCGCCGAAATCAAAGCGCCCCCCGCCCCCCTGAAAGATGTTTCACGTCCAGTCTGCCTCCTAGACCCAAAAGCGGCACTTCCCGTGCAAGATTTTGTCCAACACGTCGCCGAGCTTCACCGAACGAGCGGATTTCAGCGCAAGTTTGAGGTACCTCCGGACTTTCTCTCGTTTGCGTCTTCTGCATGACAAAAAAAAAGCCTGCGCCTGCATGATGCCCGCTTGTGTCGCGCTTTTGTTGTCGCTTGAAAGTCGTCTCCCTCCAAAAATGTTGTACGCTTCTGAGGTGCATGTTTCAGTGAAACGAGTCGTATATTGATTTCAGTGAAAGTCACTTTTTCTTTTAAAGTACCGTATTTTCAACCATAAGGCGCCATTCAAAGTCTAGCGTATGAGCCGAGTTCCAAAGCCTGACTGAGCGCGCTTCTGGCCGACACGCTGTTTATATAGAGAAACGGCGGGCGTGAGTGACGACAGGCATGCGGAAGTCTGCCAATGAGTGAAGGGTGGGCGTGGCCAACAACACGGTGCGCCGAATGGTCGTGAAAATACGGTATATGTTTCTGTCAGTCATATTTCAGCCAAAACATGGATTGTATTTATATATTTAAATACAAATGTGAGATAGTTATGATCAAATGGTACATTTCTGAAATAATCTTTGCCGATTTCCTCATATTTCCGTAAAATTGCAAATTTCTCCATTCTGGGACAAATAAAGGTTTTCTTCTTCTTCTTCTTCTTAAAAAGTTGCAAAAAGTCGCGTCGGCAATTTTCCGAACAAATCGACTGCTATGAATCGATCGAGTCTGGTCAAGTTCAGATTTTTTTTATTTTTTATTTTTTTGCTTTTGTCCGACCCTGCCTTGTTGTCGCTGGTCCTCATTGCCATTTTGTGTTGTCATGGTAACGCCCTGGCCGCGCCCCGCCCCCTCTCCCCTTCTTCCTCGCCCTGGCTAGCTGCTCAAGGAAAGTTACGAGGTAAGACTCCCCCTCCTGGTGACCGTCTGCATGTGCGGCGTTTGTTTGTTTGATGAAGTCACTTTGGGATTTGGTTTTGGTTGCATGGGAATAGAATCGCAAAAAAAAACAGAACGGGGTGGTTCATTTGGTGCATTCATTTATTTTTTTCCCATGCGCGTGTGCGTAAAGGAGGTGCAGGCACGCAAGGCGGACACGGCGATGACCTCGGAGACGTCCAACCATCCCGACAACAAGAGCAAGAACCGATACAGCAACATCCTGGCGTGTAAGTCGAAGCGACGCCTTTTTCTTCCCTCCTTCTTGTTTGCAAATTTGAAAACCCTCATCGAAAAATATGAATTCAAAAATGATATTTCAGCTCCATGCGTTGCCGTTTTTGCCTTTGTCTCCATTCCAGTCGACCACAGTCGAGTGCGGCTGTCGGCGGCCGTGGCCGACAAGGACGGACGCCGCCGAGATTACATCAACGCCAACTTTGTGGACGTACGTGAGACGCTCGCCTTCGCTCCTCTCCCGTTTTCACACCCCTTGGCGCGGCCGGCGGAGGGGGGGGAGGTTCCGGGGGTCTTTGCCAACCGTCTTTCAAATCCACGCCCGCTCCCCTTTTCGTTCGTCGCACTTTTGGCCAGTCGAGCCGCTTAGTCAAAATTCCCCCCAAAAATAATGTCCATTCCAGGGCTTCAAGATGCGCCACGCGTACATCGCGGCTCAGGGTCCGCTCCAGTCCAGCACGGACGACTTTTGGCGGATGATCTGGGAGCAGAACGTCGGCGTCATCGTGATGATCACCAACCTGCTGGAGAAGGGACGCGTGAGTGGCCCCCGACTCGGGTCCATTCGCAACTTGCAAACGCCGGTTCCAGTTTGGACCGCGGGACTTGACCAAAACAAACAGACTTGACACCGGACTGGACTATGACTTACCCGATAACTGACGCTTGAAAGTCGAAACTTGCTCCGAATGAAAGCGTTAAAATGAGAATTTGACCTGAGACGTGAACTTGAGACCTGCTTGACACTTGAAGGTGAACATTTGAGTCCAGACTTGAAGATTTAAGAATTGAAATTTACCCGATTGGAGAGTTGTGTTTTGTGCCCGCCCCCCTCAGAGGAAGTGCGATCAGTACTGGCCCAGCGACGCACGCGAGGACTACGGCGGCCTGGCGGTGGCGCTCAAGAGCGTCCGAGAGCTGGCCCACTACACCCGGCGGACCTTCGCCGTCACCGACGCGCGTGGGAAAAAGGTGCCGGCTCCGGCTCCGGCTCCGGCTGCGACGCGGTCGGTGGCGGCACGCCGTTTTTTTTTTTCGCCTGCCGTTTGATGACTCGCCCGCCGTCCGCTTGCAGGGTTCTCAGACCAGGCGAGTGGTCACGCAGTACCACTACACGCAGTGGCCCGACATGGGCGTGCCCGACCACGCCCTGCCGCTTCTCGACTTCATACGCCAGTCGTCGCGAGCCAAAACGGCAAACATGGGCCCGGTGGTGGTGCACTGCAGGTTTGACTCGATTCTTAACGTCGCTTAACGATTTTCGCGTGGTGGGCCCTCGATACTCCCCCCCGTACTCCGCAATGTCGCAGGGTGATGACATCACACAGCAAAGTTGTGGAAAAAGACGCCAAAGTGCGAGACTCGAGGTGGTTCTGGCCTATAAAGTTCCTCTCAACTGGAACTGTTGTTGGCGTCGCGCGGTGATGACATCACACGGCAGCTGGAGAGGCCCCAGTTGGGGAGCGCTTCCGATTTCGCTCTTGAATCCAACCGAAGCGTTTGAAGTCGGTTGCGATGACCTCACAAAGTCCCGCTTGTTGTGCGTTTAGCGCCGGCGTGGGCCGAACGGGCACCTACTTGGTGTTGGACAGCATGCTGAGGCAAATGAGGCAAGAGGACGCCGTGGACGTGGACGGGTTCCTCCGACACATCCGCACGCAGAGGAACTACCTGGTCCAGACGCAGGTTACGTCTTTTCGTCCGCCCATCTCGCCATCGTCTCAGTTTTTTTTTGGTCCTCTCGTTTTCTCACCTTCTGGTTTTCCACGTCGTGTCATCTTGTCATGACCTCATCATCATCTTCTTCATTTTTCTCTTCTCGTTTGCATGTTCTCGTCTCCTCACCTTCCCACCAGTGGCCGAGCGGGACTTTTATCCTCCTTTTATCGGCCAGGCGCACGTTGCCATGGCAACGGTGTTTTGCAAACACCAAATTTGGCGTCCCAACATCACGGAGGCTTAAATACATTTCTGAGCAAGTTCAGAGGTCAATCTGGCCAACTTGCCGGGAGGAAAAACATCAAAGAATAAAAACATATTTTCTTTTGTCACTAGGTGGCGCTAAATAAGTTCATAGATGTCTTCGGGGGCTGGCGTATCATAAAATGTGAGAAATCTTTCGAAGACCACGCGGGGTCACGTTACGGCAGCGTTTGTGTGGTCAAGGCGCCGCCCGCTTGAAAGTCAATTCAAAATGGCGGACACGTGGCTCTTTTTTTTTTTTTCCACCTTCCGCAGTCGCGCCGCTTTGCCACGTGCAACAGGACGCGTCAAACTCGTGGCTCAAAACATTTGTAGCAAAGCGTGACATCCGTGAACACGCCCGCCTCTCGCCTCCCCCCCCCTTCAGGAGCAGTACGTGTTCATCCACGACGCCTTGGCGGAGGCCATTTTGTGCGGCGATACGGAGGTGGCGGCGTCGCGGCTTCACGCCCACGTGGAGCGGCTGCTGACTCCGCTGCGTGATGGCAACACGCCGCTGGACCAACAGCTCAAGGTGACGCGTGCGGACCCTCCCGGTGTTTTGTTTTCGCTGAGCCGCGACACTTTGCTTTTGTTCTGCGGTTTTCAGCTGCTGAGCACGGAGGCGACAAATGGCGACGACCGCGCCGCCGCTCTTCACGACGGCAACCGGCAAAAGAACCGAAGCGACTCGCTGCTGCCGGGTGAGCTAACCGCTGTTAGCCTCATGCTAGTGCTAACCTTTCTACTCCCTGTCTGGCGTGATGTTCTTTCGTGCCTTTTTGCAGTCGAAAGGTCACGAGTGCGTCTGTCGCCATGCGCGGGCGAGGCGTCCGATTACATCAACGCGTCCTACGTGACGGTAAGGCCGTGTCATATCATAGGCCAAATTATCGGTATCAATGTCGTATCGTCTCCCCAATGAGTTGTTGTTTGCGTGTTGCCGTTGCAGGGCTACAGGCAGAGCAAGGAGTTCATCATTACCCAGAATCCTTTGCCCGGCACCGTCAAGGACTTCTGGAGGATGATTTGGGAGCACAACGTGCACGTCATCGTATCGCTGCCGGGACCCGCGTGTGCTCAGGTCACACGTGACCGAATTTGTGCCACACTGACACTATAGGGGCAAAGTTTAAACGCTGTATTTAAATAATCCATGCTCTTAAATAATGGCTTTATGCTTATTACATTTTATATTAGGTATATGTGATGGTATATGTGACGGGCCACGACTGAGTGGCAATTTGCAGCTCACCGCCGCTTCAATACATCACTTGCGCTCAAGTGGCTGACAGATGATCTTCTTGACCGCAACCAAAAATGGCGGGAGCAATGGCGGAAGCCGCGTTCAGTGGCCGCCATTCGGTCTCGGACGATTATCACTCTGCATTCCTGACTAACAAAATATTGGCTCGAATCTTATAAGAAATCAAAATATCCACCATTGTGACGGTGTGATCATACCGTGTTTTGACTCAAGCGTTGATAAGAATCCTAGTCATCCGTTTGGCAACGATTCACGGTAAAGATTCACTCTCGTTTACGAAGTGTCATTGAACACACCGGACGCCGCAGAGACGTGACTGCTTTATACAAACACTAATGGCGGCCGCGGAGAGCCGCGGTTCGCGCCGCTAATACAGTCGAACGAAGAAAAAAGACTTACATAACAAGATAGCGATAAATAAGACCTGTAAACCCGTATGGCGGTAATAATGGTGAGGCTGCATTCGGTCTCGGACGTAATCTGAGCAGTAAACGAGCACGAATCAACTCCACACGAAGTAAGTTTCAGTCGACAAAACGTCACTTTCACAACGACACAGAAAACAACGTGGGCTCAGAACAATGAAGGGGAATTATTTGAGCACGCCACACGGCAGTATAATAAAAAACGAATTGAAATATTCATGTGGACTTGTGAATTAATCCGGACTGCCATTCGGCGGGAGGCAGGTACCCCCACTGTGCTGCTGCGTCACTTCCGCCATCATTTTATATATTTTTACGTATCACTCCGTTACAGATATAAATGTGTTTTTAATTGAGCAAAGTCATTCTCTAAACACATTTGACATATTACTCATCTCTTTATAAGGCAAAGAAACGCGTTTGTAAAAAATATGTGATGTCACCTGAGGACGCGATCTGGAACAGTCAGTCATCATCCAGCACTTGAATGCAAATCACGCGTTGTGTGTAAATGTCCGCATTGCTGTTTTTTTGCTCAGGATGAAGATGAGGATGCGGAGCCGTGCGCGTTCTGGCCCGGGAAAGGCGAGTCACTCAGCTGGGAGACGTTGACCGTCACTCAAACGTGCGAGAACGTCATCTGCTTGGCCAACGAGGACGTGTTGCTCGTTCACCACTTGGCCGTGCACGTCGCGCAGGTGGCTCGCTTCAAAATCACAACAAAATCTGTCGTGCCGCACAGGTCATTTCATCACAATGAAAGAAAACAAACGCATGTCAAGTTGTGAAAGTTGAAGTTGAAATAAAACTGCTGCTCTGTTGACTAAAGTGAAACAAATATAAGAAAGAAAATCAAATTGCCATAACTCATCCAAAGCTTGTTTAGCTGAAAATGAAGCTGACAGATTGTGCAGGAGAAAGTAAGAAGCAGTCTCGCTTGCATTCAGGACGACTTTGTGGCCGAGGTCCGCCTGTACCGCGCCTCGCGCTGGCCCGACCCCGACGGCGCCATCAGCGACACCTTCCTGCTGGTCCGCCTGGTCCAGGAGGAGACCTCCGCCAAGGAAGGAGCTACCGTGCTCGTCGACCGGTACGCCGCTTGCTCGCTCGCCGCCGCCGCCGCCTTCCCGAGAAATATGTCTGCTGACATTTTTGCCGCCCCGCCAACGCAGCCTGGGCGGAGTCACCGCCGGAACCTTCTGCGCTCTGTCGTCTCTGATTGGCCAGCTTAGCGACCGGCGGTGCGTCGACGTCTTCGGAGCAGCCAGGATGACCAACCTCGCCAGGCCCGGAACCTTCCGCACACGCGTGAGCAACAAACGCAACATTCACTCGCTCTTTTTCTTTGTCGAACGACCTATTAGCGTTTCGCAGATATTTTTGAAAAGAAATACTTATTTTACACATTTTTTTTTCAAATTTCTCTCAGAATTTCCGTTTTCTCGTAATATTGAAAAAAAATCTGATGGGAAAAAAAGACCTGTTCTCCATATATTTCGTAGTATTTTTTTGTTGTTTTCCGACACCACGCGCTGGCAAGCCGGTTGAAAACTTTTCCGGCGACAACAGCCGATCAGTTGCCAACACACTTCCTGTTTATAATACGTCTGAACAGGATTGGCTGCCTCGTGGCTTTGCTTGAACGCGATTGGCTGTTTGCATTTTCTGCTCAGGACCACTTGGAGTTCCTGTACAAGGCCCTGTTGAGCGTGCTGGACGAGCCGGGAGAAGAAGGCCAACAAGACCAAGACCAAGTGCACCAAGACGACGAAAGCCAAGAAGAGAGCCGGCCAATGAGGAGCGCCGCGAATGGTGAGCGCAATGGCGCACCCGCACCACCGGGAGGCAAACGAGCGCCCAACGGACTCGATTCGCTGGTGTGATCAGCCGAGAAAGAGCGAGTTCTGCGTTTTCCGTGGTCCTCGCCGAGAGTGCTTTTTGGGCGCCATTTTGTAACGTGCCTTTTTTTTTTTTTTTTTTTTTCTTTGCGGTCACTCTTTAACGCCGTCACATCAAGACAACTAACGTTGGTACTTTTGCATATTTATTGGCAGCAACAATGAAAAAGGAACACGGGAGCGGTAGCAACTTTTTTTCACTTTGTGTCGGTAATAATTCACCTCAAAGGACCAAATTGTATTTATACTCTACCACATTTTTATATGTAGTGCTTCCGTCAAAGGTTTTTCTTTTTAATCTTCACTTTAGATGTCACATACCCGCATGTTTATAACAGATCGCTTTCTTTGCACTCTGCTGCTTTCATTTGCCATTCAACTACCGCCAAAATCCTGATGGCTTGTTTTTTGGGTTGTTTTTTTTGTTATTTTGTGCACAAATCTGTGGGATTCAGCCACAATAATTTACTCACAATTTTTGAGAGAACATGTTGTTCTGTTCCTTGAGTAAAAAAGTGACATGGTTAAAAATTCTACCTGTTTTATTCTTTTTTTAAGTCGTCGTAAAAAACAAAAAAATGACTGAAAAAAAATACAATTCCCTTTCAAAAAACATGACATATACCCGGGAAAATATTTTTAAGAAAACAAATCAGAGTTCTTCAACTATTCTCAAAAGATTGTTTTCACATAAAAGAACATTTTTCTTTTTTAAAAATTATTTTAAAAGCAAACAATGAATTACACCCCATCCCAAAATGCTTTTCCGAAAAACAAGCACTTTTGACAGACAGAAGTGACCTTCAAAATCAATTAAAAAAAACGAATCATTACTGAAAACAAAAGCCAACGCTTTCTTTTTGACAAATTATAAAGTAAAATCTTGACTCCTCCCCACCCCCCAAAAAAAGAGCTTGATGAAAAAAAAAAATACCATAAAATCCCGTGTATAATACAACCGCCCGAAATTCACTTAAAATACTTTTTTTTTCGTCTGTACAATACTCTACCCTGATTTGCTGGTATCCATTGTCATCATCTGGTCACATTTGTGCAAATGTTTCTCATGCTGCCATATTACAGTCTGACTTCAGTATTCGCTATAAAACAGTATCGTTGAAAGTTGTCTTTTTTTTCTACGAGCTCGTAAACGCACCACTCGCCAAATGGCGTCACCACCACAGGAGCGAGCTCACCTGGCTCGATGCCACCTTTCCCTTTGTTGGTTGGCGTCGTCAGGGAGAGACGAAAACGCGCTTCCTTGTCAATGGAGGAAAGGAAAGCACCGCTTCAGAAGAATTCGACTGCACTTTCACAACTGACGTCATCGTTGGTGCAGTACTACGGTCGCGCCACACGAGGGCATTGTTTATCCACGAGACTACTGCGAGTTCATTTCAACGTGGACAAACGTTTTTTTTGAGGGGAGGCGGTCGTAGGGGGAGGTTGGGGTAATCAGTAATCAAACAAATAAGATAGAATTCAGTATAAATAAAGTATATTTATTTAATATTGGAGTGTCACTCAGTTTGTATAAATATAAAGTTGAACATTTTGTGTCACGACAAACAAGCATTAAATACATTTGACAATCGCTCTTATTTACAACATCAGCTCATATGTACAAACAAAAAAAAATGGTCCTCTGCTGCAGTGGAGACAGCAAGCAGTCAGTTTCCAATCAAACAGAACGTGTTTTTTTTTTCCCCTCCCATTGTTGTCGTAGTTGAAGTCCAAGTGGAGGACGTGAAGGAAGCTTGAAGCGGAGGAATGTAAGCAACAATAATTCGCCTTCATTTTTGGCTGCATGATTTATCATCGACAGCAATAAATACATCGACCATCTGGGGGCCAACAAACTGCGTAAAAGAAAGAAAGAAAGAAAAAGACAGCGGCGGTTTGATGAGCTACTTTGAAAATTGGATGCTTGGCATTAGCAAGGAGCCTTTATATAAGGCCGCAAGCAACAACTCCAAAGTTGGCAAGAAAATTACACTTCACAATTCACGTACACGTGTAACAGCTTAACATATTCGCTATGCCTGTTTATCTTTGAAGTTGTTGTTTTGACGACGACGGAGTGATTTTTTTTTTCCCTCACCGTGAAGTAGAGGAATAGAAAAAACATCAAAACATTTGGAAAAATAACCGTGATGATGACAATTCGTCTCGTACGATTATTGTGATCATTCGGCACGTTGGGCAGGAAAGCATTTGAAAGAAGTCACGCTGAGGTACAAACAAGAATACCTAAAAGATACTTTTTTTTAGAACATGACTAATGCCTGCGTGTTGTTTTTGTTTTCATACTAAGCAGAAAATACGGAAGCATTTTAAAACATTTCAAACGTGTCCCTGTGCGCTGCAAGCAGTTAAAAAACCAAAATGTCAACTTGTGGCAGTGGTGAAAACTGCTCGATGGGGGAGGGGGCCAACCTATAGGACTTGGTAGATGAGGTTGGCGTCCTGTTGGTGGTCGGCGCCGTCGGCGGGGGGGCCCGAGGGCGGGTCGCTGGTGGTGGAGTCGCCGCCGGCGTGGGCGTCTGCGTTGCTGCCGTTGGCGACGTTGGCGTCGGTGGAGATTCTCTCCACGATGCTGGACAAACAATCCAGGCTGGAGACCACCGACGCACGCTCGCTCTTCACACCTGCACATGCGCAGAATGGATTGCGGTCAGAAGTCGCTCAGGGCAAAAACTGGCCCAAAATGGGACTGCGGGCGAACAAAGCGCTGCAACAGAGAACAGGTGGAGGGGGAAGAAATCCTCATCTGCCCCTCGAAAAAAAAAAAAAACTCATAAATATGCCAAAGTCCGAGTGGCACCTGCAAACGGAGCCATACAAGATGGATTATGGTCGCAATGGCCATTATTAGTTATGACAAAACAAACGGATAACACGTGTTCATGTCAATAATAAAATAATAAAAAGAAGTCCAAGATGGCGCCCGAGTAGGCAGCCGTCGGCAAGTGCTCTCATGAGCCTTGCTTTTTTTTTTGTTGTTTTTGTGTTTGTTTTGTCACTTTGTGTTTGTTGTTACGTCGTATGGACCTGATGTGCCTTTCAAACAGCTCCTATATTTTGTTGTTTTACTTATTCCTTTCATAACTTTGCTGCTGTGAATTTGGAATTTCTCCATTGCGAGACTAATAAAGGTTTCTTATCTTATAACGGAAGTGGGACAATCATTTGGAGGCCAGTGACGTCACGGTCTCTTACCGTCGCCGTTGTGGTCTTTGAAGAAGTTGCTGGCGTCAAAAGTGGCTCGCTTGGACGAAGGGTAGCTCGGCCCGTTGAAGTCCGCCTGCACAAAATCACCAGCAGGCCATCGATTGATTGCTTTGGCATTCAGACAGCAGATTCGCGTCGAAAATAAAATCGCTCATTCTTCCAAGATGGAGTCCGTCTTTCAAAACACCATCACGAAAGACTTTTAAGGGAAAAAAAAATATTTCTAAAACAGTTCGTCTTGTGTCATGTTTTGTCATTATTTATCTTGTTGAGCTCTGGGTTGTCATTTTGATCACGAAGCGTCCATTTCGAGACGCGGAAGCGACGAGCCGATTTCCAAATGGCGTCAGCGGCGTCGACGCTGACGTCGCGTTTCCTCCTCTCGCGAGGATTGGCGATTCACTTTTGATTTCAAGCGATTTCTTTTTTTTTCTCGTCGTTTCATGTCAACCACTTCAAAGTGGCCCAAAAGAAGAGCTTTGGTTTTTGTTTTATGAAGAAAAAATAAAAATAAAAGGTGGCCGATTGGAAGTCGTGAATTTCTCGTACGCTGGCATCGATTGATGATCGTCCAATCACGCGCCTTTCAGTCGTTTTATTTTCTTTCGATTTCAAAAGGATTGAGCAAAAGACACTCATCGTCAATATGAAATAGTGTTCCCGTGACTACACAATAGTGAGACCGTGTTCAACGTTAATTTCGTGCTGTTAGATTTATGACACGAACTAATTGTTCCGCTTGAAAATGAAAATGGCAGCAAAGGAAGTCAAGGTAGATTTTTTTGTTTTGGTTTTGTTTTGTTCAGAACAGCCACCTCAAAGTGACATGATCTGAATTCTTCCCTCTTTTCGGAATGAATCCAATCAGTAAAAAAAAACAAGTCCACAAACGCTCGTTTAAGAATAGAAACCAATCCGCAGTTCTCCTATTTATTACGATCGAATCGAAAATAAGAAAATAATCGTCGCGTTATGAAAGTTTTTCACTTTCATAACGCGACTTTGCTTAGAATCAAACAGACGGGGACGTCTCGTGTTACTAAAAAGGAAATCAACAAAGCGCGAGAAGTTGGACATTTTAGAACTTTAGGATTTGGCGAAATCACCGAAACATTTTCTGAAACCCTGCATTTGTTTTTTAAAATTTATTTTTTCATCGAATGATGATGAGATTTTCCGTCGCCTGAGGCGGCCGCTTTTTTTCGCACGCGGTCACAACAGGCCGAATTGTGGAAGGCCAATTTAATATCAGGCCTTTTAAAATATAAAAACTGGCGTGCTTTCTATTTGATCTATGTTTATATTTTACAGAACCATCTAAAAAAAAACAGTTTCCACCAATGGACTTTTTTTTATATGGGAAGACATTTTCCGCAAGTACAAAAATAATACTAATAATATTTTACGCGGTAAGAGGCTCGTTCTGACAGCGGGGAACGTTTTTAATCGATTTATACTGTCTATATTTTTTTTAACTGGCGCTCCCGACCAATTTCTCGGTTCAGTGTCAATTTCTCTCTCCTAGTTTTTATTTTTTTTATTTTTATTTTTTTTTTTGTCCTTGTCTGGTGCGCGCCTCCTCACCATGCCGTCGGAGCAGTTGGAGCGGGGGCTGGAGGCGTCCGAGTCGGCGGCGTAGCGCTCCACCAGCGGGTAGCAGGCGTCGCCGGCAGAAGGGGCGGCCCCGGCGGCCCCGGCCCCGGCGCGCAGCAGCGCCTGCAGCGCCTCGATGTATCCGATGGCGTTGCGCAGGATCTCGACCTTGGGCAGCCGCTGGTTGGGGTTGGCCGACGTGCAGCGCTTGAGCGTCTCGAAGGCGTCGTTGACTTTGCCCAGGCGGCGGCGCTCGCGCAGCGTGGCGGCCTTGCGCCGGTCGGCGTTGGTCGTCTTGCGCTTGCACGCCTTGCACGCCCACAGCAGGCAGCGGCCCGCGGCGTGGTGGCCGCTGGGCGCGCGCACGTGCTCGTGCTCGTGCTCGTCGTCCTCACCCGCGTGCTGCCGCCCGCGGGAATGCGCGCGCTGCGGCGAAGACCCGGACGACGACGACGACGACGAAGAGTCGTCCGGCTTGCAGGCCTGTAGCAGGCCCGCCGCGTGCACCAGGCGGGGGTCCAGGTGGGGGTCCAGGTCCTCGAAGAAGCGCATGTCGCTCGTGTCGAAGCACGGGTCGTCGTAGAAGTCGTCGCCCGGACAGCCCGCGCCCGCCAGATTGAACGACGACATGTCCGATAGCTCCATGCTCCCCACCGGAAGTAGCCCTGCAGCCCGCCGCCTTAACTGGTGCTCATGTTGGAGGTGGGGTCGCGGTTGGGGGGGTGTGGGGGTATAGAGTCCGCTCACTGGCACTTGATGTGGACCCCCGCGCCCTCTCCGAACCTCTTATGCCTGCCGGGTCGCGCGTGGGCGTGCTGAGAAGGGCGACGCGCGCCTTGACGCTGGCCAATCGGTGGAGAGCAGCGGAACTTTTACCGCTTCACGCCACTTAGGATCCAATTACGACGCCCCCACCCCACCCCCCACCCGACCCAACCACACGCACCAGCGTGTATATGAGAACATCCATTCTCATTGCTCAAGTTGTTTTTCTTTTGTCACCTTGTCGGCCTTCATCTCATCTCCAGAATTCTTGAAAAGGATTAAAAAAAAAAAGGCCACAGTTCATATTTCGAAAACATGCACGCACATAATCAAAATCAATAAAACATGGCCTACAATCAATCCCAACAACTGGCTTGGGCCAGCCGGCAAATTGCCAAAATATTCACGCCCGTTATCATTACCTTGATTGCTTTTATTATTATTATTTAATTCTTAAATACGCTAGATAGAGGGCCAAAAATGGGTTTTCCGACAAAATGGAGGTTGGCTCCTAATATAAGAAAAAAAAACAGCATAAATGAACAAACGAAAAAAAAATAAATACAGACTTGTTTATCACGAAGTTCAGCGCAATCATTTCCTCGTGACATTTAATTGTGGACCAGTAGGCCCAAAGTGTGTGTTGCGTGAACTTTGTTTTCCGATAGCGCACGTTTATTTTTCGTTTAGCATTTATACCAAAATGAGAACATGAAATGGAAAACACGACAGCTGTCAAATTAAACGTAAGGTATCGTTTCATACGATGATGTCACGTGCGCGTAGTAGAAAAATACATTTCGATCGAAAAAAAAAAAATCATCCCGGCGTTACAACGATGACAGCGCGCCAAAAGCGCTTCACGTGTTTTTTTTTCTGGATTGATTTCATTTCGAACCCACTTCAAGGTTTGCTGATTTGCGTTGATGAAAATCAATCTTTTGGCACTCACGATCGGTGAAATGATTTGAAGCTCAGAAACAAAACGTGTCGGATGATGTCATGAAATACGGTCTGTATGATATTCGGTTCAACTTGTGAACACGTGAAGATGTGACGAAAGGTTTTACCGGGTTCCTGAGAATGAAGTTACAAGAATGATGATGATGATGATGATGATGATGATGAATATAAAATGCTCATGTGTCTTTTTGTTTTTTTCATGAGGTGAAGTTCGATTTTCTGTATTTGATGACGAACGGCCCATCTTTCTGCTGAATTTGGGACCGTGACTCGGCGTGTGACGTCACCGCCGACGTGTGGAGGAGCGCACGCTTGTGAGTTGCCGCCGCTTGGGGGCGCTGTAGAGCACTCACGCTGCCATTGCCAAAATGGGACGTTGAGCTTTTGACGTTTTCATTTTGCGTTGTTTTCCTATTCAACAGAGTCATTGGAGTCTATCCCTGAAGGGAAACTATTTCTAAATATAATTTATACATAATCATTCATAATATCACTAATAATCAATAAAGTTCGATTTTTTTGGGGGGGGTTGCTTTCTGAAAGAAAAATCTTGGCCATTATTTGAGGAGGAGGACAATATCGCCGAAATATTGGCCCTATTTTGAAAACATGACGAACAGGATAGGAGAACGACCTCATGCGACAACGAGTTGACGACAATGTGAAGACACGATGACGCGACAACGTGGCCATGCATATGTCAAAAGGAGAAAACGAGACGTGAAAATGGAGAGGGTGTGACGTCATAACATCATGGTAGGTCAAATTAGGTATGACAAAATGAGAGCGCAACATGGCCACATGATATAAGGCGCCAAAATGACAACGTGACGCCGTACTATAAGCTGGCAACGTGACACGACAATCGGCAAAATGAGAATTTGTCGAGATGAAGACATGATGACACAACAACTGGACAAAAATGGTGCCGCAACGGCACACCGAAATGCTAACGTGGCAACGCGCTATCGCGACAACAACAGACGCACTTGTCGCCATAACACCTATCATAGCACGGTGCTAGCACGACAACGAGACAAGAACCAGGGTCCAAGTGCTGCGAAAGAAAGTGTTATACACAAATCTGAAGTGTTGCCATGCTAACATGCTATGCTAACGCTATCTGGAAATCCCATCAGCTGCTTCAGCAGAAAGGAAACTCGCCCCGGCGGCCGTCGAATACTAGTTAGCACGCCTGCTAACCATCGGATGGACGGATGGAACTGGCCTCTCGCCACACTATACAGGAAGTTGACCAGCACCTCTCAGCGGCACACAGGAAGTCATCAACCAACAAACCAGGAAGTGAACCAGCGCCTCAACACAAATCTACAGGAGGTCACCTGGCAAAGGAAAATGAAACGAATCATCTGTTTTTATGATCACGTCGGCTGATGTGTTGAGTCCCCTGATCACAGAGATTGGTGTCCATGTTTATCGATAACACCCGTGATCCAAATGCTTCAGCTTGACATTCCCTCAGCACTCTTGAAACAAGTTTGTCCTTCCGCAACGTTCTCGGATGGACGCGTTGACCGCGTCATGATCACCAGTGTCCGTGGAGGCTTTGCCATTTGCAGCAAAGCATCAGGCGGGAGGACCACCAGGGTGATGACATCGTTAGGAGACCACCCCCGGGCAAAGCCCCTCAGTCCTCCTAAAATGGAGCGCCCCCTCCGAGAGCTCAGCTGGGGGTGGTGAGGCACGCTGGGACTCAAATGGCTCCCGCTCAAGCTAAACGTTGCGCTCGTGTGATCTCGTCGAGGTCCGCTGGGACCACACCCAGACAACGACCTGACCTGCCACCTCATGGACGCCGCGTGAAGGCAGCTGACTTGATTCCGTGTAATCTAAGGGGCTCCTCTCGTTTCCTCTCAATCTGCTTGGCCGGTGCTGCAACCGACAACGACGCGGCTACCTTCATGAAATGGGTCGGCGATAAAAACCGGCCACTTCAACATGTCCCTCGATTTGAATCCTTTCACTGACTGCGAGTGTCTAAATGTGTCATGCAGCTGTTCGAAAATCCCCCCAAAAGACACCCAAGAAGAGCACTTTGAAACCGTCGTGCATGCCTTCGTCACATGTGGGCCGGATGACTGTCATGCACTTGACTTTGGAGTCAGCCAATCCTCCATTCAGCGTCTCCAGTTGGTCCAAAATGCTGCCGCTCGCCTCTCAACGGGTCCTCGTAAGTGGGAGCGCCTCACTCCTACTCTGGCATCCCTTCACTGGGTCCTGACGCGGTTCTTTTGAGGAATCCATGATATTTTTTCAAGTCTTGATAAACAGCCTCGCACCGCCTGACCTCTCTGAGGTCCTCCGCACTGGCCCGGTGCCTCGGGTCTGTGGACCAGACGCTCTTAGAGGTACGGAGAACTAGCGGAGGTTCAGGAACCTTTTCCCGTTGCCATTCCCTCTCTTTGGATTGACCTCCCGCTGAACGTTGGGCAAGCCACTTTGCTGCCCCGCTTTCAAACACGTCTTGAAACTCATCTTTTATTCTTTGGCTTTGGACTTATTCATATGTTGTTTGAATTGTTTTTGCTCCATGAACATTTTCAGACACAGCACTTCCCAACTGCCCACCTTCAGAAGTTCTCCGACGACTCTGCGACTGTAGGCCTCGTTACAGAGGGAGACGATCGGGAGTACAAGGGACTGACGAAGGACTTTGTGGACTGGTGCCAGCAGAATCACCTCCAGATCAACCCTAGGAAAACTAAGGAGTTGGTTGTGGATTTCTGCAGGGAAACCGTCCTCACCTGCACCGATGAACATCCAGGGTATGGACATAGAGAGGGTGACCTCCTACAAGTACCTAGGTGTTCTTCTAAACAATAAACTGGACTGGTCTAGTAACACGGACACCCTGATTAGGAAAGGACAGAGCCCGACTCTTCCTACTCAGGAAACTGAGGTCTTTTGGGGCTCAGGGGTCACTCCTTAAGACTTTCTATAACTGGGTGGTGGCCTCGGCCATCCATTATGGTATTGTCTGCCGGTCAGGCAGCATCTCGACTCGGCCCGGGACAGAAAGAGACTGGAGCGACTGGTCAGGAGGGCCAGTTGTGTCCTGGGCTGCTCCTGGAGGAGGTGGGCAACAGGAGGATGCTAGCTAAGCTAAAAGCTATGACGGACTGTCCCTCCCACACCCTGACAGCACTAGGTAGCTCCTTCACCCAGAGACGGTTACACCCGCGCTGCAAGAAGGAGGAGATACCGTGGAAAACAATAGTAAATAGCACAGCCACCTTATCTATATATTGCAAACACTTTGTTTTTCTTCTTTCTACCTACAATCTTGCTGCTGTAGACTGTAAAATATCCCCAGTGTGGGACAAATAAAGGATACCTTATCTCATCTTAACTCATTCACCCCCAAAGACGTTTTTAAACGTCTTTTCAGACTTTGAAGCACCAAGTGAGCCGCCAGCCCAAGAGGACAGCCAATGACATTTTTGATGACAGCCGGCGAGACGCAGAGAGGACCGGGATTTCAACTTGGGAAAAAAAAAAAGGATGGCCGAGAGGACGCCGGCTCCAAAAGAACCAGACGGCCAGACCGCACCCACACGTCAAATTCCAAATGGCAACAACGGCACAAGCCCGGGAGGATGACTGCGTTGACTCAGAATGGAGAGACTCGTCACCTGTGGGTTCAAAGGTCACGGACCACACAAGCGCCCGCCAGCACTGCGCACACACACACACACACACACACACACACACGAGTATACAGTGCAACCCGAGTCTCAGTGGTGTGCGGGTGACGACTGTCGTCATGCGCTCATTGACACGTCAACTGCTGACTAACACGCACGCACGGGACGGCCTAGCGTGACTCCGCGCGCAACGCATCTCGATTCAAACGAATCGTCGTCAATGCGAGCTGAAGCGCTTGATGAAGATGGTCCCCCGTCCCCACAACAGCTGAGCCCTTAAAACCATCACAAGGCCCCCCCCAAACGGGACCACCCAACACCGCACGACGTACAAACGCACACTAAAAAACACGCACACCGTGTGAAACGTTTTTTTTGCCATCCTTTACGTTATTGCAACTTCAGTACGGAATAACTTCTGGCACGTTAAAAAGTGTTTTCAATCGTTAAAAAAAACAAAATAGAATTGAACGAAGACAATTGAGGAACGTTAATCTGCCTGCGACGTAGAATCGACTTTCTGAACGGCGAGGCTCCGAGTTGCGACATCCCGTTCGCGGCATCCCTGCCGGCTAACGCTCATAATGCGCGCTAGCATGTTAGCGGCGGCGACGTGAGGTCCACACGCGTTAAAGCGAGCGCCCGTCGCCCCCTTCGCGCTCTTGTCGATGCGCGAGAGGGGCGGCGCTTCGGGTTTCAGCACATGAAGCCCCCACCACCACCACCACCACCCCCCAACACCTGCCGTTAGCCGTTAGCCGCCATTGTCTCGCTCGCGCCAGCAAATATTTGCGGCGCTCTGTCATGCCGTTTCCCTGAGAGCGTTCCTTCCCTTCCTCGGTGGATTTAGCCCCCCGAGCGCCTAATCGCATTTTCCACTCTGGCATGGAGCTGTGAGGCCGGCCCTACAAAAACTATCCCGATACCAACCGCATCCACCCTCAGCCAGGACGCGTGGGGGGTCTGGGGGGGGGGCAAGGCGGGACCCTGAACGCACGCTAGGGGCTCGCGCTGACAGACGAGAAGAAGCCGCCGCGACTTTTTGCATCTTGAAGAAAAGAAATCCAAGATGGCTGCTCTCGTGACCTCCAAAAGAGGCTAACGTAGCACTCGGAGGTACCAGTAGTGGGCGCCACCCCTCGGACTGAGTTTGACCACGTGTGGGGACTTGCAACACGGCACTCTTGCGAAAGTGGCGCTCGAGCGACAAGGGTCTGAACTTCCAGACACCTCCGAAGCATTTGCGCCGCCGACCCCCGGCCAAGCTCGCCAAAGTTCCGCGTGTATTTTTAGTCGCCTGCCTGCCGGCCGGCCGTCTCCCGGTGACCGTCGGCAGCTGTCCTCGGACAGCGACGAGCCTGTGAGACGGCGAGTCGGAACACGTCCCGCGTAAATGACGTGGGCAGGCGGGAAGACGGCCCGCTTTGACTTCCTGTACACCGTCGGCGGCGGCCGCTCGGTGACTCGCTGCGCTGCGAGCGGACTTCTCGTAACAGGTGCGGAGGTGCCAGATCATTTCCTGCGCTAGCTGACAAGGTACGGAGACGTGACTCTCCGAACACCGCGTCCATGCCAAATAACGCCGGCTAGCCAAAACGAACATGAAAGTCCACATGGCTAGCACACGACGGGGCGACTTTCCGGGCGACGGCAACGCCCACGTTTTCCTGCGTCAAGGTGACTCCGCCCCTTTTCAAGTCCGGTTCCGCATCCGCTTACGACGCTTATGATGTCGCCGCTGACGACATTCCGCACAAAGAGTGTTAAAAAGGGAAAATGGGAAGAACTTGAGCTTGAAGAAGCTTCTGGAAGCGTCAGACGTCGTGTGTGTGCCCCCCGACGCCGCAAACAACATACCACGCCGCTCATTTACAACGCTATCCGATGACCGAAGCTTATTTCTGGCTTACTCGCGTACGCTATGTCCTGAATGTGTGCGTGCGTGTCCTCAAACGTGTACGATGACATCACGTGTTCGAAAAGCGATTGAGCGTCGCAAACGCTAGCCAAGCAGCTCGCTAGCCAAGCAGCTATCAGCCGATGACAGGCCAAACAAAAGAGTGGGCGCCGGTCGACGTAAAGCCACGCGTGTAGGTAAACAATTGATTGGTCGCCGCTCGATGTGGAATAGAAAGCAAGGCACCGGTCACTGCGCACACAATGCCACATGTGGACAAACAACGGACTAGCTAACGGCCAGAAAGAAAACGAAGCGGCCGTCAGGAGATGTGAGGGCGCATAGAGACAAACGATGGATGGTCGCCCAGTCAATGTGAGAGCACGTATCGACAATGGATCGGTCGCCAGGTCGCATCACAGAGGCAACACACTGTGCGCGTGCCGCTCATTAGCTTGGGTTAGCGACACGGAGGCTAATGTAACGCAAGGCGACGAGCTACTCGCCCCGTCACGGTTGTCCGTCGGGCCGCGTCAGCAAGGTCGACCCCGCGGAGGGTGAAAGGTCAGCCGGGCCAGTCAATTCGCCGCCGCCTCCCCTGCCACTTGCCGAGGCCCCGCCCACCACCCGCCGAGGTCGTTCACGTCGGCTGCCGGCCTCCATCTTGTCTGGCGTTTGGCCCAGGGGTGCTCCGGACCGGTCGACCCGCCTTGTCGAGCGTGCGTCCGTGTTTTGGAGAACAATTTACAAACAACGGCTCGGACAGTTTTCACGTTGTCTCTGATTGGTTGTCGTGGTTTTGAGACTTTTGTCAATTGTCAACGCAAATGAGAAAGTCAAAAGTTTGCCTGGAACTTCTTGTTGCCTCAGTGGGCCTGAAGGAATGCTGTTCACTGCAGACAGCCAACTGCACACACACACACACACACACACTTACACACACACACACACAAGCGCGAGCACAAAGTGCCCCCTCATTGGCCGATGGTGTCGTCATAGAGACAACAGCTGTCTCCAGGATGAAGAAGCTACTCTGAGGGTGCCAGCCAGTCTGCACTCCTGCAACCGGAGAGTCCCACAGGAGTCCCCGACACACACGCAAACACACACACACACACACACACACACACACACACACACACACACACACACACACACACACACACACACACACACACACGCACACGCGCAGAAACAAACACCAGTACAGCGCGGTTAGCTTAGCGCAGCCGGCAACTAAGTTTGGTCCTGGTCCAGATTTGTTCGCACCAATCCAAGTGCCGTTTTCACCAAGCAAAGCTGCCGCCCCCCCCCTTTTTTGGAGCAAAAAAATATCTTCCCAAGGCTCCATTTTTATCGCAGTGTTGATGTTACACTTCGATAACGGTCAATCTCGAGAAATTTTTTTTTTACAAGGCTACCAAACTGTCCAATGAAAAATGTCTACCGTCATTTCCGCACTATAGAGCGCACCTGATTATAAGCCGCACCCACTACACTTTCAGAGGAAAACCAATTTTGTACATACACAAGCCGCACCCGTATATAAGCCGCATGTGCCCACATTAAAACATGTCAACATATTTACAAAGAAAGACGAGAGTTTTCAAAGTTTTAATAATATGACTTCACAATAATAATAATAATATAACTTTCTTCCCAAACGGTGCCTGTGACGCGGCAGTAAAACGCTAGCAACATGGTAACAACACGCTAGCAACAGAATAGCAATGCTTCACATGCCTTTCTTTTTCATGTTCACGCTAATTTAATGGATGCACAAGACAAGAAGTTGCAGTCTTCCTCGACGCATATATTCCACCGCTCTTAATCTGACCTTTTCGACTCGAGCGCCTCTGGTGGCCGTTGGAAAAATTACATCAATTGGCCGCATCACTGAATAAGCCGCAGGGTTGAAAGTTTGGGGAAAAAGTAGCGGCTTATAGTCCGGAATTTACGGTAATTCCACTCTTATTATTAATATTTTTTTTTTATATCTGATCTCGCTAGCGGGCCGATATCGGCCTGATTTTAAATGTTCGGGTATTGGTAATAGCAGCCATCGATATTTAGGGGGGAAAAAAATTGGACAAATAGTAAATCCATCCATCCATCTTCTGAACCGCTTTATCCTCACTAGGGTCGCGGGGGGTGCCGGAGCCCATCCCAGCTGTCTCCGGGCAGTAGGCGGGGGACACCCTGAACCGGTTGCCAGCCAATCACAGGGCACACAGAGACGAACAACCAACCACGCTCACACTCACACCGAGGGACAATTCAGAGGGAGTGCTCAAACAGCCTGCCATGCATGTCTTTAGAATGTGGGAGGAAACCGGAGCACCCGGAGAAAACCCACGCAAGCCCGGGGAGAACATGCAAACTCCACACAGGGAGGCCGGAGCGGGAATCGAACCCGGTACCTCTGCACTGTGAAGTCGACGTGCTAACCATTGTAAAGAAGATCTTTGAAATATTAAAAAAAAAAAAAAAGGATCCTGTCACTCGTCGTTTTGTCTTCTCAACACATCCGTTGGTTGACTCGCACGCATAAAGACGAAAAAAAACGGACCGGCCGCTTGCCAATGGGAAAGGCACGCGTGGAGAACACACCGTCGACTCCAAAACGCAAAACACTTGAGTCAGCGCACGCGTCACACGTGGTGTTTTCATCGACGGCAACTGTTGCGACAACGAGCGCTTTCATCTGCACCTGCCGCCGACGCGGCACATGCGCGAGCGGACGGGCGGCGGGCGGAGCCGAGCGGCCGACGGGTCCACGGAGCGCGAGTCACGGTTGCCGGGGGAAGACGGCGGTGGGGGGGGCGCGGTTACGGGCACGGGGTGTTTACGGTGCCCGCGGGGATAGGAAGTTGGTCACGGGGTCACAGGTCAGGGAGGGATAGTAGGGGGGTGGGGAGGGGGGGTCTGTGTGCAAGTCAACAGGTGGGGCACACACACACGTACACACAAATGGCCCACCTGCCGCACCTGTCAATCATCGGACAGCGGGCACGTTTGCAAGGTAGCTAGCATAGCTCGCGCGGGCGCATGTGCACTGTTTCGACATGTACTGCACGTGTGTTTTTGTGTGTACTTGCGTGTGTACTTTGTGCGCGTCACGTTGGCTTGGAGCTCGGTCCTTCACGGGTGAGGATCTCGTCATTTGTGTCCAGGCCCGTTTGAGGAAAGTCGTTTTGGTCTGGAAAAGGTCACACAAGGGTCATGCGACGAGGGACGCGTTCATAAATTCGCTCCCTGGCGAAAAAAACACGACTTAGCAGCGTTTTCGGAGAGGTTCCGAGTGCGCTCAGAGCACATGGTGGAACTTGGGAAAATGCATTTTGGAAGAAAAAAAGTTTTTGGGGAGAGGAAAAGAGATCGATATCGCGTGTATGAACGTGAACTTCGGAAACAGCTAGAGGACGTCGCTTGACATGATGTACTTGACACCCTCCCTGAACTTTGACCCCACCTAACGAAGAAGGGACATGGCGTCTTCCTCGTCCAAATGGTTTGGCTGTACTTTGTTTTGGTGCTGATGAGGGGGGGGGGGGGTCTTAAGGGGGGGCGATGACGGACGAGGACTCTCGGCGACGGGGCCGCCGAGGACAAAAACTGCAGTTTGACTTTTGGGGTCCAGTTACCCCTGAGGGAAGCAAACCGACGTCAAGTGTGAACTTTGATGGCTCCGCCTCCAACGCAGACGTGAAGGTCTCCAAATGCGTTGCTTCGAAAGTCCGGATGCAAACATCGGCGCGTCGCTCTTTCGCTCTTGGTTGATTCTGGTTTAGTTCAAAAGACTTTGACTTTGCTTTTCCTCATGACGGACTCGCATCCCGCGAACCACTACTTTGTACTCGCTATCGATCTAGCTAGCTAGCTAGCTAGCCAACCATCTCGCTCTACCTAAGAAAAGCTGGATTTCTATGATAATTGTGCTTCCTGTCGGAACTTCTGTACAGCTGCTGTTGTATTTGAAAGTGACATGAGACGAGTTGTTCGGTTAGCCCGTTAGCTGGCGGCTAGCTTGTTAGCGCGACGATGGATGGCATCCAGCATCCATGTGTGCATTTTGTCCCAGCGGCTGCCTCTGGGGGGGTGTCTCGTTCGCCCCGCGGAGAGAAAGTGGACGAGTGAGCACGCCACAGCTGGCGCCCGGGCACTCTGGCCTTTGAAACACGAGACGGCCGCCCGGCCGCCCGGCCGCCGCTTTGGCCACGACGACGCGGACGGGGAGGAGGACCAGGTGGACTCATTTTGGGGCCGCTCTTGTGCTTTTTTGCGTCCGCTTCCTGTTTTTGGATCATTCCGAGACCCGGACCTCTCTCCAGTTCTTATTGTGGTGAATCTGAAGTGGCGTGATTGCAGCCTGATGAAGTGGCACAAGTTGGACGACTGCATGTGCTCCAGTTTTTTTCACGATGGCTTTGAACTTGTGGCGTCAGGTTGAAAGTAAAGTGGCCCTCATGCTCTTCCAAGAGGTACCAAAGGTCATGCCCCCCCCCACTCCGGACAGCATAAAACCCCTCATAGCCCCCCATCCCCACCCCCCACCCCCATTATCCCGTGCAGATGTTGGTCGGCGGGCAGCTAGCGAGCGCGTCTCAAATGTCGCTCATCTAATTGATAGGAAAACCCGCTCCGGGAGGCGCTAAGCCTGTCTGAACTCTCAAGTTCCCGGCCGGCGTGAGACGTTCACGGACCTCGCGCTGGGCGACCAGGGCTTGGAGGAAGACGATCTCGGGCCGGGACTTAAAACGAAGGATGTGACGCTAATAACTTTAAGAAGACCTAATCCGGCCATCTGGACCCGCCCATTGTTTGATATTGATGTTGTCGTCTCGTTTGGGAAGGATCATGGGAAGGGGTTTTTCCTCGTTTGTTTTGCTTTCATTTGCTGCTGGATCCTTTTGCGGATGGACGACGATGAGCGGTCATCCGATCGGCGCTGGGCGCTCGGGAAACGGCGAGGCCTGCTCTGCTGCGCGTGAACGCCGCGCTTCGATACGGCAAAATGAAAAGAACGTACGGCGATATGCGAGTAACGAGAATCGGTATCGCTCATATCGGCAATGCCGATTTGCTCTCGACAGCGACACGAGACCGTGACTGGACCTCTTGTCAGTTGGGAACGCCGATTGCATAACTGCGATAGCCAACCTTGGCCTAGTGAAGCATTTGATCCAAAGGTAACATGTAACAGACAGAACAGAAGGGGGTCAAGGATTGACCCTTGAGGGACCCCACACGCCCCCGATTCAAAACTTGGTCACCAAGTAACTCCCCCCTGAGTCGGAGCTAAAACCATTTCAGGAACGTACCATTGACACCCACGCAAAGGTTTCCGACCTTGCCCAAAGGCCGCGCTGATTGCATCTGAAATAAACGTAGCTTCCTCGCTTAAATTGACGGGCAGTTGAATGAGCTTTTAAAATTGGCAAAATGCCATTTTTATTGTCTGAACACGTTGCAACAAAATCTTTTTTCCTCTGTTGTAAAATGAAGGACCAAACATTGCAAAACAGTCCGACGTCACGGGGGCAAATCCGATCTTTGCCTGAAGTGACCCCAAAATAAGCTCGTTTTTTTCCCATGAGATGGATTTTTTTATTTCATGAGTTGGCCAATGAATCTGTTGTGAAAGCGCTAGATAAATCAGGATGTATCGTATTGTAAAAAAAGTGCATGCTGCCAAATATCCAAATTGCCATTGGCCTCCAGGAATCCAGATTGGCCAGGCCCCCCACGGAGAGCATCGAAAATCGTTTTGCTTCTCCTTCTCCTCCTCCGCGGGCACGCGTTAAAAGCCACTCGGACTGAAGAGAAGGCGGCGTGCTGGCTTTTGTCGGAACGGCATGCGAGCGTTGAGCTAATCGGGGATCTTTGGTGCCGTCACTGGCGGCCTTTTTGGTCTGATGGATGACTCCGGGCCACTATTTTGAGGCGGGCGCCGCTATGTGACCTTTGGCGGGAATTTCTCGTCGGGCCCTTTTAATGCACCCACGAGCTGGTTTAGGCCGCTCTGGAACATTCCGGATTCTTCCTCCCGGCGGGGGGGAGGGATCCGCGACGGGTGAACGCTTTCTCGCCCTGGTTTTTGCTCCTGACGCTCAACGGACAGCGACGGCGAAGTCGGGCCTTCACACGCGATCGGAAGCCGCTCTCCGGGAGACGTCGGGAGCGCCGTTT
>JAKGUB010000330.1:1130000-1155000 GCA_026261675.1 Hippocampus mohnikei
AAAGAGTAACTTGAAAAGTCAAGAAGCCCCAAAAAGATTCACATTGTGCTCGAAATATGATTTTCAAAAATGACATTGGTATTCTTTTCCGACAATACATTTTTTCTTCCAACCAATCAAAACCATGAACAACATAAGTCAGATGACGTCCAAAGGCTCAAGCCTGCTGACTCACCACCCAAATTGGATCCGCGCTGCCATCTGCTGGAGGAAGTTGGTAGCTTCACCTTTGCTTCCTGAAAAAGGCCGACACGAAAAAGAATCCGTCGGGATCAGAATCAAGATTTATTGTCAAAGGCAAAAGGACTCGTGTCGGGTCCTGGAGGGCCGCCGTCTCGCCTGTTTCCCGTGTCTCCCGGCCGCAAGACACCGGAAAACGCTCACCTCCTGATGATTGGAATCAAGGGTGTTGCGGCCGGGAGAGATGGGAAGACGGGCAGGACAGCGGCCCTCCAGGACCGAGTTTGGACACCCCTGTCCGAACGGCCGTACTCGATCAGACTGTCCCTGACTACGTTGGTGTGCCACCAATATTCGAGTTGGGGTGAAAATTCCGTTTTCTTGAACAACCGAACGTGACCTCGTAGTAATGCCTTGCTCAACGCCTTCCTTCCATCGGTTCTTGATACAAATTGGGGTCGGCCGAGCTTTTGGGCTACCTTCTTGGAGATGTCGTTACCCGCTTTCAACCCTCAATCAAAGCCATTCCATCCGCGCCAACAAAGTCATCGGTTTCCCCCCCTCCAGCGTCAAAAGTGTCCTGCCGAGTTTCGCCGGCGTGTTTCTCAGTCAACGTGCCTTTAAACGAGATGCCAAGACATGGGTGTAGGTTCTGAGAAACGGCAACGTGAGCATACTTGGGCTTCTGTGGACGTTTACGTGTTCTTGCGCAACAGGAATAATGCAAATATTCCGGTTTCTGAAGGATTGTTGACTGCTCCCAACACAAGGCGGGGGGCGGGAGGGGCTTTACAGAGCCCGAGAGCAAGCTTCTTTCAT
Organism: Hippocampus mohnikei; assembly: GCA_026261675.1. Classification (NCBI taxonomy): domain Eukaryota; kingdom Metazoa; phylum Chordata; class Actinopteri; order Syngnathiformes; family Syngnathidae; genus Hippocampus; species Hippocampus mohnikei. Next base: position 1,131,000 of record JAKGUB010000330.1, read on the forward strand.
GACACAAACCTGTCCACAAGTCATTTTACAATGGCGCAACCTTGCAAATTTTTTTTGCGCATGCCGTACGCCAAACGTCACGTCATAAGTGGTAAATAGTTCCCTAGAAGGATGAGTTACATTTCTTCATAAGTGGTAAATAGTTCCCTAGAAGGATGAGTTACATTTCTTTGGCATTCCTTTTTGTTCCATTTGTAACAAGTTGCGTGTGGGCCCTTGGCGAAAAGGAGTTTGAAAGCCGGCCGCAAAGTCTTCAAACTCTGATATTGCCTACGTTTTGTTTTTTTAAATATCAACTACGAAGTGAATTAAAAGTCATTCAGTACCAGCCAATTCTAGACCAAGTCTGAAAAGACGTTTAAAAATGAATGAGTTAATGAGTTAACTCATTCACTCCCATGAGTTAACTCATAACTCATTAACTCATCAAGAGCTGATCGTTTGGTCCGTTTGATTCACTGAACTCAAAAGTTGAAACGAAGAGCGCAGACCGGATGCTGAAGATTCCAACCAACGATTTGCACTCGGCGGTCGGCGGGAAACATTTGTCGGTGGCAGGTCATCAACCTGCGCATTCACAGATGGCCACATCCGCGGTTACCGGGATGCAGAAGGAACAACGGGCAAGAGTGGTGCCGGGAGGTCGTGTAGAGGGCAGTCGGCGACACGACGGCAGTTGCGCCCAAGCCCGGGCCGTCCTCCAACGCAGCTGATTCAAGTGATCGGGCTTCATCAGCAAGCTGCGCAAGAAGCCCGGTGAAGATCCCGAGCGCTCGACTTGGGTGCGTTGCAGCGAGGCGACATCTAAAACGGTCTGGATGGGAGCTCAGAGACAAAAGCTCCGCTCGGGGGGGGGGAAATCCAATCTTTTCCCACCAACAAGACCGAGTCGACAAGTTCTGCCACGTCCATCCAGCAACGGCATCCAGCTCGCGCTTCTCTCAGAAGATACACAACGCTCATGAGTTTCCGAGTCCTTGTACTCCACATGAGCGGTCCTGGAACAGTCCTGCCACTGGCCGGTGACCAGTCCAGGGTGTAGCCCGCTTCTCCGGCCCAAAGTCAGGGAGAGACCGCTCCAGCTCTGGCCAATGAGGACCAATGACGGGCGGCTGGACCAAATGTCAGGAGCGACGTTAGGCCCCCCGAGTCATTTGGCAGTTTGCCGGTGGGAAGAAGAGACACGAGGACGCTATGGGAGGCTTTGGGCGTGACAGTCGAAACGGCGCATTGTCAACATGCTCGGCGTTTATGTTGTCCTATAAGCGCATCTCCCTATACGTGCGTACATGGTCGACAACATTCCAAAACTGTCGCAGCAGTGTATAAAAGCGCAAGTCGCCATCGAGAGTCACGACCGCCGAGGGAATTCGACGTCGGCCGTACTTTTCGATCGCCGAAACAAGTCAAGTCATTTTTTAAAATTGTTTTGCTTCCGTGGCGCAGATGGCGTTGGCACTTCGCTCATGGTTCCTCCTTTGCGGGCTCGGCCTACTCGCGACTGAAGCCGTAAGTCCCCGACTCGGCTGCGGGGTTCCGCAAAGGCGGATTTGTTTTCTGCCGTCTCATTTTGTCCTTCTTCTTCTTCTTCCCAGTGGTGCAAGGTTGTCATTCATGCAAAAGGTTGGCATCTCAATTGCACGTCTTCGATCCGACAATTTCATTTGACGACAGATGCAATTGCGTTTGTGTGGCAGATAACAGCTGCCCCAAGGGCTGGACTCGCCTGGACTGCTACTGCTACATCCTCCAAGAAGAAGAGAGGAGCTTCGCGGATGCCGAGGTGGGCGAGAGGCCAGGCCGGACCTCCGCCGGATGCTGCTCACTGCGGTGCCGTCGTGATGCGTTTTTCTCGTTCGAATGACATTTTTCGGCTCCCTCCAAGCACTCGTGTCTTGTCCAGGTGTTGGCTTGTACAGTGATACCTCGGCTCACGAACTTTTCGCCTCACGAACATTAATTTCGCGAGCGTATAGTCTCTGCTGACGAACTAGTTTTCGGCGGACGAACCAAACCAAGCGGTCGAACAGCGCCGCGGTGGCGGCCGCGAGAAGCTGGCGCACTTTATTATACAGTACAGTTTATTTCTTTAATTTCAATACAATAGCACATTTATTAGACATAAAATAAGGTCTATTTATGTGTAGTTTTAAGGCTTATTTCGTAGAAAATTATGTTTATGGGGACCTGGGAACGGATTATTCTCATTTTAATGGTTTCTTATGGGAAATAAATGTTCGGAAGACGAACTTTTCGGCTCACACACACTTTCTGGGAACCAATTAAGTTCGTGAGCCGAGGTATCACCGTATGTGGTTCCCCCGCTTTCTTTCAATCCTTGTGGGGGTTCGTGTTTGTCGTTTCTTTTGTCGTTGCGGGGAGTTGTCGCGCGTCTTCTATTTGTGTTGCGCGTTGGTATTTTGGATTCTTCCACATGTCTCGTTTGCCTTCTTTTGAGAAAACATTCTTTTTGGCGCTCTTTGGCTCCGCATTTGGGACCTAACTCCACCGCGCCAAGACCAAAACGTAAGTCCGATGACAAATCCTCTTCTTTTTCCCTGACAGAGCGTCTGCAACATTCTGGGTGGGAATCTGGTGTCCATCCACAATGCCCTGGAAAACGCTTTCGTTCACGAACTGATCCTCGCCATCGACGACCCAGCCGATGCATGGATTGGTCTCCATGATGCCATTAATGTGAGTCGGTGACCAGTACGCGGGTTCTCGTTGAATGACACATAGAAGCAGAATTCCCTCCTTCAGAGTCAATCTTGTCTATCCCGTCATGACGATTGAAGCTTCCGTTGTATTTTCACTTAATTCGAGGGCGGCGCGTCACCGGCTCGTGAAATGACACGTAACTTACATTGTTTTACGGTCACTTGCAGTGAAAGGGACGGCAAAATATACTCTTTGGCAAAAATTCATTCATGTGCAGGCATCGCAGAGAAAAATATTTTGATGGGAGGGAGAAGAAGTTGTCGCGAGGCAAATCGACAATTTATTCAGACAACCCCAAAAATTCAAAGTGCGTTTTTTCAGCAAGACGATGACTTCATTTGGACCGACGGCACTGTGGAGGATTTCCAAGCTTTTACTGGATCAGAGCCCGATAACAGTGGCGACTGCGTCCAGATGAATGAAAGCGGTGAGTGAAACGCGCGCTTCAAGTTGGCTGGGGACGGGCGGGCGGGTTGGCGGCTGTCGTTTTTTCAACGCGGAAAAAAAAATCTTCCAGACGGATGTTGGGCGGACTTGGACTGCACGACGGAGCTCAATTACGTTTGCATCCGAGATGTGCTGCACCACTGGTGAGCTTCGGCGGCCGAACCTTCTGCACTCGTTCGTCTAGGAGACGAGATCCAACTTTAACGGCATCTTTGATTTTCTGGTTTGGGGTTCTTGGTGTTTGTTGGTTTTTCCCGCCAATGCCCACTGTCATTAAAGAGCAATTAATATATCAATAAAGGACTCTATCTGCATTCAAAAGAGGATGTTTGGCGTCTTATTGCCAGAGACGGGCACTTAACTCTATTTTACCGGTCCGTCCTCAGTCCGCGACCTGGGCACCACCTCCGTCATCGAGCCTCAGTCCTTTATCATTGAATCATTGTCCTCCGTCTCCGTCCGTCCGTCCGTCCTCATCCTTTTAAAGCACTTCTGTCCTTACATTGCACCGGTCCCTCCAGTACAAAACCCACAACAACAATACAAAAATGATGTTTTTTTTCTGTTCATATGGTCCCTACTTTGAGGACTAACTTTGAAAATAGTAAACCAAAGCTTCAAAAAAACGCTTCCAATAGACAAGAACAGTATACAAACAGATTTCAAAAGTCTGTTATAGCTATCATAAAGAGCATGAATCCAAAATAAGAAAATGGACAACATACATCGGCAATCGACAAATACGGAGGGCACGCATCGCGTGTCACGTGACCCTTTCCCCTACTCGTGAGCACCCGTAATGGCCGGCGCTTAAACTAGCGAGTAAAATGGGCTTTAGGCACGAATTTACAGCCTCCGAAATATTCAAAACGAACTTTCTACTGACAATTACTTAATTCTTCTTCACTAAAACGCTCGTTTTCATACCTGGATAAGCACAGAAGTTTCTGATCCAGCAGTTCAAGACAGATTGAAGCGTCGGGCCGATGCCGGCAGTTCCCGCTTCCGGGTTTTTTTTTTAGCAGACATAACTAATCGATCACAAATAATTTTTCTCAGAGGCTAAACGAGCAGATCACAGATGATCTTGTCCACGTCTGCAGTGGAGTACAAATATTTCATCCAACAACAAATCATGAAACAAATGAATTAAGAACAATGACATAAATAAATATAAAAGTGGCTTCAATGAAAAAAACGTCTTTTTTGCTCAGCGGGGACATCAATCTGACAGGCATCCGCAGAGCAGTGGAAGGAAATACCATGTGTCCTGAAGATGGAATCCAAAGGGAGGAAATACAGTGAGAATGAGCCCTGTGGAACACCGCGCGTGACTCAGCACAACCGAAGCTAACACAAACGTTGAAATAGAGCCTAAACCGCTCAAGGCCGCGACATTCAAAGATATTTCATTTCATCGTTATTCTGACAGAAAGGTCCTGGCCGCAGTTGCCACGTTCATCCCTGGGGGGGCGCTCTTGGTCCAGCAATGACAAAGTTTCTTTGACATGCACGCCTGCTGTGTGGATGCATTTGGTTTGAGGAACTTCTTCAACTTCAAAACGGGAAAGATGGACAACAACAACAACAAAAATGTGCTTTTGTATTTCCATGTGTGTTTAGATGTTTGCACAACTAAACACAAAAGTGTGTGTGCATGTATTGTGTGTGTGTGTGTGTGTGTGGTTGTGTGTGCGGGGACATCTAACAAATTAACAGCCGTTACATACGCAGGTGTGTGCGTGCATGCGTGCGTGTGTAATCCTCTTACATGAAAGGGAGCGTCTGTCCAATGAGGCGCCGCCGTTCCTGCTTGCCCCTCGCCGCTTTCCCACCGTGGAGGAGGGCTTTTTTAATCCAAATGGATTATGTGGCAAATTGGGCGAGCTGCTGCAAAATCTCCAGCGGGACACCGCCCTCTCGCTGGCTGGGCCGCCGGCTGATGTCGTGAGGTAGAACCTGGAAGAACCCGGAAGAAGAAGCAGCAAGGAACGACCTCCAATCGGTGTTGGGCGTGCCTTCGGGCTACGAACAGTTCCCAAACAAAGAACCGACAACTTGGGTCAGCAGGTACCCGGGACGCGGCGGCTTCGAAGCGACTATCAGACCCAGTTGGACGTTGCTCAACAGCAGCAGAAGGAGGAGCAGCCACACGGGGGACGAGGGTTGCGGGCCTCGAGGAGGATGGCGATGAGCCTTGATGAGGACCCTGAAGAAGCAAAAACTTGACGAGGAGAAACAAGCCGGAGCCCTCGTGAGGAGGCGGCGTCCGTCCTCCTCGAGTCCTCCCGACGAAAGCCGCGTGGTCTTCCCCAAGTGAGTCAGGAAGCAGGATGAAGAGCGGCTCCAAACTGCAGCGAGTTGCGGGATTCTTCCTGCTGTGGATCGGCGTTCAAGCTCAGATGAAGATACCGCCAGAGACGTGAGCATTGTTTGTCTTCTACCCTTATCCTAAACCCAACTTCTGCTTCAAACTCGGTTCAGATCGGGAGCGTCCTGTTTCTGTTGTGTATAAAAGGAAACCCAAATCATATTGTCAGTGAATGACTGAAGGAATGACTGAATGAGAACAAAATAGGTTGTGATCTACAGTAGGATTCTTAACTTTCCCAATGTGAACGAATGAAGCTGGTTCCAATCCGTTCTGAACTCGATCTTCATGTTTGAAGCCGGCTCCTATGTTTCTACTGTGACTGAATGAAGCAGGTCCCCACCGGTTGAGATCTTTGTGTTTCTATTGTGGATGAAATCCTCATCCTGACCTCAACCCTCCTGGAAAGGGATCTGGTTCAGATCTAGATCTTGATGTTTCTACTGTGACTGAATGAAGCAGGTTCCCACCGGTTGAGATCTTTGTGTTTCTATTGTGGATGAAATCCTCATCCTGACCTTAACCCTCCTGGAAAGGGATCTGGTTCAGATCTAGATCTTTATGTTTCTACTGTGACTGAATGAAGCAGGTTCCCACCGGTTGAGATCTTTGTGTTTCTATTGTGGATGAAATCCTCATCCTGACCTTAACCCTCCTGGAAAGGGATCTGGTTCAGATCTAGATCTTGATGTTTCTACTGTGACTGAATGAAGCAGGTTCCCACCGGTTGAGATCTTTGTGTTTCTATTGTGGATGAAATCCTCATCCTGACCTTAACCCTCCTGGAAAGGGATCTGGTTCAGATCTAGATCTTTATGTTTCTACTGTGGATGAGTGAAATCCAAATCTTGACTCCAAACCTACTGTGAATCTGATGACTATTTTTAATCAAGCAGAAAAACAAATGTATATCGCGAAATTGAGGTCTTGAGTTTGTGCAGCGGAAGAAACGAAAACAGGTTCAAACTGGGTGTGGTCCAGATCATGTTTTAAACTGGCTCTGAGCTAGAGCTCTGTGGTTGTACTTGAAGAGTTGACAAGAACAGGTTTCTAGTGGTTCTGACTTGGACCCTCATTCCTGCTGTGAGTGATGAAGCCCTGATTGTGCGGTCAATAAATGGTTGTAGTCTAGATCTTTCCTTTCCACTGCGGAGGATTGAAATCCTAATCCTGATTTCAAAGCCACTCTGACCGAACAAGGTTTGAATTGGTTTTGATGTCAGTCTTACCGTTTCCACTGCGATTCAATGGTGGCTCTGATCTGGATCGTCATGGTTTCGCTGTGAATGAATGAAACCTGTTCTGATCCAGATATCCAGGCTTTGGCTCCGACAGAGGGAACTAGGTTCAAACTGTTTCTGATCTGGGTCCTAACGTTTCTGCTGTGAACGAGTGAAACGGCTGCTATGTGGTTCGGATCGAGATATTCCTTCATGCTTCGACTTTGGATGAAATTGGTTTGAATTTGTGCTGATCCGGATCTTCGTGCTTCTCTAATGAATGAGTGAAACCTGTTTAAGTTGAATCTGATCTGGATGATCGCATTTCTACTGAGAACGAATGATGCCCGTCGAAAGTGTTTCTGATCTCGAGATTCAATGCTTTGACTGGGAATGTATGAGACCGGTTCAAACTGGGACTGATCTCGACCTTCAGTTTCTACTGTGAATGATTGACACCCTAACATGACCCTACATAAGTCAGTGAAACAGGTGTAAACTAGTTCTGATCGAAATGTTGGACTTTCAGCTGTGAACGAATGAAACGAGATCAAACTGGTTGTGGTGCGGCCGGATCTTTGTGGATCCTTATGAGACCTCACCCGAAGGTCCATCATTTAGCTAACATTTCGCTGTCAGTCAAAGTGCCTCTATGATGATGGCATTAATCATAAATCAAGAATCTCTGTTCAAATGAAGACACGCGTTCATAATCATCGTCACACTGATGGAGCAATTCCTCTTGGCCAGAATGTCGCACCGCTAACAAGGCGCTTCCGTCCGGAGTTGACGTCCACTCCCGCCTGTGGCTGCGTTTCATGGGCTGGAGGGAACCAGAATCCGCCCCTTCCCGGCCCGCCGAGTCAATGGCCAGGATTTGGCAGGCTCCAACTGCCCCACATATTTAGCCTGCTTCTTGTCCGTCTGCCATCTTGTCCACTCAACCTGCTAATCTGGTTAATCTGCGTTAGCGCGCCGACCAACCACAGTCCTGAGCTCTGGGCTCGCTTGCAGTAAAATCGTTTGAGAATGGTTCGAATGGTTCCGAAATGCCCCTGGGGCTCTAGAAGGGTGCAAGAGAGTTGCACCATGTCCTAACAAGTTGTACGACTGTTCCAGAATTTTGCAGGGCATTCACTAATGTGTTTCACTGTTGTAGGACAGTTGCAGAATGTTACATAACGATCGAGACTGCGCTGCAGTGTACTTGAATGGTTCCTGAATGGTTCATAAAAGTTTAAAGAATGTCCCAAAATGTCCTAAAACGGTTCCAAAATGCACCGTTATGTTCTAAAATGGTCCTACAGGAGAATAAACCTGTCCTAGATTTGGAGGGAAATGTCCCAAAACGATCCACAAGCTCTAGAAAGGTTCAAGAGGGTCAGAGCATGTCTCACAGTGTCCAACCTAGAACTGTTCCCAAATGCAGAAAATGTTCAGAAATGGCTCAAAATGCGCCACCAGATTCCAGAAGTTTTGTTTTTGCAATGTCCCACAATGTACTAGAATGACCCGAAAGACTCTGCATCTCACAATGTCCTCAAACAGCTCCAGAAATGCCCCAGAGTGTTCTCGAATGGTTGCAGAATGATTCCGAATCTCCTCGGATATTTCCCCAAAACCTCAACAATGTTCGGTTTGCATGTCTCATAAATGATGGCCACATGTCCATCATGCTCCTTTCACGCTTGTGCGAGGCTAACACGCTAACAGCCGCTTAGCACGGATGCGTTAGCCGCACGCTCGTTCTTCGCCATCTGCGGGCCAACGTGGCCGCTGGACGCGTGCCAGCCGGCAGCTGCCGACGCGGCAGCTCACCTTCCCGCCTTTCGACTGGCCCGTTTCATTTGTTGTGGAATATATTTTACATACGTTGAGTCGTTGTGTTACAGTGTGCAGGAGTGGGCGTCCATTTTCTCGTCACAGCTTCGAGAGCTTTCCACCAAGTATTCAGGATCGCTTCTTCTCCAAAAGGTACAACTTGAGCTCCCTTTGTTGTTGTTGTTGTTGTTGACCTGTGATGGCCTCGATGCCGCTTTGGTGCGGCGAACGGTGAGAAAGTCACCCGAAGACGCGCGGTCATGTGACTGGGCTGACTCCAGATCGGATTTGGTTGGCTAAGATCACCGAGCTCCAAATAAAGTGACACGAATCCCTCGTGACACAAATAGCTTCACTAAAGCGGATTAGCGCGCTTTGTTTAGCTCCGTGCTAGCAAGCGCATCTCAGCTAGTCTCGGCTAGCTGGCGCCGTTTGTGAGCCACCGTGCGGCTCAGGTGGCTAAAACACCCTGAATTTACCAGCCATCCATCCATCTTCTAGCGCTTATCCGAGGCCGGGTCGCGGGGGGCGGTAAATTGAGAGCTCCGCCCTTTGGCTCAGCTCCTTCTCTACCACGACAGACCGATACAGCGTCCGCAAAATTTACCGCCCCTACAAAATACAGCGACTTGGGTATTTCTGCTTCGCTGCCGACACATCGCGCTTAACATTTGTTTTGTTAAATGTGATATCATCCCGACAGAAATCCAAGAATAGATTTAAAAACACAGCTCAGCCAGTGAGAGTCGCCAAACATAGCAAGATGGAAAATGTGTGATTTCAGAGATTTTGTGTGTGTGTGTGTGTGTGTGATCAGAAACTAAAGGACGTGGAGTCCATCATCAAGGTGGTTGAGGTGGACGGAAGCGATCTGGTCAAGGATTACGCGGACCAGATTGAACGCATGCTGGGCAGCAAAATGAAGTCTGTCAAGGTGCTTTTTAAAATTTATATTTCATACACAGCACTCAGTCAATGACGGCATACATTCAAAACAGCCGAGTCGGCTCATTTTTGTATCGGCCGATGATCCAGAAGTGGGTCGCGCATCCATTTTGGGCGGACAGCAAGTAAGAAAAAGTGTCCAAGGAATTCTGTTCAACTGCGGCTGCTGAGTTGATTCCATTTGTTACAATTGACCAGACTCCAAAAAAATAAACCAAATGTTTTCCATTTTGTAATCTTGATGCTTTTTTGCCTTTCAGAGGCTTGCCGAGTCGGCGGAAGATGCTGACCTCTACCATGATTTCAACGCTACCTTAGCGGTGCGTGTGTGCTTATATATACATCCATCCGCCCATTATCTAAAAACGCCTGATCCCCAATGGGGGGCACGGATGTGCTGAAGCCTATCCCCGCCGTCTCCGGGGGGACACCCCGAACTGGCTGCCAGCCAATCGCAGGGCACGCCATTTAGAGCGTGCAATCAACCTGCCATGCGCGGTTTTGCAAGGTGGGAGGGAACGGAGTACCCGGAGAAAACCCACGTGGGCACGGGGGAGAACATGCAGAGTCCACGAAGGAATCAAATCCGAGACCTGGTGGCCAGGCTCGCACCGGGCGGGGACCTTGGCTTCCAGGATGACAAGGTGGAATGGATGCCGATTGGGCAACATGGACCTTGACAATATGCTGCTTGGAGGGGGGGCGAGAGACTGGAGAAGGGGCAGTAAAACAGGCCTCCGTGTGCCAGGGTCGAAGTCGACATTGAACCGTTTCGCCAATTTGCCCGTCTCTCAGTTTGACTACTACAACTCGATGCTGATCAACACGATGGACGAGGACGGCAACTTCGTGGAGCTGGGCGGCGAGTTCCCGCTGGAGGAGAACGAGCACTTCAACAAGTTGGCCGTCAACACCCAGCAGAGCACCGTCCAGGTGCCCACCAACGTCTACAACAAAGGTGCGCTCCCCGCGGCTCGCTGGGAAAACGTCCGCCCTCGCTGCTTTTTTTTTCTCACGTTTGTCCGTCCGGCCGGCCGGCAGACCCCAACATCCTCAACGCCGTCTACAACTCGGAGGCCCTCAACGACGTCTTTGTGGGCAACTTCCTCAAGGACCCCACGCTGACCTGGCAGTACTTTGGCAGCTCCGCTGGTTTCTTCCGGATCTACCCTGGTCAGGGACCGGACTCTTTGTGTCCGCTGCATGCGCCACGTGCACGTATCCGCTACACTCCAGAGCTTTTGTGAATATGTGTGTGTGTGTGTGTGTGTGTGTGTGTGTGTGTGTGTGTGTGTGTGTGTGTGTGTGTGTGTGTGTGTGGAGGAAATAGGCCTGGTCATTCAAAGACAAAGTGAAAAAAATACTGCAAACGGATAAAATTAATACAACAAAAATGAATACATACAAAAAAGTAAGTAATTGAGAAGAATAAAATTACTAAAATAAACGAAACATTTTAAAAAGTAAATAAATTTAAAAATGACGTAAAATTAATTCAAGTAATTATAAAATAAAGTACTTGATTTTAAAAATAAATTCTGGTTCCTAAGAGTTGATTAGGACTTTTTTAATGTGGATATAAAGTAAATAAATTTAAAATATGACATAAAATTAATTCAAGTAATTATAAAATAAATTACTTGATTTTAAAAATAAATCCTGGTTCCTAAGAGTTGATTAGGACTTTTTTAATGTGGATATAAAGTAAATACATTTTTAAAATGACATAACATTTATTCAAGTAATTGTAAAATAAAGTACTTGATTTTAAAAATAAATTCTGGTCTTAAGAGTTGATTAGGACTTTTTTAATGTGGATATAAAGTAAATACATTTTAAAAATGACATAAAATTAATTCAAGTAATTATAAAATAAAGTACTTGATTCTAAAAATAAATTCTGGTCTTAACAGTTGATTCAGACTTTTTTAATGTGGATATAAAGTAAATAAATTTTAAAAATGACATAAAATTAATTCAAGAAATTATAAAATAAAGTACTTGATTTTAAAAATAAATCCTGGTTCCTAAGAGTTGATTCTGACTTTTTTAATGTGGATATAAAGCAAATAAATTTAAAAAAATGACATAAAATTAATTCAAGTAATTATAAAATAAAGTACTTGATTTTAAAAATAAATTCTGGTCTTAAGAGTTGATTAGGACTTTTTTTAATGTGGATATAATTAGAAAAGCCAGTTGTAATTATATGAAAATAAACCTGCAACTTTTTTCGGAAAATAAATCATGCTCAAAAAACCTCGGGTGTATTTTAAGAATGAATTCTCATTTTGTTTAGATTTTAGGAGGCAATTATTCATAACGGATTTGTGCACTAAAATAATGAATTAGTTTCTTAGTTAATTCTTAACTCATTAATTTATAGTTAATTCTTTCCAACGCGTTTGTCGTTTCAGGCATCAAATGGACGCCGGACAGCAACGGCGTGGCCGCCTTCGACTGCAGGAACCGAAACTGGTGATTTTTTTTTTTTCTCCACTCCAAATTCACGCTTCAATGTAAATCATCTGTTGGTTGCCAGGACGAGGACTGTTTTGTTTTGTTTTTATTTCAAATCGCTCTACATTTTCCTGCATCTTCATGCGTTGGACGCGGGGTGAAAAAGACAAAAGTAGCGCTTTGCCACCCTTCCGTGGCAGCAAATGATTGCCGAGGAACGATGTAGACGTGATTTGAGGAATTTCATTGGGGCAAGTTTCCCTTAGCCAAAACTAGCGCTTTGCTGCCACCTTGTGGCATGTCGGCGCCAAAGGAACCACGCGCAGGAGTTCCGGTTTGACAGCAGTCGAGCTGAGCGGCCTTCCCGTGGCATCTGCGAGTGATTTGGGCCGTGTTGCGCGTGCCTCAGGTACATCCAGGCGGCCACGTCGCCCAAGGACATCATCATCATGGTGGACATCAGCGGCAGCATGAAGGGCTTGAAGATGACCATCGCCAAGCACACCATCAACACCATCCTCGACACGCTGGGAGAGAACGACTTTGTCAACGTCATCGCCGTGAGACAACCACGCCCGCGCGCTCGCGCCCGCCATCGGCCTCATGTGTGTGTGTGTGTGTGTGTGTGTGTGTGTGTGTGTGTGTGTGTGTGTAGTACACGGATTACGTGCGCTACGTGGAGCCGTGCTTCAAAGGAACTCTGGTCCAAGCTGACCTGGACAACAGGGAGGTAAGGTCTCGGTCACGCAAAAAAGGCAAACGCAGGCACGCAAAAAGGCAAACGCAGGCGCGCATGACTCCGCCCACGCCGTGTGTGTGTCAGCACTTCAAGTTGCTGGTGGAGGAGCTTCACGTCAAAGGAGAAGCAAAGCTCAAGAACGCCATGAAAGAATCCTTCAAGATCCTCAATGAGGTTGTGGGGGGGTGGGGGGGGGCGTGGCTTCGACATCACACACGAGTATGTGTGGCAAATGAGGGCTAAACGTGCGCGTGCGTGTGCAGGCTCGTGTTTTGGGTCAGGGCAGCATGTGCAACCAGGCCATCATGCTGATCACGGACGGCGCCATGGAGGACTTTGAGTCGGTCTTTGAGGAGTTCAACTGGCCCGAGCGCAGGGTGAGCGCGCCGCGCCGCGCCGCCCGCGGCGTGCTGGCAAAAAACCCAGCCCGTCTCGTTTCCTCTTTTCAGGTGCGCGTCTTCACATACTTGATTGGCCGAGAGATGACGTTCGCCCAAAACACCAAGTGGATCGCCTGCAACAACAAAGGTCGAAAGGCTCGCCGTGCGCGTTTAGTCTCGCCACTGTGTGCACGTTGTACACCAGTCCAAATATTGACTTTGTCGCGGTTGTGTTTGCGGCCAACAGGGGGCACTGTCGGGCTCCGCCTGCAGCTGCACACCTGTTGGTCATTGTGTCATGAGTTGGTTTGTTTCAATGGACCCCCGGCACGACCGCTTTGTTAAATACATCTTGGTCAGCCACCCTGCTCCTCCCTGCTTTTTTTGGGGGGGGCAGGGGGTCCTCCTCTGCACTACCATCACGCAAAACGTGACAGACTTGTGAGTGCTCACCGGTACCAATCCCGAGTACCGACACCACGATATCCAAAACACACTGACATCGGTGGCCGGTATCGGCAACCTTCACGAAGGACGGAAATAAGTTCAGAATCTGCCGTGGGGGTCTCTAGTTGCAAGTATGGTAAGGGGTTTTGAAGCTGACCCGCGTGCGCGCGCGTGTCCAGGCTACTACACGCACGTGTCGACGCTGGCCGACGTGCAGGAGAACGTGATGGAGTACCTGCACGTGCTGAGTCGGCCCATGGTCATCAACCACGACCACGACATCATCTGGACCGAAGCCTACATGGACACCGTGGTGAGAGCCCGACCCCGCCCCCCTCATACGAGCCACGCACGGCAGGCTGGCGCCTGTGCGGGCGCCGGCCTCTCGGCACCCGCCCCTGTCTGTCCTCTTCATCTTCATCGTGACACCGTTTTTTTTTCACCTCCATCCTCATCGTCTTCATCCTCTTCATCTAACTGTGGACGGCCTTGCCGTCAGCTTCCCAATACCAACGAGGTAAACGTGCTTGCAACACTTTACACACATTGGGTGTGTGTGTGTGTGTGTGTGTTCTCGTTTCCATGTTTTGAGGGGACATAAAATTGGTAACACAGTCACGTCTAGGGGACCATTTTCCGTATGGGGACAAAAAAGCAGGTCCCCATAAAAAAAACATATAAAAAGCATCAGAGGGATGTTCTGAATATGCTGTGAGGTTTTTAGCAAAAACCCATAAGTGACCATTTTTGCTGATCGTTTGTGTGTGAATGGTGCTCAGCAGCCCCCCACATGGTTTTTCGGTGCTATTGCACTCACTTCTCCACACACACACTTTGCATATGCCCGCCCATTTGGTCCCCTAATGGAAGGATTTTTACAAGTGGGAGGGGGTCATCATTCAATTAGAGATCATCAGAAGAAGGCTGCAAAGCTAGAAGATGGCAGCAAAAGAAGTAAAAGTAAAACGCAAGGTAAGCAAGTTTCTATCTATTAACAAGTTATTTATTTGTGTAATATTACAAATGTACATACTAAAATAAGAATATTGTCACTATTCTCTATGAATTACTGTATTAACAATTACTACCCCTGTGCTTTATTACCCTATTTGGCGACTGAAAATACAGTAATTATAGTTTGTACATTTTCAACTAGGCGAAGTCTCCCCCCTTCTAAATGACAAATTTATTATAAACATTGAAGCTCAGGGTATATATTTTTCGGGCACACGCATCGCAGACATGAATGAGAGCCGGGGCTAGGCTAGTCTCGGGGCTAATGGCCGAGTCTCGGGCTAACGGCTAACGGCTAGCACAACTGAGTGTGTTGACAAGCGGCGGTGACTATTCCTTTTAACTTTTTTTTAACCGCAGTTTCAAAATTCATTACACACTAGCGCGACTAGCGAAACCGGCGTGGATTTTTGTCGAGTAAGGCAAGTAGCTTAGGTAATGGAGACAAGCTAAACAAAACGTGAGCTACCGAGATCGGCTACGGCTAGGCTAAAGCTAAATGCTAAACACTCAAACGCCACTGCCTGGTGTCTCTGCTCTTTCTACCCGTTATTTATAATGATGGAGTTTATGAACAATTAAAATATAAAGCATTTCAGCTAATGTATCGATTTTGTAAAGTGAGATGAGCAGTGATAATCTAATACATGGAGGGCATGCACACTGTTTGTGAAACAGTAATATTTCTAATAGTGTGACATTCCAGATTCAAAGAATATGAAATAAATAAATATATAAAGAACAATTCCTGCACTATGTTCCTTAGTTCTGTAAATAATTTGTATTTAATATTGTTAAAGACAGGCTCGGCATGCCTGCAAACCCTTGTAAGGATAAGCAGTTTAGAAAATGGATGGATGGAGATTGTTTCAACACTAAAAATAAAAAGGTATACTGACTATTTTAATGTTGATATGGCATTAACAAAAAGTATTAAAATATATTGTGCAACCTCCCACATATTTATTTAACCCGTCTTTCAAAACTAGTGTTTTCCCATCAAAACTGGAAACAGCAAAAGTTATTCCGATTTACAAGAGCGGAGAGAATCACTTATTTACAAATTACAGACCAATATTTTTCCGGCAAAATTTGTAGAACAACTATTTGCACACAAACTTTACAAATGTATTGCGAAACATAATGTAATCTGCAAATATCAATATGGTTTCAGAGAGAAAAGTGCAACATCTATGGCAATAATAAGTGTGGAAGAATCAATCAACCAGTAGATGGGCACCCCTGGTATCAGATGTTTGGCACATAAATGGTTGAAAAGCTATTTATCTGACTGCCACAGCCATTGTGAAAACACTATAAAAGTAATTGTATTGTATAATATTAATATGCACAGGTCAACAATTTCCAATCAAACAAGTTGAAGATAACTCGCTAAATTTATCAAGATCAAGGGGTACAACGAGACACATTTTTCTACTTCTTGCTATTTCCTTTGAGCATGTAAACTGTACTGAACCAAGACATGTATTGATATTTTTTCCTTTATTTAGTTTTTTTCATGTCTTTCATGTTGTGTTTATATGTTCGATATATAAATCAATTCTGACTGAATACAATGCAAACTCTTTTTCTCTCTCAAGTTTGAAATCCCACAAAGAGTCAGCCCCCTTCAGGATGCCATTCATCACATTTCATTAAGGACCAACAAAACGGGCGAATTGTGTGCGAGGTACATAAATGCAGTCAAAGGTAAGGTGTTGTCTGATGTTATATGCTGCGTAATTATTACATGATATGGCATATACTGTAGATAAAACATACCGTTATTATCAGATGAACATTAAATATGAACCCTGAGTTTATTTTTCCAGGTTCCGACTCGGTTTGGAAACAAGCCGTTATATAAATAATTAATTCCACGTTTTGTCTTACTTAACTCGAAGAACACCATGTGAAACCGAATAAATAAAACCAATTTTATTCGACAAGATATGTTTTCTCAATTACCATGGACCTCTCAATAATGGAAGAATAGATTGCCACGCCTGTTTTTTTCCCCCTAAAAACTATTGTTGCTGTCTGCTACAGGACGTGGAATATTTGCAAAGAGTACAATCGGCAGAGGACAATTGTTGCTGAATATCGGGAGATATGATAAATGATGCAGAATACTAGAGCAGAAGATGAGTTTACCACCCATCATGTGCTGCGTTTATGTTTGCATTCAAGTGGAGAGGAAAACATGGTGGTAAGACTTATTATCCACCTATTCTGCACCACTATAGACCATATCAGAATATTGTGATAATGATCTCATGTTGTTCTTTTTCACACATTTGTTAAGCAATGATGCTTCACGAGGAGATGAGTTATTTGGGCGACTAGTGAATGATGAACACAGGAGGCCAAACTGCTGGATGAAAAGGATTGATGTGGATGGTGTGCCACACCTATGTTTGTTTGCTTTCAATGACATTCAAGAGGGAGAAGAAATGACCGATGATTATGGTGGCGAAGACTGCCCATGGAGAACACAAGTATGTTTACATTGCAGATTATAAAGAATAGCTCTGTGTTATAAGAATGGAAGTAACTTTTGAAAGAATCAGAATAGTAGAATCTTACTTGAAGTATTATGAATCAAATTTTCCGGTTTCCACCCACATTCCAAAACACATGCTTGGCAGGTGAATGGAATACTCTAAATTGTCCCTCGGTGTGAGTGTGAGCGTGAATGGGTGTCGTCTATCTGTGCCCTGCGATTGGTTGGCAGCCAGTTCAGGTTGTACTCCGCCTACTGTCCAAAGACAGCTGGGATAGGCTCCTGCATGCTACCGACCCTTGTGAGGACAGACTTATTAGAAAATGGATGGACGCATGGATCAAAATGATCAGTTATGGCATATGGAATAGGTTGGTACACATTTCAAATAATTATTTTCTGAAACCTAAACTCAAAGCAAGTGCTAATTCAATTTCTAAAATACTGTGGAAAGTTAAGTTCTACTTGATCAATGATTTATTATTTCTCAGAAAATATTTATGTCTTTGTGGATGACCAAATTTACCAGACGTTTTCCACCTGCCTTGCAAATTGCAAATCTGATCCAAGTTCTTCAGGGTTGCAAATAACAATCCTGCAGAACTTGATTAGATGGGCTATTGGCCTATTCATCAATAAAATTCTGAATCTCTATCATTGTTGACTGTCTTTCTAGATGACCAGCGTGACAGTCACAGATGTGGCTCCTCAACCCTCTTTACTGCCTCAGAGTCAGATGAATGATGATGATGATGATAGGCGTCCGCTCAACACGCTCCAGGAGGTAGATACATTTTATTCACTTCCCTTTTTTGTTTTTAAATAACTCAGTAGTTTAAAGCAATGGTGCCCAGCCTGTCAATCGCAATCAACCGGTAGTCTGTGGACTGTTCCCAAATCCATCACGATGGGTGTGGGTTGAAATGGGGATAGAAAAAAAAAATGATTCGCCCGTCTGTGTGCGTTATTTATTTTTATGTTAGTGTACACTGCACCATAAGCATTCTTTCAGTTTCACTTTCACAACAAAGTTTAAAAAAATTAAAATTAAAAAAGCAAATTTTAACCAAAGGTGGCGCATGACCTGCCTCACCAGAAGTTATTAGCGGTCAACAGTCTGCAATTACAGCTTGCGATCAGAACTGTTGCGATATATCCTTTTAAAAATTATTCTCATTCAAAGTTTGTTTCATTTTCAATTCACCGATAGCACTAGCAAAGAATGTGAATTTGGAGCATTTAAAAAAGTGATGGTCTTACACTTGCACTTACACTGCAAAAGTGAGTCCCATGCCTCTACGTCAGTTCTTTCCCAAGGTCGTCAGGGATTTCCTTTTCAGAAACTCTTGTATCTGTTTTGTTCATGTTCTGGGCCATTTTGTTATATATTTTAGACCGTTTACTTGTGGTTGAGTATCGGTCTCTTCTAACATATTCTCCAATTTTGTTTTTCTAATTGTATTACAGATGACCAAGATAACGCCCCAAGAGGCTACTTTCCAAGACCTCTGTTGCGATACTGCTGTTCCAAGCAACATACACCAGGTATAGTCATATCTATCACTGTTTTGTGCCATTCAGTATCTCTATATCTGTGCATTTGTGACGATGGACAGTAATGTTCATGATAAAGTACTGTACGTATGCACAACAGGCAATTTCACATAATGCATTGGAAAGGTTAATGCGAGCGGACTATTTTAGGTCGATTTAATTTGTCACAGAGATCATTATGTTCCGGAGTTATTTCTCTTTTCTGGACCCTCACGGTGTCCCCACTGCACATGTTTACCAAGTGTGTGTGAGGGGGCGAAAAACTGTGTCAAAGGGGCGAAGAACTGACAGTGTTTACAAGAATGTCCCCACGTTGTCTTTGATTTTAAGATGTTGAAAACACAGTTTTAAAAGATGAAGTTGTTCTCTCAGATTTGTGCATCTATATTTTAGAGGGTTTACTTGAGGCGCAGGATTGGTTTCTTCTATCATATTCTCCAATTTTGTTTTCCTAATTGTATTCCAGATGACCAAGACAATACCCAAAGAGAACTACAAGAAAACTGTTGCGATACTGCTGGTCCAAGCAACATACACCAGGTATAGTCATATCCATCACTGTTTAATGCCATTCGGTATCTCTATATCTGTGCATTTGTGATGATGGACAGTAATTTTCATGATAAAGTACTGTATGTATGCACAACAGGCAATTTCACATAATGCATTGGAAAGGTTAATGCGAGCAGACTATTTTAGGTTGATTTAATTTGACACAGATGTCATTATGTTCTGGAATTATGTCTCTTTTCTGGACCCTCACGGTGTCCCCACAGCACACGGTGACCAAGTGTGTGTGTGAGGGAGAAAATAAGTGTCAAGGGGGAAGAACTGACAAAGTGTTTACAAGAATGTCCCCACAACGTCTTTGATTTTAAGATGTAGAAAACACAGTTTTAAAAGATGAAGTTGATCTCTCAGATTTGTGCATCTATATTTTAGAAGGTTTACTTGAGGCGCAGGATTGGTTTCTTCTATCATATTCTCCAATTTCGTTTTCTTAATTGTATTCCAGATGACCAAGACAATACCCAAAGAGAACTACAAGAAAACTGTTGCGATACTGCTGGTCCAAGCAACATACACCAGGTATAGTCATATCCATCACTGTTTAATGCCATTCGGTATCTCTATATCTGTGCATTTGTGATGATGGACAGTAATTTTCATGATAAAGTACTGTATGTATGCACAACAGGCAATTTCACATAATGCATTGGAAAGGTTAATGCGAGCAGACTATTTTAGGTTGATTTAATTTGACACAGATGTCATTATGTTCTGGAATTATGTCTCTTTTCTGGACCCTCACGGTGTCCCCACAGCACACGGTGACCAAGTGTGTGTGTGAGGGGAGAAAAACAGTGTCCAAGGGGGGAAGAACTGACAAAGTGTTTACAAGAATGTCCCCACAACATCTTTGATTTTAAGATGTAGACACAGTTTTACAAGATGTTCTCTGATGATTTGTGCATTTATATTTTAGATGGTTTACTTGAGGCTGAGTATCGGTTTCTTGTATCATATTCTCCAATTTTGTTTTCCTAATTGTGTTACAGATGACCAAGATTACACCCAAAAGGGCTACTTTCCAAGACCTCTGCTGCGATACTGCTGGTCCAAGCAACATACACCAGGTATAGTCATATCCATCACTGATTCATGCCATTTGGTTTCTCTATATCTGTGCATTCGTGATGATGGACAGTAATTTTTATGATAAAGTCCTGTACTTGCGCACAACAAGCAATTTCACATAATGCATTGGGAAGGTTAGTGTTAGTAGACTATTTTAGACGGATTTAATTTGTCACAGGCATTATTGTCTTTTGTAGTTATTTCTCTTTTGTGGACCCTCACGGTGTCCCCACACCACACGTTCAATATATTTGTGTGAGGGGAGGGAAAACGGTGTCAAGTGTTTTAATATGGTCCCCATAAAGAACTGACAAAGCGTTTACACGAATGTCCCCACAATATCTTTGATTTTAAGATGTCTAAAACACAGTTTTGCTGGATAAAGTTGTTCTCTCAGATGATTTGTGCATCTATATTTTAGACGGTTTACTTGAGGCTCAGCATCGGTTTCTTCTATCATATTCTCCAATTTTGTTTTCCTAATTGTATTCCAGATGACCAAGACAATACCCAATGAGACTACTTTACAAGAAAACTGTTGCGATACTGCCGGTCCAGGCAACATACACCAGGTATAGTCATATCCATCACTGATTCATGCCATTTGGTATCTCTATATCTGTGCATTCGTGATGATGGACAGTAATTTTGATGATAAAGTACTGTACGTATGCACAACAGGCAATTTCACATTATGCATTGGAAAGGTTAGTGCGAGCAGACTATTTTAGGTAGGTTTAATTTGTCACAGAGATCATTATGTTCTGGAGTTATTTCTCTTTTCTGGACCCTCACGGTGTCCCCATACCACACACTTACCAAGTGTGTGTGAAGGGGGAAAACGGTGTCAAGTGTTTTAATATGGTCCCCATAAAGAACTGACAAAGCGTTTACACGAATGTCCCCACAATGTCTTTGATTTTAAGATGTATTAAACAGTTTTACAGGATAAAATTGTTCTCTCGGATGATTTGTGCATTTATATTTTAGATGGTTTACTTGAGGCTGAGTATCAGTTTCTTCTATCATATTCTACAATTTTGTTTTCCTAATTGTATTACAGATGGCCAAGATAACACCCAAAGAGGCTACTTTAAATGAACCCTGGTGCGATACTGCTGGTCCAAGCAACATACACCAGGTATAGTCATATCCATCACTGATTCATGCCATTTGGTTTCTCTATATCTGTGCATTTGTGATGATGGACGGTAATTTTTATGATAAAGTCCTGTACTTGCGCACAACAAACAATTTCACATAATGCATTGGGAAGGTTAGTGTTAGTAGACTATTTTAGATGGATTTAATTTGTCACAGGCATTATTGTCTTTTGTAGTTATTTCTCTTTTGTGGTCCCTCACGGTGTCCCCACACCACACGTTGACCAAGTGTGTGTGAGGGGGGAAAACGTGTCAAGTGTTTTAATATGGTCCCCATGAAGAACTGACAAAGCGTTTACACGAATGTCCCCACAATATCTTTGATTTTAAAATGTCTAAAACACAGTTTTACAGGATGAAGTTGTTCTCAGATGATTTGTGCATCTATATTTTAGATGGTTTACTTGAGGCTCAGTATCGGTTTCTTGTATATCCATCACTGATTCATGCCATTTGGTTTCTCTATATCTGTGCATTCGTGATGATGGACAGTAATTTTCATGATAAAGTCCTGTACTTGCGCACAACAAGCAATTTCACATAATGCATTGGGAAGGTTAGTGTTAGTAGACTATTTTAGACGGATTTAATTTGTCACAGACATTATTGTCTTTTGTAGTTATTTCTCTTTTGTGGACCCTCACGGTGTCCCCACACCACACGTTGACTAAGTTTGTGTGAGGGGAGGGAAAACGGTGTCAAGTGTTTTAATATGGTCCCCATAAAGAACTGACAAAGCGTTTACACGAATGTCCCCACAATGTCTTTGATTTTAAGATGTATTAAAAATTTTTACTGGATAAAGTTGTTCTCTCAGATGATTTGTGCATCTATATTTTAGATGGTTTACTTGAGGCTCAGCATCGGTTTCTTCTATCATATTCTCCAATTTTGTTTTCCTAATTGTATTCCAGATGACCAAGACAATACCCAATGAGACTACTTTACAAGAAAACTGTTGCGATACTGCCGGTCCAGGCAACATACACCAGGTATAGTCATATCCATCACTGATTCATGCCATTTGGTATCTCTATATCTGTGCATTCGTGATGATGGACAGTAATTTTGATGATAAAGTACTGTACGTATGCACAACAGGCAATTTCACATTATGCATAGGAAAGGTTAGTGCGAGCAGACTATTTTAGGTAGGTTTAATTTGTCACAGAGATCATTATGTTCTGGAGTTATTTCTCTTTTCTGGACCCTCACGGTGTCCCCATACCACACATTTACCAAGTGTGTGTGAGGGGGGAAAACGGTGTCAAGTGTTTTAATATGGTCCCCATAATGAACTAACAAAGCGTTTACACGAATGTCCCCACAATGTCTTTGATTTTAAGATGTATTAAAAATTTTTACTGGATAAAGTTGTTCTCTCAGATGATTTGTGCATCTATATTTTAGATGGTTTACTTGAGGCTCAGCATCGGTTTCTTCTATCATATTCTCCAATTTTGTTTTCCTAATTGTATTCCAGATGACCAAGACAATACCCAATGAGACTACTTTACAAGAAAACTGTTGCGATACTGCCGGTCCAGGCAACATACATCAGGTATAGTCATATCCATCACTGATTCATGCCATTTGGTATCTCTATATCTGTGCATTCGTGATGATGGACAGTAATTTTGATGATAAAGTACTGTACGTATGCACAACAGGCAATTTCACATTATGCATAGGAAAGGTTAGTGCGAGCAGACTATTTTAGGTAGGTTTAATTTGTCACAGAGATCATTATGTTCTGGAGTTATTTCTCTTTTCTGGACCCTCACGGTGTCCCCATACCACACATTTACCAAGTGTGTGTGAGGGGGGGAAACGGTGTCAAGTGTTTTAATATGGTCCCCATAAAGAACTGACAAAGCGTTTACACGAATGTCCCCACAATGTCTTTGATTTTAAGATGTATTAAAAATTTATACTGGATAAAGTTGTTCTCTCAGATGATTTGTGCATCTATATTTTAGATGGTTTACTTGAGGCTCAGCATCGGTTTCTTCTATCATATTCTCCAATTTTGTTTTCCTAATTGTATTCCAGATGACCAAGACAATACCCAATGAGACTACTTTACAAGAAAACTGTTGCGATACTGCCGGTCCAGGCAACATACATCAGGTATAGTCATATCCATCACTGATTCATGCCATTTGGTATCTCTATATCTGTGCATTCGTGATGATGGACAGTAATGTTGATGATAAAGTACTGTACGTATGCACAACAGGCAATTTCACATTATGCATTGGAAAGGTCAGTGCGAGCAGACTATTTTAGGTAGGTTTAATTTGTCACAGAGATCATTATGTTCTGGAGTTATTTCTCTTTTCTGGACCCTCACGGTGTCCCCATACCACACATTTACCAAGTGTGTGTGAGGGGGGAAAACGTGTCAAGTGTTTTAATATGGTCCCCATGAAGAACTGACAAAGCGTTTACACGAATGTCCCCACAATATCTTTGATTTTAAAATGTCTAAAACACAGTTTTACAGGATGAAGTTGTTCTCAGATGATTTGTGCATCTATATTTTAGATGGTTTACTTGAGGCTCAGTATCGGTTTCT
>JAKGUB010000330.1:1160000-1232500 GCA_026261675.1 Hippocampus mohnikei
AGTCCCCCAGCGACGGACGCGTCAAGAAATCAACAAAAAAAAAAATCATTACAAATTTGCCGAAATAATTTTATGATCATTGTTTATACTCCGTGACAGCGCCACTGCCACCTACTGCAGTGGATGGGCAATTACACTTTCTTCTAATCTGGCAAATAAATAAAAGCGCTTTCCCTGGGGTCACACACGCGCCCCCCCGAGGGTGACTCACCTCCTTTATTTTGAGAGAAAACTCCCGTAGCGAGAAGCGAGTCCACTGGCCGCCATCTTGTGTTGCCAAAAAAAAAAAAAGATCACTTGTAACTATCCGATTTGTTGTTGTTGTGTCCAACATGAACAGAGGAGACCTCTTTTCCTGGTCAACGAATATTTCTACACAAACATTGACGACACTCCCTTCAGGTAAGATCATTGATCATGCAGTGTTCTTAGCCTTTAAGGCTTCAAGGGTAGCCTCTTCTTTGGTGCTCTGTAGTCAATAGTTGAGAATTTAAGGTATGGCTATAGAACACACCAACAATGGAGCAACACATGCAGACTGACAGTAGCACGTACAGTACATAATTAAAAAGTTGTTTAGTGTGTTGTGACTTAGGCAGATCCGCTAGAGGGCATCAGGGTGCAATCTACCTGTGTGTGTGTGTGTGTGTTTGTGTGTGCAGCTTTGGCATGGTGTTGACCCGAGGTCACGGGCAGCTCATGTTCGTGGGAAACGTCTCTGTGGAAGAAGGTAGGCTGGTTGGCCTTCTCACGATGCACTGCAGCAGTTGAGCTCTGCTCACTTTGCTATTGCTCAGGCTTTGCTCTCATGGTGAACTTTGACCTTTGCACCCACCAGGGCTCCACGACCTGACCTCCCCCGACCTCAGCATCGCGTCCGAGTGGTACGATTGCCGTATGATTTTAGTTTATCCAGTGGAAATAATTCAATCAAATGTTAGGAAAACAAAGAAATGATCTTGATTCATACGCAAATGTAGAGTATTCTAACTGATGCGAAAGCTGCGCTAGCTCGATGCTAACATCTAAGCGGAAGCTGAGCGGCGAATTTGTGACATCTGTTGTTGTTTACCGTCACTCAACGTTCTCAACGTGTGAGCTACCCGGACACAAATTCAATTTGTGCCGTTAGCTTTCTTGCTAGCTTGGGCGCTCCGATTGTTACCGGAGCAACTCAAGGTGCAAAAGGAGCGGTACTCGCGTTCATCGGCGCAACAGAGAACATCACATCACTCGGACACCGGCTGACATTTTGCCTGACAACTCGTGCCGCAGGACGTACTGCGAGACGGACATCGACCCCGCTCACCGCAAGTACTCGCAGCTGCAGGCGGCCATTCGCTACCTGCTGGGCAAGGAGCCCGACCTGGAGTGTAAGTTGGCCGCCGCGCCAGCCCGTGAAATATCGTCATGTTCCGTGACGCCACCCTGTGTGCGTCGCCGCCAAGGCGACGAGCTGCTGCTGCAGCAAACCTTGTTTGACGCGGTGGTGACGGCGCCCATGGAGGCTTACTGGAACGCCGTCATGCTGGACGACAGGTCGCCGACAAAGCCCTCGACGAAAACAAAAAAAAAAAACGCGCCGGTTAGCCGGATCGCTAACGTGCGCGTGCGCCAACAGGGTGGAGCCCGGCATGGAGGCGGCCTTCCTGGGCACGCGTGCCGGCCTGATGAGGATCATGAGATACGCCGGCGTGGAGACACGCGTGGCAAAGTGAGAACACGCGTCCCGTCGCGACGCAGCCGCCCGTCGGGACGGGCCGCGTGACCCACGTGTGGTTTTCCCGCCCCAGAAAGTTCCTGACCCCCGCAGACAAGGCCAACCTGTTCACGGTGGACCACTTCCCACTGTGGTACCGACTGGCCGCGGAGAACCCGCCGGGAAGCTTCTTCTACTACCCCGTCAGCGACAAAGGTCACTTTCTTGCCGTGCGGTTCTCGGCCCGTCATTGCCGTGGCGCAGTCGCCACGTTGCCAGAGTTCCACGTGCTGTTTTCTTGTCTTTTGCAGGCGCAAAGTACATCGTGGGCACCACGTCGGTCACCGTATCGGCGCAGGGCAAGACGGCCATGGCTGGAGGTCAGTCCTCCCTCTTCAAAGCTTGGTTTTTTTGTGATGTTGACTTGCCTCGTGTTTGGCCACAATTCGGTGGGCCGGAGTTGGCCCAAAGTCAGCCGGGAAAAGACTCCGGCTTGAACCCTGTACACACTAAAGTAGACCATGAGAGCGATCGCGGTCTACGCTTGCGGTCTACGCTTCCCTGACAATTTGGGTCGTCTGTGTCACGGCCCCACTTTGGACTTTTGTGAATATGGACCCAGCCAAACCTTGTTCTTGATCGGTGCAAAACCTCGACCGGTTGAAGAAAAGTCAGTTGGGACAAAGCGTTTTTTTATTGAGGACGCCGTTCATGAAGATTTCTTCCCGCAGGACAGCGGAGAACCCGCCAGGAAGCGAATTTGGGCAACGCACGTTTTTTTGCTTGCTAGTCATCACAGAAGCTGTAGTAGCTCAATGTGGGCTGTAGGTGGCAGTCTCGCTGCAGCTTGAGGTGCAGGATTCCGAGGGGGAGATGCTCACTGTGTTGGGAATTGTTCCCTCATTGCCTACTTCTTCATCACTGCGTGGGATTTTCATCCCGAACCGAGAAAGTAAAGGCGATGAGCGAGGACGGAATGAGTGAATGATTTCCAAACACTCGAAACCATTCGCTCATTCCCTACTCCCGGATTACTCGGAAGCATTTTTAAGGTTTACCCGAAGGCTGTAGTGATGACTCAAACACTCCTGAATCACAATCTTGGGATTTTTATTCAGCCACCTGGACAGTTGATGTCACGATTAACGATGTCGAGGAAATCAGAAGCTGCTGATGCGGTACCCGTGCACCACGCAGGCCTCTTTGGGCGGCGCCTCCTCCTCCTCCGGCGGCGGCGGCGGCGGCCCGTCTTCCGGGTCGCCGTCCGATTCGGACGGCGCCA
This sequence comes from Hippocampus mohnikei, assembly GCA_026261675.1. Classification (NCBI taxonomy): domain Eukaryota; kingdom Metazoa; phylum Chordata; class Actinopteri; order Syngnathiformes; family Syngnathidae; genus Hippocampus; species Hippocampus mohnikei. Next base: position 1,162,982 of record JAKGUB010000330.1, read on the forward strand.
TGAGCGGCTGACCGCGGTTCTTCAGGTGCCTCTGGTAGCGCGCCATGAGCGAGGCGTAGACGCAACCGTAGGCGGCCGCCGCGACCATCATGACGCACACGGTCCCGCACACCACGCCCGCCACGATCTGCGTACCGTGAGCCCGTCGAACGCTGAGCGGACGGTAGCGCGGCCGGACGCACTCGTCCGTGCCGCTGAGGCGGCCCGGCGGGCACAAGGGGCGGCCAGGGTCTCCCGACGCCGACTCCCTGGCGGCGCTCCGCACGCAGCGGGCGAACATCTCGGCCGGCACCCCGCGGACGTCCCGGCCCGACAAGTTCCTCGGGAGACTGCAAGTCATGGCGTCGACCAGACCATCTGAGAAGACCGAGGAGAAAGCATGAAGTTCGTGGGAGCTTCTACAACGGCGCGTTGAACTTTTTCGGGAGAGGAGAAGAATTCTCCCCAAGGATTAACGCCTAATCCTAGCACCAATTATCCATAATCAGCCCGAGATGCCAAAAGGCGAACTGTGCTGGTGGGAGAGTCCTTTTGCTCTGGTTTAGTGGGAGGAGGCTGTGCGGTGTACTGACCCAAACCTGCTGGATCATGGATACGAAAATACAAACTGGCGGTCATGTAGAGGTGTTTGAAGTTTGACTTTGTTCTATTTTACGGTTTTTCTCTGCGGACCCAAAACATTTGAGACCGCTAGACTTGACGAGACCCGAGGCTTACCTCGGTAGACCAACCACTCCATCCAGTGTTTGAAGCCCCTCATCTTGCAGTCGCATTCCCAGGGGTTCCCGGCCAGGAGGAGCTGCTTGAGTCCCATCAGAGGCTCAAAGGTGACCCTCTCCAGGACGGCCAGACGGTTCCTGGCCAGCGACAACCACGACAGCCTCTGGAGTCCGTCCAGCAGGCCCGTAGGCAGCCAGGGGAGGCTGTTGGAAGACAGGTCCAGACCCCGGAGCCACCACAAACCCCTGAAGACCTCCCCGTTCAGACCCCGCCCCACCTCCCTGCTCGCCTCGTCCGCGGCGGACATGTGCGCTCCGAGAAGGTTCGTGGACAGGTTGAGCCAACGCAGGCGAGCCAGATTTGAGAAGGCTCCCGGGGGAAGACTGGAGAACCGGTTCTGGGAAATATCCAGGACCTCCAGGCCGGTGAGGTTGGTCAAGTCAACGGACGCCAGTGTGGAGAGGTTGTTCCGCAGGAGGCGCAATGTCATGCAGTCCTGATCCAGCAGAGACAGGAGGGGGATCAAGTTGATCGGGTCCACTCCCGAGCAGTCGCTGGTGTTCCCATCGCAGGTGCACGCGCCGGGACAGCAGCGCCCCGAGCCCAGCAGGACCGCCAGAAGCAGAACCAGGGCGGGCATGACGGCACCATCTGAGAAGTCAACAAAAACGTTCCGTGCTGAAAGCGGTAAAAAGCGGTCAAAGCCTTTTGGATTCAAGATAAGAGAAGATGCACCAAGAAGCTCCCGGACGTTTTGTCGGCGCTGGTCCGGCCGCCCCATAGATCACACCAGGGTCCGGTTGAGCAGAACATCCTGTGGAGCATATACGACGAGACTTGAAGAACCCCGTATGAGCCTTATGTCCCGCCGTGACATGTCACGGACACGATACACGCCATGGATTCGATTTGTTCACATGCAAACGATGCCTTGGTCAAATTTGAAAACATCGGAACTGTCCTGTTCCAATTCCAATCCAACACATCCTTAAAATAAATTGACCGGAAGTCTGGACATGGCCTTGGAATTAAGTGACATGCTACATGCTTGTCTTTGGTCCAAACGCTACATGCTAATGCTAGCATCTTTGCCCTTTCGGCGAGAGCCGGTACTAAATTGGCGGCGGTAATCCTGAAATTAATGGGATAATCCCTGCGTGAAGCATCTGAGGGAGGATAAAGTGCTGGACAAAAATCTGCGACCGACAGACGGATGGAACGATTAAAAGCATTAGATTACAGGGTGGGGGGGAAAAAGATAAATAAAACCCCGCCGGCCTTTCTTGTTTTTTTCGCTCCATTTTGAAGCGCAACCATTTCAGACGCCGCCCCCGAGCTCTTTTGTTTTGTGGGTCCGTCGTCTTGCTTTGTCAGCCCGCCACAAAGGGTCCATCACGGCTGCCCCGAGGGCCGCCGCCATTGAGGTCCTCGCGATATAACCAAAACGTCCGGCCGGGCTCCAAAGTGCCGGTCCACCTCAGATGGCACGAGTGGTCTACGCAGGCCCCCTCCCCTCGCCGCCTCAACCTCTCGTTCCCACCCTCTGCACGCCGCTGGTTCCCAACCCTACTTTGAAACCCTAACCCTTGTTTAAAACCCTAATTGGAAAACAGAAGCCAAATGAGTTTGTAAGGGGCTGTTTGTGGTTTCGGACTGACCCCAACCACAGACCTGGGGTGGGGGGCGTCGCTTGAATGAGTTTAAAACCCTAATTTTAACCCTACTTTGAACCCCTTCCTGTGAAACACTGGCCCTACTTTGAACCGCAAACCCGAGTTTGAAACCCGGCTTTGAATTCCTTCTCCTACTCCAAAACCCCGACCCCAAACCAAAAGCCTAATGGTCACGCCTTCCCACACCACCGGGGGGGGTGCCGTGCTGTGGACACCCCAAGCGCCCCCCCGTCGGGTCCACCCTCTGCACGCCCCCGGATAGACGTCATCCCAAACGTGCACTCACCATGCTGCGAAGAGCTCCAACCTCCAAACTGAAAGTCTCCATCGGCTGCTTCGCCGTACGAAGTCCGCGGAGGAGATCCGAGCACAGCGGGTGCTCTCCGGTCTTGAGCCACTTGCTGCTGCATGCAGCTCAAACGCAATCGCACTTTGTCCCGGATGCTCCTCCTCCTCCTCCTCATCCTCTTCGTCATCACCTTCATCATCATCATCATAAATGCTCTCTCAGCTGGCCACACACACACACACACACACACACACACACACACACACTGCTGCCCGGAGTGAGCAAGCATCATGTGAAAAGGAAAGCGACAGGCAGAGAGATGCCATCTGCTGCCACACAGCTGCTGTCGTTAATGGCCTGCGTGGGCTGCCCACATGTGGAGTCCAGAATTAAAAGGAATGTGTGTGTGTGTGTGTGTGTGTGTGTGTGTGTGTGTGTGTGTGTGTGTGTGTGTGTGTGTGTGTGTGTGTGTGTTCTATTTTTAGCCGTGGGCCTCCAGATGTCCTTGGGCTTACTGGAGAAGACTTTCTGGGCCATCACCAAGCAGGTGACTACACACACACACACACACACACACACACACGCCATTTGTGTGGCAGCTGTAGGCGGTGCTTAATGAAAAGCGACAGCTTCTAATGACATTTTTGCCTTTCCGTTTTTTTTTTTTCTTGGTTTCAGCACCCATGTCGAACGACATGAAGGCTTAATATTTTCCTCCGAGCCAAAAGGGGGGCAGTGTGTTACAAAGCGGACCTCCAAATTGTTGAAGAATTTGGGGGTTTTAAACAAAAGAATAAAGAGACCCCCCCGCCCCCCCCGCCCATGCATTTCAATTGGCATGTAAAAAAGACATTTGTTTGGTGCATTGATGTACAAATACGTTTTTTTTTTAAATTCAATTTAATTTGAAATGTCATTTTCAATTTTCTGTGTAACTGTGAAATCAACAAGATTTCAATTGAATGCCGAGTCTCGGTGCTGCCCCCCCAAGGCACGCAGTGGTACTTCACGAGGAGCACATCCTTCACCAAAGTATACTGACTCTCAAGTTTAGAGCTTTCGAGTCTAAACATATCAGAAATTGTAAGAAAACAGAATCCATTTCTGATGATTTCTTGTCTCCTTTCCCATCAGCCAAGCGACACAGACGTGAGTGTTTCCTTTTTTTTTGTGTCTTCGATTGTTTCTTTGTGACAGTTGGCGCACCGTGTGCCTAATTAATTGACCTTTTTTGTTGTTGTTGTTCCGATCACCTTCGTGGGCGTGTGGGTGGGCGCCTCAGTGTTCCAACGTGGAAGGCTTGTGTCCCCTCAGCTGTGAACGTGACGTAAGTCGCATCACATGACACGCATGGCACGTGAAAATTCCCGTTTCTGTCTTTGGTCAACTCAAAGCACTGAAAGGAATGCGAAGGAAGGGTTTTTTGGCGCCAAATTAGCAAATTCATGAAATAGCATTTATGCTACTAGCATGTTGCCATTAACTGCATTACAATGGCTTAGCCAAAATGTGTTTTCAAAGTAAACGAAAAAGTAAATCAAGTAACACCAACAAAAGTGCAAATTTCAACTTATTGTTTTCTTTTGTTGTCAAGAATGTATATATTTGAACTACAAGGTGGATAAGCAGTTACACGAATGTGTTTTAAAGAAGAAGAAGAAATAAAATTTCTTAAGGATTTCCAATTTCAGGAAGCGAAACAAAATGGCGCTTGGAAAGTGGAGTGAAAATGTCAAGTGAAACCTTCTTTTGGCACCCATGCATTTGGTTCAATCAAAACAGTCTCGTACCCCTGATATTTGGATTTTGGCCTGTTTTACTGCCGCTTCTTCTCCTCTCCCCACCTCCACATGCTTTGGTCTGTGAAATTCACCATTCAAAATGTTGTTTTCATGAAAAAGGCAATCCAACCAAAGTGCAGGACAATTTGCTTAGTAATTAATAAAAAAATAAAAAACATTTTTTAATTAAATATATATATATATATATATATATATATATATATAGAGAGAGAGAGAGAAATATATAATAAAAATATATTTATTTTTTTAAATTAATTACTAAGTGTCCTGCACTTTGGTTGATTGCCTTTTTACAAATATATATATTTAAAAAATATATATATAAAAAAATATATATACATATTTTTTTAAATATATATATATATTTTTTTTTAAATATATATTTTTTTAAATATATCTTTAAATATATATATATTTTTTTATATATATATTTTTTTAATATAAAGAAATATTTATTAAAATATATATTTAAAAAAAATTATATATATATAAAATAGATATATTATGTATATATATTATATGTATTATATTTTTTTAATATCTATTATATATATATATGTTTTTAGTTTTTTTAATTATATACCTGTATATATAAAAATCTCTATATTTTAAATGTATGTGGGTTTTTTTCGCGAATGTTATTGTGCATCTTTAATTTCCCGGGGACAGCTAGCAAGCACATTTGTCGATGTCGGTGCCTTACCATCCGTGAGCGTCGCCGCACGGCTCACAGCATCTCCCGGGGACATCGTCGACCTCACGTTGACAAAACGCATACATGACACAACGTCACGACACGTCACATGACCTGTCGTTAAACGTGACGCTGACCTAATGTCACCCCGCGTGTCGTGCTTTCAGGATCTGAGGTGTCTGCTGGTGGACAATCACGGATTCATCCTGTTGTCCAAGGAGACCAAGGAGGTGAGAGCTCAGAGGTCGCAGGTCACCGGTCAAAGTGGGGAGTACAGTATTGGAAAAAAAAACAAACAACATCTGGGTGATGAGGCAGGATTTGCTTCCCTAATCTTTGCCGCCGGATCAGCCGCACGCCCTTCACGCTCACCTTGAACGCTGATTAACACACACACACACACACACACACACAAAATCAAAAATTAAGTTGGTTTTCTCCTTACAACGATTTTGACGTTTTGACGCGCCACAGGGCCTTTTTGTTTTCTGCCCCCAGGTTGGTCGGTTCATGGGCGAAGTGGACGGTGCCGTCATGGCGATGCTGATCAAGATGGGCATGTACAAAAAGTCAGTTACCGTGGAAACGCGCACACTCTGGCTGGAATTTAGATTTATTTTTTTCTCCACATTCTTAAGATTTCAAATTCTTAAAAAAAAAGAACTTTTTTTCCACCCCAAAAATATTTTCAGAGCATTACAATGAGGGGGGGGGGAATATTTTTAGTGTTAAAAATTCATCTTTATTTATTGCCAATTTAACAAAAATATCTGAGCTTACTTTTGGTTTTCCTTTTTTTTTTTTTTTTTTTAATCATTTTGTGTGCTGCTTTTTGCATATTTGCCACATTGTTGACGAAATGTGACGCGGGTTTGCCTTGGCAGAGTGTCGCTGTTTGACTACCAGGCCATGTGCAAGAACAGCCATCACCACGCCAGCAGCGCTCCGAGGCCTCTGCTCAGCGTCAGTTCACGCCGCAACACACGACGGACCACGCGAGCCACAACACGCGAAAGATTATTTTGGAGCTTGCATGCAGATCAAATTTACAATTATTATCTTAAATATGCAGTTTATATATATATTTTTAAAGCTTGTGGTAGAGTATCACGAGGTCGAAGAATACTGCATCCAAGTGAAGATGGCAGAAAAAAAACATTAAATCTCCAGATATGAAAATTTTTCCCGGGGTATGGGGGTGACCACAGAGTGACAAGGGGTGGCCATGGCCACGCCCGGCCACCCTGTAGCTCCGCCAATGGCCTAACAAGCCAAATTTCATGTTGAAGCCTCGCAACAACTTGTGGACTTGATTTGTCGTTGTTGACCCTTTTGTGCTCTTGTGATTGAAGTTGCGATTGCTGGCAATGTTGACTCTTGTTTTTTTGTGGCTGCAGCCTTTCTACAACCTGGCGGCCATCCTTCGATGGATCTTTTCCAACGTGCTCATGTGAGGAAGCAAAACATATTTTCTGCCTCCTATTTTCGTGTGGGACCAACTTTGCGGAGTAAAATGTGCCCAAATTGTGTGTGTGTGTCTCCCAAGGTTTGTGTTGGACTTCAACCTGTGCGGTTTGTGGCACTCGGATTATTTGGTGGATGGTAAGTCAGTCCGTTGTTATCATATAACAATAATACTGCCGTGCCTTGACATACGAGCTGAGCTTGTTCCGTGAATATGCTCAAAAAAACTCAAAAGAAAAAAAAAATCATCTTTCCCCATTGACATGAAATGAATCCGGGCCCCCCGCCCGATTGAAACGAAAACGTCATCAAACATACTGTCAAGTCAGATCGCTTGTATACGCGCCATCATCATCATCATCATGTCACCATCTTCATCATCATCCTCCACCATGCCCATCATCATCATCATCATCATCATCATCACCATCATCATCATCATCCTCCTCCACCACGTGCCCATCATCATCATCATCATCACCATCATCATCATCATCATCCTCCTCCACCACGTGCCCATCATCATCATCATCATCATCATCACCATCATCATCATCATCCTCCTCCACCACGTGCCCATCATCATCATCATCATCATCATCATCATCATCATCATCATCATCATCATCCTCCTCCACCACGTGCCCATCATCATCATCATCATCCTCCTCCACCACGTGCCCATCATCATCATCATCATCACCATCATCATCATCATCCTCCTCCACCACGTGCCCATCATCATCATCATCATCATCATCATCCTCCTCCACCACGTGCCCATCATCATCACCATCATCACCATCATCATCATCATCCTCCTCCACCACGTGCCCATCATCATCATCATCATCATCATCATCCTCCTCCACCACGTGCCCATCATCATCATCATCATCATCATCATCATCATCATCATCATCACCATCATCATCATCATCCTCCTCCACCACGTGCCCATCATCATCATCATCATCATCATCATCATCATCATCATCATCCTCCTCCACCACGTGCCCATCATCATCATCATCATCATCATCACCATCATCATCATCATCATCCTCCTCCACCACGTGCCCATCATCATCATCATCATCATCATCATCATCATCATCATCATCATCCTCCTCCACCACGTGCCCATCATCATCACCATCATCACCATCATCATCATCATCCTCCTCCACCACGTGCCCATCATCACCATCATCATCATCATCATCATCATCATCATCATCATCATCATCATCATCATCCTCCTCCACCACGTGCCCATCATCATCATCATCATCATCATCACCATCATCATCATCCTCCACCACGTGCCCATCATCATCATCATCATCATCACCATCATCATCCTCCTCCACCACGTGCCCATCATCATCATCATCATCTTCATCATCACCATCATCTTCATCATCCTCCTCCACCACGTGCCCATCATCATCATCATCTTCATCATCACCATCATCATCATCATCCTCCTCCACCACGTGCCTATCATCATCATCATCATCATCATTGAAGCCAAGGCTGGCTATCACACCAGTGAGTTCAACGTCCATTTAACATCAGCGCACCACCTGCTGGATTTGATTGTGTGTGTGTGTGTGTGTGTGTGTGTGTGTGTGTGTGTGTGTGTGTGTGTGTGTGTGTGTGTGTGTGTGTGTGTGTGTGTGTGTGTGTGTGCAGGTCACAAGCAGAAGAAGGTGGAGGCTCTGGTTCCATGCGAGACGGCCTATCCCGGCTTCACGTCCGACCCGTCCGTCAAGGAGGCAAACAGCATCATTAAATGTGGACGTTGCCAGAAGTACATCACCCGCCCACACCCACACCCACACCCACGCCCACGCCCACGCCCACACCCACACCCACGCCCACGCCCACACCCACGCCACACCCACGCCCACGCCCACGCCCGCCCACACCCCCACGCCACACACCCCGCGCCACGCCCACGCCCACGCCCACGCCCACGCCACACCCACACCCACCCCCACACCCACCACGCCCACGCCCACACCCACGCCCACGCCCACGCCCACACCCACGCCCACGCCCACACCCACACCCACACCCACGCCCACACCCACGCCCACACCCACGCCCACACCCACACCCACGCCCACACCCACGCCCACACCCACACCCACACCCACACCCACGCCCACACCCACACCCACGCCCACCACGCCCACACCCACACCCACGCCCACACCCACACCCACACCCACGCCCACACCTACACCCACACCCACGCCCACACCTACACCCACACCCGTGCCCACACCCACGCCCACGCCCACACCCACACCCACGCCCACACCCACGCCCACACCCACGCCCACACCCACCACACCCACGCCACACCCACACCCACACCCACGCCACACCCACACCCTCGCCCACACCCACACCCACACCCACGCCCACGCCCACGCCCACACCCACACCCACACCCACGCCCACGCCCTCGCCCTCGCCCACGCCCACACCCACACCCACGCCCACGCCCACACCCTCGCCCACGCCCACACCCACACCCACGCCCACGCCCGCCCACACCCACACCCACGCCACACCACGCGCCACGCCCGCGCCCACGCCACACCCACGCCCACACCTCCACCCACACCCACGCCCACACCCACAACAACGCCACGCCCACACCCACGCCCACGCCCACACCCACGCCCACGCCCACACCCACACCCACACCCACGCCCACACCCACACCCAAGCCCACACCCGCGCCCACACCCACGCCCACACCCACACCCACGCCCACACCCACGCCCACACCCACACCCACACCCACACCCACGCCCACACCCACACCCACGCCCACACCCACGCCCACACCCACACCCACGCCCACACCCACACCCACACCCACGCCCACACCCACACCCACACCCACGCCCACACCCACACCCACACCCGTGCCCACACCCACGCCCACGCCCACACCCACACCCACACCACACCCACGCCCACACCCACTCCCACACCCACACCCACTCCCACACCCACACCCACGCCACACCCTCCCACTCCCACTCCCACACCCACACCCACGCCCACACCCACACCCACGCCCACACCCTCGCCCACACCCACACCCACGCCCACACCCACACCCACACCCACGCCCACACCTACACCCACACCCGTGCCCACACCCACGCCCACGCCCACACCCACGCCCACACCCACGCCCACGCCCATGCCCACAACAACGCCCACGCCCACACCCACGCCCACACCCACGCCCACGCCCACACCCACACCCACACCCACACCCACGCCCACACCCACGCCCACACCCACGCCCACGCCCACGCCCATGCCCACAACAACGCCCACGCCCACACCCACGCCCACACCCACGCCCATGCCCACACCCACACCCACACCCACACCCACGCCCACACCCACCCACACCCACGCCCACACGCCCACGCCACACCCACACCCACACCCACACCCACGCCGCGCCCCACACCCACGCCACACCCACGCCCACGCCCACACCCACACCCACACCCACGCCCGCGCCCACACCCACGCCCACACCCACGCCCACGCCCACACCCACACCCACGCCCACACCCACACCCACACCCACAAATGTTTACTCTTGGTATTCAAAGAGACAAATATAACGGGTGGAATCACCTAAAAAAAGTGCTCGATTTACCGTTTTAGGTTTCAAATAAACATGGGATGCATATCATGAGAGTATTTAGCAGCATCACCTAAAATGATCAGCTGTCGAGCATTCGACCACGCATAATTTCATTGGAGCGTATGCATGCAACAGACCATCAATGATGAGGTGCCATTTCAGTTCACGTTGTGGTGTGGTGCGACTTTTTTTGGGTCTTGTGCGAGTGTCGCCCCTTTTTTCGCAGGATGTTTGTGGTGCAGCAGGTCCCCGACAGCAACTTGCTGCTGGTGGTGACGGAGGCCAACTGCGACTGTTCCCGCCAGTACGACGCCATCCCGCTGGAGCCCAAAGAGATCAAATATATCCTTTTTTTTTTTTTTTGCCAAACGCGCTCGCGGCGCCACCTAGCGGCCGCCTACCGCCAAGCGACAGCGCCGCGTTTTCCCCTTGACGACGTCCAACATAACGCCACGGTCAAGTGCAACCGGATGAAGTCGCAGAAAGTACGCAGGCGCCCCGAGTCTTGCCACGCCTACCACCCCAAGGTCAGGCTCCGATTGGTCGGCTTCGACCGCGCGACATTTCTTTGCGTAATTGACCTTTCGCATTATTTTGCTCGTCGAAAATGTTTTCCTAAACTGTACCAACTCCAAACCGAGCTATTTCGGATCCCTAAATGTGTACGTTAGCTTTACAGTAGCATCGCAACTGTTAGCATGCTGGCTAGCTTAAAAACGGAAAAATGTCATTCTGTGCTCAATTGGTATATTTTAGTCAGTTTTACCTAGTTTTTAAAAAATGACTTTTGAGTATAATCTCGTTTGTGTGTGTGTCAGGAAAACGCCAAGGACTGTGGGGGCGCGTGCAGCATCTCCCCGTCGATCAGGCTTTTTGCCGCCTGCCTGCTGCTGCTTCCGGGGACCCTCCTCTTCGCGACGTAACGACGTGACACGCGGCCGATCGGCGGGGCGTGAAGCGGGAAAGCGATGGTTTTGCGGGCGAGGTTGGCGGATCGAGACAAACCTGGCTTGGCGGTCATCAGAGGATGCGCTTCCTGCGGATTTTCATGAAAGGATTTTGGCAGGTTGAGCAAAGGACATTTTATGGGGTCAAAAATGGGGTCAACTACTCACCCCTCCCCTCACTTCTCAAAAAAAAAAAGCAGCACCGATGGGTGAAGTATGTGGCAGTTGTTCCACTGTGTATATATTTTTTTTTTTCTTGTAATTTCTTCATGCAACCCATTTGTGAGGATGTCGCAAAATGCTGCCAATAAAAACAATATATTGATATCGTCAAATGAAACGTGACCGGCCTTCTTCCGTTTCAATTCAACGGTCATCAAGTTGTCCAAAAGGGTCAACGTGACAAGAAGGAAACATCATCTTGCATGGATTGTTTTCGTTTTTCTATGAATTGGAGGGCAAAGTTTAGAAAAAATCATTTTCAGGCAAAGAAAGTCATGAAAATGATGTCACAGAGGGAGCTTTTTTGGGGGGGGGGGGGTCTAAATGTGAAAATTTTCTTATTAAACAGGTGAAGTTGCTTTCTTGGAGAGAGAATTACATGTGAAGGATTTTCTTTTGGGGGGGGCAAATGTCACAAGAAAAGAAAATAATGCCATTTTAATTTTCCCAGAATAAATTTGGGGAGGATAAAAATGTTCCAAGTTAGTGGCCTTTTTTTTTCTTTTAGAAAAAAGTCTTCATACCAAAGGGGAAAAAAAAGCTGTAATCTTACAAAAAAAAGGGTGCTTTCTTTTCAAATTGTTGTTCTGTTTCAGAGCGTTTCAAATGTTCTCTTAAGACAATAAAATGTCGCTGACATTTTATTGTCGTGACTCTTTGAAAAATACAAGATCGTTTTCCATTTTTACATCAACTTTCCCATTCTTTAAAAAAAAAAAAAAACAGTTGAAACTGCCCAAAAAGTTCCTGTGACATCCCAGTCGGCAGGGGGGGGCCAGTGGCACCAAGTCCCAAAATGGCACCAAGTCCAAAGACTCCGTTAAAATCAAGGCACCCGGACGTCTGGAGCGCCCGCCCGGCCCCGCCCATCGATTGCGCGACGACTTGCGAAAATGTGATTTGGCCAACTTGGCAGTGGAGCAAGCCGACGTGATCAGACCCCCCCCCCCCCCCCCTGTCCCCCCCCAGTGTCTCAGCCAGCGTCAAGTCCCACCGCAAAAAAGCCACTAATCCGGGCCAGTCGACAGATCCGCCCCTAAAATCAGCCCGGATCACCACGGCAACAACGAGAGGTCCACATTTCTTCATCCTTGAGGGAAAGGATGGAAAATCGTTTTTTTTAATCTCTTTCAACGGTTCCGCTCGGTTTGTTGCCTTTAAAAAGTGACGCCGCGGACAACCGCCGTCCATCTGAGCGCGCTTGGCGTAGGAGGAGGTCGAGCGCTGACGCTCGACGCCAATAAATACTTTTTCATCGAAAACTAATCGCTCGCGCGCTCTCCTGACAGCGACGCGGGGTCCAATCGGGGCCCGCGGTCTATCCGGTCTGCTGCTTGTTCCGAAGCGTCGGCGTCGGCGTCGGCGTCGGCGTCGGGCTTGCCGCCGGAGCGCTCTCGGTTCCAATCCCTCAGGCCGTCGGGCAGGCTGGTGTCCTCGTCCAAGCTCCCCGTGCCCTCCACGAACTCCTCGTACGTGGACTTCTCCTCAAAGGGCCGCGGGCCCAGCAGCTCCAGCATGTCCGCCTTGTCCAGGACTTCCTTCTCCAGCAGCCGCTTGCCCACCTTAAAGCAACGCAAGGCTCGTCCGGTCAGAACCCAACTTACGACACATTTAAGTTTTCGTTTGTCGCGAGGCAGTACCAGCTCCACCAGGTCCTTCTTTTCCCGGACCAGCTGCAGCGTGCTGGCGTACGCCCGCTCCACCAGCGCCCGGACCTCGTCGTCAATCAGCTCGGCCGTGGCTTCGCTGTAGGGCTTCTCGAGGACCGTCTCGCCCTGCCGCGGCAGCTCAAACGACACCTGGCCCACCTTCTCGCTCATCCCGAACTGGACCACCTGCCGCCGTCGCAACAGCAACGCTTTTCAGAAGCCTCGGCGCAAGCTAGCTGGCTAGCGCGCGGGCGGGCAGACGTACCTGCGCGTATCGCGGACTGCGTCACCTTCTTGAGGTCGTCCTGCGCGCCGGTGGTGACGCGTCCGAAGAAGACGCTCTCGGCCACGCGCCCCCCCAGCATCATGCACATCCTGTCAAAGAGCTGCTCGCGGCTGTACAGGAACTGCTCGCGGGGGAGGTACTGCGCGTAGCCCAGGCCCTTGCCGCGGGGGATGATGGACACCTGGTCGCAACGAGCCGTTGGTCCCGAGCTGCCCCCAGGGGGCGCCGCGCCGACGGCGTTGCCCACCTTGAGCAGCGGGTCGGCGTGCTGCAGGAACCAGCCGGTGACGGCGTGGCCCGCCTCGTGGTAGGCCACCGTCTTCTTCTCCATCGGCTGCAGCACCTGCGTCTTCTTCTCCAGACCTGGAAACGGGGACGGCAGACGGCGGCTCAAGGGAAGGGAAGCGAGAAGTGGACCAGGAAGTCGAATTCGGACGTGAGCCAAGACAGTTGGGGGGGGGCCGAGCAACGAGAAAATGACTCCTCACTGACCTCCGATGACCCTGTCGATGGCCTGCTCAAAGTCTTTATGGCCGACGTGCGGGTGGAGGTGCCTGGCCGCGATCAGCGCCGCCTCGTTGCAGACGTTGGCGATGTCGGCCCCTGCACACTCGCCCAAAAAAAAAAAAAAACGCACGTCATCACCACCTTTCGTTTTGGGGGGGGGGTGGGGGGGGCTCGCGCGTTTTCCGGCGTTACGTGCCGGTGAATCCGGGCGTGGCGGCGGCCATCTTCCTGGCCAGCGTGTCCTTGTCCACGTTGGGGTCCAACTTGATGGGTCGCAGGTGCACTCGGAAGATGGACGCCCGCCCTTTGATGTCCGGGGGGCCTGACGGGGGGGCCGCGACGAGAAATGTGACTCGGGGGGGCCCCTTTGGAGTTGCTTTCGCACACTTGCGCCTGTCACTTTTTTTTTGTTTTTGTTACCGATGTAGATCTGCCTGTCGAAGCGCCCGGGCCTCATGAGGGCGGGGTCGAGGACGTCGGGTCTGTTGGTGCCGGCCAGGACCACCACGTTGGTGGCCGTGTTGAAGCCTGACAAAAATTGAAAAAACGTGAGCTGCGGGCGGCAAGCGGGCGTGGAAGGAGGACGCGCGCCCGGCGCCACCCACCGTCCATCTCCACCAGGAGCTGGTTGAGCGTGTTCTCCTGCTCGCTCTGGCCGCCAAAGTTGCCGCCGCCTCGCTTGCGGCCCACCGCGTCGATCTCGTCGATGAAAAGGATGCAGGGGGCGTTCTTCCTCGCCATGGCGAACATGTCCCTCACCTGCCAATCATTATTTTTTAAATATTTTTTTGGGACGGTCTCCCAATATCGCGGACTTCGATCAACGGTCGCCGCCGCCTCTCTCATGCCCCCGGGCGTAGCGCAACAACTTGCGAGCGTCCCATTCTGCGCGCTCACCCTGGCGGGACCGACGCCCACGAACATCTCCAGGAATTCCGAGCCGTTGACGGTGATGAAGGGAACGTCGGCCTCGCCGGCGGTGGCCTTGGCCAGGAGCGTCTTGCCGGTACCGGGAGGGCCCGACAGCACGGCGCCCTAAGGAAAAGCGCGGGGTTGGAACTTGACTTGGCGAAACCCCGACGGCGCTTTGACCGGAGGAGGCACCTTGGGGATCTTGGCTCCGAGGTCCTGGTACTGCTGCGGGTTCTTGAGGAAGTTGACGAACTCCAGGATCTCCAGCTTGGCCTCCTCGCAGCCCGCCACGTCTTTGAACTTGACCTCGATGTTGTCCTTCATCATCTTGGCAGTGGACTCGCTCATGCCGAAGGGCCCGCCCCGGCCGCCCCTGGGCCCCGCCCCCATGGGCCCGCGGCGCAGCGTGAAGAGCAGGAAGCCGATGAGGAGCAGCGTGGGGATCATGCTCATCAGGAAAGACCTGCGCACACGGGGCACCGACGGGGGGGGCGATGAGAGGTCGCGGGAGGTCGCGCACGGCCGAGGTCGCGGCGGAGGGTCGCGGCGCTGACCCGTCGCTCTCGGAGCTGTAGACCACGGCGGGCCGGCGCGACGTCTCCATGCCGAGCTCCAGGTGGGCCGTCTCCAGGTTCCTCTCAAACGTGTCCACGCTGCCGATGTTGAACCACACGTAGCTCTGCGCACGCCGCGGCAACCGCCGAATGGAAATGCAATTCGGTGGTTACCCGGAAAAAAGCCACGCGGGTACACGGGAGAACATGCAAACTCCACACGGGAAGGCCGGAATCGAAACCGGTACGTTTCCACTCACCCCTTCGGCATCTGCGCCAGGCATCAGGATGACGCGCACGAACTGCTTGTTGACCACCTCCAGACGATCCACCTAAACTCACGCGCAGAATAAATCGATCGATCAATCAATCATGAAATCAAAGTCCCGATCGCGCGCGCCACGGCGAGGCCCGCCGGGGGGCGCCTTACCGTGCCGCGGCCCAGGTAGCGGTGCACAAAGTCCTTCCAGCTGATTTCGCGGCCGTTGTCGCGGAAGTACAGGTAGAGCAGCGTGGCGCCGGCGCCGGCCGCCGCGACCGCCAGGTAGCGGAAGTCCTTCTCGTCCCACGGGAAGTCGCCCTGAGCGCAAGCGGCGCAACAATGTCAGACGCTAGCATGAACATTTATTCCGTCACATATATATATATATTTTTGTTGCTTTCATTCGATTGAGATGGGCTCTTCCCTCATTCACGCGCCTCACGTTAGCTTTCATCTGCGCGTCACGCATTGACGTGACGACCGCGTTCCTTCCCGTATTTGCTCATAGCGGATTTCACAAGCCAAACCTTCTGCATTTGACTCCACCAGTCTTTCTTGGCTCCTCCCCCTCCTCTCTTCCCGCCTCCTGCCCGTCCTCCTCGTGCTCCTGCGCCATCTCCTTTCCCATCTGGAAACCACAGATGATTAGCCCTTTCCATCAAAAACGCCCATTTTTTTTGCTGGTTGCTGTCAGAATGGACCCGGGTGGGCGTTCACCTTTGGCCTCATTGGAATAAAGACGTCGCCGAACCGCCCGGAAGCTGCGCATGGACGCAAAGTCGGCCGCGGTCGGACGGGCACTCTGAAAAGAAACCAGAAGCACGGTTTATGTCGATCTTGCCGGGTGACTTTGGCTTTGATGGTACAGCGGGTTGCCCGGTGCCCGGCGACTGAAGGTTCACATGTTCGGATCTCGACTGTTTTGTTTTGCTGTCACCAGCACGACCAGTATAAAAACACAACAAATCCAATGCTGGTCTATGCTTTTGTTGTTTTGTTTTTTTGCAGGAGTGTCACATGAATAATGGGTGAAAATAATGGGTAAATTACAATGACGGCAATTGCCAATGTTCACATGTAGACTCGGCAATATTATCACGTTTGTGCGACCACCGAGTCACCTCTCAGATCAATTAGCTCTCACGTCAGCTCTTTGCCTGGCGTTAGCTCGTTAGCTCTTTCGGGAAAAGCAACGTTTGCATTTTTTGTATTTGCTTGTGGTGTACACATTACAAGAACTTCAACTGTTCGCGTCTCAGTTTGAGTAATGAAGTTGTTTCCGAATTGTCAGTCAATAATTGCTTTAGCTCCATGGACAAGAAACGCCTGCCCTGAATAAATGAATGATTTCGATGAAATTGTTTCATTTCGTTTGTTGTGAGGGAATGAATACCAAAAAGGAGAGCTTCGACCGTCCACGAGTTTGACAGAAGCACTTCCACTCACCTGTCAACTTAGCCACGGTTCTCAAAATGGAGTCTTTAAGTCAACGATTAACATAAATCACATCATTTATAAAACAGAAAGTGACGCCATTAATTGAAGCGAATCACTTTTAAAGAAGAGTCCATTACCAGCACGGCGAAGCGCGTGCATCCGCCAAGGAAACGACGTCCGGTGGGGACGGCGCACAGCCGGGTCGTGACTGCCCGGTAGCACAGAGGCCGAGCGGCCGCCGAGAGGAGCCTCAAAAGCTGCGACATCCTCCCCGTGCCGACCAACCGAAGGGGAGCCCAAAGATCCAACTTATCCGAGTCAAACTCGTTTCCTTCTACCTCATCGTTGCGCTGTTATTGAACAAGGACCAACGTCAAATGTCAACCCAGATCATGCAAAGACCCATAGGATCTTGCAGCGCCTGATCATAAATGGAGGAAGGAAAGAAAAAAACCCAGAAGCACTCGTATTAGCATATGTTAATGCTTCAGCACTAATTAATGGTTATTTCAAAACCTATATTTTTGCCATTAAATTATATTTGGGTTTATTCTGTTTTATCAGGACTTAATTTAAGACAGGCGTTATGAGAGCAACAAGGGGAGATCTTCTCCCTGATTGGTGGAGAGAAATAATCGTCCGTCCCAAAAACGGAGTAAAGCGTGATGGTGCTTTTTTTTCTTTCTTTTAACTTTCATGACAACATGCAGTACATCCTATAACAAAAGAATTCATTTTGAATTAAATATCTTTATTGTTAGCGCAAGCAACCACAGAAACAAGTTCATAATTGTGTCACTTTAACTCCAATAAAACACAAAAATTAGGTGCAAGGTTTCAAACCGGAGACGGACGGGGGCAAGGAATGGCTGAAGGTCACACAATTACAAAATTCAATCAGCGGGCACACATTGTGTTTGTAGTTTGACGGCTTCATAGCCAAGTTCTCTCTCTGTATGTATATCTCTCTGTATTGTAAGCGTGTGTGTGTGCGCGTGCGTGCGTGTATGTGTGCGCGTGCGTGTGTCTTTTCACGGCAATGGGGTGCGGCGATCCTCAGCTTCCCATGTAGGTGCTGTAGGAGTAACAGCTCATAAGCAGCGGCAGGTGGATGGTTTGCATTGAATCCGTGACAGTGAACACCACCTGTGGTTCACACACACGAATGGAAAGATGATCGATCACTTGATTGGATAACGGTCAATAAATGTCACTCCACTCTCAAGTCACACAAAATTCCAGTGCCGTTAGCGTCAAAGAACTAGCAGTCAGTGTTGTGCTTTTCCTGTTGGCTTGTCTCGAAGGCTAAAGCAAAAAAAAAAAAAAAGGAGCAGGCTTAAGATAAAGTTTGATTGGAGCATTGGGCAAAATAAAACAAAGCAATTTTTTCTGGGTACAGGTTCTGTCTTTTTGTACCTCGTAACTCAAAAGTATGAGCTAGGTAAATATGCTGTTCTTCTATTGTACTGTAAAAACAAATAAATGAATAAAAAAGATTTAAGCTTCAAAAAAGAAGACTTATCTACCAAAAGTGAAATTGATCACATTCTACTGTGATATTGAACTTTTCCAGTTGGATTTTTCATGTTTTAAAAAAAAACGTAAATGGTACAGAGGTGGATATTCCAAGACAGTTTCAGCAAAGCTCCTGAAATTCAAGCTGACGGGGTGTACACAGTAAATAATTGCCAACTCGACCATCACACCTTCAGTCTCTGATTGGTTGTTTTGCTTTGGGCTTGATGTTTTCTTAAAGGGGAACTAAACCTACAAATATATTTTTTTGCAAGAATATTCTTTTTTTTAATCTATATTTGGCTTTAGCTCACCCTTAAAAATCACATTTGTAGCACAAGATGGAAAGTCCCTCCTTAATATGACTAAACCATCATTCAAAACCGACATTGTGAAGCGTGTCGAAAAAGGTGACCTCGGCGTAGGGATAGAAGGAGTCGCGTTCCAGGCTGCTCCAGTACGCGCCGGTCTCAAAGCGCAACTTGTACATTCCCGGCAAGAATGCTTCCCGGCTGATGAGACCCGGGCAGCGGCCGTCTTCGTCGGTCATCCTGACATACGACATGACAAAAAAAAAAAAAAAAAAAAGGAAAAAAAGTGTCATAGGAAGAGTGGAGGCGCCGTGTTCATGAATCCATGCTTCATTTTGTGATTCCTTTTGCACACCCCGGCGGGAGCCGACATGTTTGACATTCATATCCGTGTCGTACCCCACGTTGAGCATGTTCCAGAGCTTGAGCTGCGAGTCGAGTCGATGCAGGCTGAGGGACACTCGCGCGGCGGGAACGCCGTCGCTGGTGTTGAGCACGTGCGTGGTGAGCGGGCTGCGCTCTGACGTCATCGTCCGAAGGCGCCGCAACGACAGCTTCACCGGGAGAAAACAAAACAAAACAATCGGCCCATCGTCATCATCCAAAGTAACAAACAGCCGACGGCTGCTTCTCGATGTTATTTTAGAAAAATGACCAACACAAAAAAAAAAAAAACAAAGAAAGGCAGCAGATTTCTTTTCTTTTTTTCAAACCAAATTTACACGCGCACTGGCCTAAGAAAAAGAATCCACATGGGACGGGCCCGAAAATATATATAATAGAATAAATATTCATTGAACAATACATTTATGATTGCGCGCGGGAGAATCGTAAAGCCAGAAATGTGATCAGACGACAAAAGCAAAACTCATCGTCACAGAATAAGAAGGTACAAATAGGCCAATCATAAATCATAAATATCCGCCCTTACCTGCTGGTGAATCGCCTGCTGCTCAAACTCTCCCGTCGGTGTGTGACGGACGACCCAACGTGCACCGCAAACAAGCCTGCTGTCAAAGGTCGTCGTGTCTGGAATGAATCATTAAAAAAAAAAAAAAAGTCAACAAACAAGTGAGCACTCAGCCGTTTAATCATCCTTGCGAGCTCATTTCAGAGGCTGACTGCAAACACGATTCTTTTTCATTCAAGTTGACCGCACTGTTCAAGCAGATAAATCGAGTGAAGATTCAATCATGACTCCAAATGGGATTAAAATCCCTGTCGTCATGTTTTGGGGCGAGTTTGAGTCGTCCCCCAACACATTGATCCCTGACTTGTATCCCCCAATTTTTGATCACCAGATCACTTTGAGTGGCTCACGTCTGCCTCAAAGCAAAACAAAAGCTGGGCCGCCAGGCCAAATTAGCCGATGCTAATGCGCACTTTGTGGCGCGGAGCTGTTACGATATACAGTAATCCCTCGTTTTTCGCGGTTAATGGGGACCAAAACCACCCGCGATAAACGAAAATCCGCGAAGTGGCGTCCAATTAACATAAACAGGTAAAAGTTGTTTTTTTAAGTCCGCAAATGGTCCGCGAGAAGCTGCAAAACAACAGCGAGTCACATAGAGCAACATATACAGTACTGAACCCACAATAAACCGCGAAGAAGCGAGGGATCACTGTATATATTATTATTATTATTATTATTATTATTATTATTATTATTATTATTATTATTATTATTATTGGCGGCCCGGTAGTCCAGTGGTTAGCCCGTCGGCTTCACAGTGCAGAGGTACCGGGTTCGATTCCAGCTCCGGCCTCCCTGTGTGGAGTTTGCATGTTCTCCCCGGGCTTGCGTGGGTTTTCTCCGGGTGCTCCGGTTTCCTCCCACGTTCCAAAGACATGCGTGGCAGGCTGTTTGAGCACTCTAAATTGTCCCTAGGTATGAGTGTGGGCGTGGATGGTTGTTCATCTATGTGTGCCCTGCAAGTCGGCGTGCACGTGAGGTCGCGGGTCGATCGCGGGCGGTTGGTTGCTTGAAAAGTACATCTTCGGTCGGGCAAAACGAGGCAATTCCTTCCGTTTCAGCTCACTGCCGGGGCCCTATCGAGGTCTTCTTTTTAAGCCTTCAACATTTTTCATTCATTTATTTATTTCATTTGCGTTATTAGTACTTTGAGTATCATAGAAGAGCAGCATAGTTACGCTTGACGAACATGACACACGTGGTGAAATAATTGGCACTGGCCTCATTATTAAGATCACCGACAGATGAAGGTGATTCTTCTTCTGCTCCGTCTGTTGATTGGCACGGTTGCCAATTCTGCGAACAGACTTTGACAGCTACTCTACTAAAAGGGGCCTTTTGAGTGGACCGGATGCGGTTTTCTCCCCTGTCTACGTGCCGACTCTCCCCGGGGTGTCCCTGAACGCCTCACGGGCGAGTCGCGCCTACTTAACATTCAAGCCCGAGCAGCGGCGGGTTGTTGCGCAAGCGCGGCCCATTGAGGAGGCCCGAACGGCGAGCGAGGGGGGAGCGCTGGGAAGCGCCACTGCCAGCCGCGGAGCCAGAACCGGGACAAGCGAGAGCACCGGCAGGAGCAGCCCAGCGGAGCCGGGAAGGCCAACATGGACGGGCCGGCGCGCCACGACAGCACCCGGGTCCCCGACCGCGTGACCCTGAAGAAGGAGATCGGCCTGCTGAGCGCCTGCACCATCATCATCGGTAGAACTGCGCGCTCGTCGGCGTGTCCTCGTCCGAAATCCCCGCCGTCGGTCGACGGGTGTTTCTCGACTGACGTCCCGCGGTGAAGTTGCGATGACGTCAAAGTCTAAGCAGATGAGCAGGGACTCGGACCGGCCTCGCTTCGTGTCGCGTGAGCGTCATCCAGGCTGAGGCAGCGTCCTTGGCAAATCGATATGGCCGGGAAGTCGGGGGGAATGCTTGTCAAAACCCGACTGCTTACATCGGTTGAGCGTTTGTTCGATTGCACCTTTGCCACCCGACTTGGGGCGAGAGGCCGCTTGTATCCGGGCTCACCACCTTATGGGAGGGGCCATAGGGGTCGGGGGCAAAGTGAGCTGGGCGGCGGACCTTGGCGATCCGATCCCCCGGCTACAACACGGTGCAGTACGCACGCACTACATTTCGACACTCATTCCTTCATTTGTAGCCGACTTAAATCTACAAATAGGACACCACACCATTCCCCCTTTGCATTACTGCGACCGAGGGCACGCACTCAGTTGCTCCACGACAGTTTGTTGCATCAGCGCTCGACAGATTGACCGGTTTTACAGTGTTTCATTAAAAAGTTAACGGAAATAAATTTCAAATTGGCCCTCGCATCCTCCGATTTTTCTGTATGTAGCCCTCAGAGGGAAAAAAGTTTGGACACTGCCGTTTGTTTTCCAGAGGAAAAGCCGATTCTTGCGAAACGACATTGGCGAAACGAAAAGATAATTCATCTGTTTTCACGGGGGACAATATTTACAGTTGAGAGGCTAAAATTTGGAGCGTTTGGACACTTTGATGCCGAACGAGGTCTCGATGGATGAACGCGATGACCCTGCGATGAATAGTTGCACCGGCAGTGGACTGACCGCCGCCATCGTCGCCCCTCAGGGAACATCATCGGCTCGGGCATCTTCATCTCGCCCAAAGGCGTTCTGGAGCACTCGGGCTCGGTGGGCGCGGCCCTGCTGGTGTGGATGCTGGGCGGGGGCGTGGCCGCCCTGGGCTCGCTGTGCTACGCCGAGCTGGGCGTGGCCATCCCCAAGTCGGGCGGCGACTACGCCTACGTCTGCGAGATCTTCGGAGGCCTCGTGGGGTCAGTCGCTCTCCATTTATCGGGCCTCATTCACGAACAGTGCGCACGCACAAATTGGGCACTGGGCGACAAATTTAATGAAGGATCGCCCGTCAGGGTGGGGGGTTGACCGTGGAAAGAGAATCCCCTGATTCTGTTCAGCTTTCTGGTGGGGCGGTCACGAAAAAAAGGCCGGTCCCCACGTGTCATGATTTTGCGTCTCCGCTCAACACTTCAACGTATCTCGGTGTGAATGAGGCCCGATTAATCCACCGCAGAGCATCGTGGCGCCTTGACTTTTGAATCAAATTGGTCGGTGACCAAGCTCGGAAGTCAGTTTGCCGAATTGTTAAACATGACTTGAGGCGAGACCGGACGGTGTACCTAATGAAGTGGCGGCGTGGCTGTGCTGTTCCGCCGCCAGGTTCCTGTTACTGTGGAGTGCCGTGCTGATCATGTACCCGACCACGCTGGCCGTCATCGCGCTCACCTTCTCCAGTTACGTGCTGCAGCCCGTCTTCCCGGAGTGCGCGCCGCCGTACGCCGCCACGCGAGTGCTGTCGGCCACCTGCCTCCGTGAGTCACCTTCTATCGGGTTTGCAAAATAATTTGGGCTGGGGATTCCCCAAATTCTTTCATCATAGAAAGAGTCCGTTCCAATCCAGGAAGAATCAGGTTTCTCCAGAAATGTGACATGGGTGAAAATATAAAAACGGGTGACTGCTGTATGTTGGGGCTCAGTCGGCTCTCGTTCACTTGAACGTGACTGGAATGCATTTGGTGCCCATCGGGTTGGCGTTGAGTGTTGGAGCTCAAAAACAGTATGGGCAAGAAGTAGCGGCAATTGTGAGCCGCGGCTGTCCGATGTGAGACCGAATGAATGCTTGACCACACAGTAAGTGTCTCATCTGTGACTCCTGACTGGAGTCAAGTCATGTGACCGGAGTCCCGCACCTCAGTTGACTGCTACCTGCCGACCGGCGATCCCTCCGCAGATGGCTGAAACGTCATCAATTCTTGGGTGGAAAGGTGAGCGCGGTCTCCCTCGAGTGCGAGAAGCGCTGGTGCCGGCGGTGGCGCTTGCCAGCTTTCTGGTGGGGCGGTCACGTTTTGTCAGTCCTTCGCAACGGAAACAATCCGTCTGGCCGGGCTGACAAGCGTTTCTTTGTGCCGGAGAGCCAGGCCACCGTGAGAGGGCGTGACAGTGATGGATGAGCCCCGAGCACAGCGCATTCCTCAAACCATGGTGACCCACCCGCTCCACACAACACCAGTAAGCCGCGTCAACCACACGCCCGTGATGGCGGGATGAGGCGGAGGACGACAGCCGACAGGAAACGTGTTCGAGACCGATGATAGATGGGTACCTTGGAGATCCAATTGGGAGTCAAGGAAGTGCAGAGGGAAGAAAGATGGAGGGATGGAGCAAAGGGAAAGGCGGGCGACGAGATGATTAAGAAGAAGGAGGCGGGATGAAGGGAGTCGAGATGGGGTGGAGGAACTAAAGGACAGAGTCGGGAGGAAGAGGGTAAAGTACTCCCTGATTTATCGTGGGGGTTATGTTCCAGTAGGGCTACACAGACGCTTCATTTTCACAGGGCATCAAAATGGGCCCTTCGGCCCTGGCGCCCACTGCGCTCTGCAAGCCATCGCCTTCCAGACCGCCATGGCAACCGAGGAAATCCAAAAAGTAGCCCCCCAAGTATCGGTCATCAATTTATTGGGACGTACGGACATTTTGAAAGCTACGTGTGCGTGTATGTGCAGTGCTGCTGACGTGGGTGAATTGCTGCAGCGTGCGCATGGCCACCAGGATCCAGGATATCTTCACGGTTGGTAAGCTGCTGGCGTTGGGCCTCATCATTGCGGTGGGTCTGGTCCAGATCTTCAAGGGTAAACCTTCTTTGCTCACATCATTTCCCTGCGGGTAGACCGCCGGGAGCTGACGGCCGGCTGGCGTCTGCTTCTCGACCCTCCAGGGAACTTCGAGGCGTTGACTCCTCAGGCAGTCTTCTCCATGGAGAGGACCCCCTCGGTGGGGCAGATGGCGCTGGCCTTCCTGCATGCCTCCTTCGCCTTCAGCGGCTGGAACTTCCTCAACTATGTGACGGAGGAGGTGGTGGATCCCAGAAGGTGACTGCCGTTGCGACTTCAAGACGACTGGACTCGCGTTGGTTTTTGAAGAGCTTTTCACCTGAATCCAAAAGCCTTCTTCACTCCTCTCTCTTCTGTGTGGAGTTCCCTCGTTGATGTCTCTGGGCAGTGTTCTTCCTGTGCCGCTCTGCGTAACAATTTATTTACCAGCGACACTTGGCGAAAGGGTACCGCGTCCCAAGATAGAAATAAGGGAACTTTTTTTCTTCTGTCTGTGGGAGTGATGGTTGTGGTCGAGGTGTGTAGGTCCTTTAGATCAGGCGTACCCAGGTCCGGTTCTCGAGAGCCCCGTTCCAGCGCACCCGATTCAAATGATCCGCTCATCAGCAAGCTTTACAGAAGCCTGACAAGGATCCTCATCGTGTGAATCGGGTGTGTTGGAGCAGGGAAACATCTCAAATAGGCCGGAGAGTGGCTCTCGTGAGGCCGAGGGAGAGAGCCACTCTCGATGGTGAAGAACTGAAGGTCTGGAATGAAAACATGGAGTCGAGAAGCATTCGTCTTCCGCTCCACGTTCCATTTGCGATCCGCTCGACTCCAGAACTGAAGAAGACTTTTGAATTAAAGGTGAAACGTCTTCAACAAGCCACAGGATTCCTGTTGCCGCCGTTCAACTTTTGTCGATTATCAAAACCCTGATGAGTGACAATCTACAAAGACGTTGCCGGCTTCATGTTTCCTCTCCGTTTCTGCTGCTGTTCAGGAACCTCCCCCGCGCCATCTACATCTCCATTCCGCTGGTGACGCTGGTCTACACGCTGACCAACATGGCCTACTTCTCGTCCATGTCTTCTGACGAGCTGCTTTCTTCCAACGCCGTTGCTGTCGTGAGTTTTCCTCCAACGTCAATGCTTGCGCAGCGATAACGTGCTCCACACACAGAGGGTAATGTTGCACAACGTTGGCGAGGAAAATAGCAAAGCACAATATATATGGAACGGTTCCCAATATAACGTCAGGTCTGAGTAGTCAACGGCCGCCTGGCTCGGTGCGGTCGGGCCTTTGAACGACTTCGACTGACCCACCCTCTTGTTCAGACGTTCGGAGAGAAGCTGCTCGGCATGTTCTCCGTCATCATGCCCATCTCTGTGGCGTTGTCCACGTTCGGAGGCATCAACGGCTACCTGTTCACTTCCTCCAGGCGAGTGCCGCGAGTGCCGCGTTGCGTCTCTCGCGCCGGCGTGAGAGCTGACCGAGATTTCTGCCGACAGGTTGTGTTTCTCCGGCGCCAGGGAGGGTCACCTGCCCAGCCTGCTGGCCATGATCCACGTCGACAAGTGCACGCCCATCCCTGCTCTGCTGGTCTGCGTACGTTCAAGCTCACCCACCCCCTTCCTCACGCGTGTCACTTCCTGTCCTCTCTCATGACACTTCCTGTCCTCTCTCATGAAAGCGTGTTTGATTTGTTTCTGGGTGTTTGCAGTGCACGGCCGCCATGGTGATCTTGTGTATCGGGGAGACTCACAACCTGATCAACTACGTCTCCTTCATCAACTACTTGTCGTACGGGGTCACCATCGCCGGCCTGCTCTTCTACCGCTGGAAGAAGCCCAACCTCTACCGCCCCATCAAGGTCCCATCAACTATTTTTTTTTCTTTATCCCGGTCACGCTGTAGGTGGCTCTGTGTGCCCGTACTTCCATTTTGAAACTGTTTTGCTCTAAATCAGTTTTTTCAATGTATGAGCAGTGCAACCACCTGCAAGGAAGGGACTGGAGGAGTAGCAAATAGGGCAAGACAGGACAGAGGCAGTGAGCCAGGCAGTATCACACCCTGGCAGGAAGGGATTGAACGTCCCGTAAATAGGATGGGACCATTTTCACCTGGACAAGAGCAGTGTACCAGGCTCCACTCTGTGAGGAAGGGACCAAATGAGTCGCAAATAGGACAGGACAGGACAGGACAGGACAGGACAGGACAGGACAGGACAGGACAGGACAGGACAAGACAAGACAAGACAAGACAAGACAAGACAAGACAGGACAGGACAGGACAGGACAGGACAGGACAGGACAGGACAGGACTGGGCAGGGTCAGGACAGACAGGCGGTGAGATGGGCAAGTGTGAGACGAAATCCTAAAAATCCCCCCCGTGTGTTTCAACGCAGACGTAAGAGTCCATTAACAATCAATCGTGCGGATGCTTAATATCATGACTGGCGCTTCCCGCAGGTGAGTTTGCTGGTGCCCGTGTGCTATCTGACGTTCTGGGTGCTCCTGTTGGGCTTCAGTCTTTATTCAGAGCCCCTAGTGTGCGGCGTGGGTCTTCTTATCATGCTCACCGGCGTGCCCGTCTACTTTCTGGGCGTCCACTGCAGGGCGAAACCAAAGTGCATCAACCGCTTCATTGGTGAGTTGCGATGGGAGCAAACATCCGTGCGCCACGTGCTAACACAAGTTGCGGGAACTCCAAAGAAGTTTCCCTTTGCCGTGTGGGATTCTTAAACATTTCTGTCACGAGTAGCCCCTCAAAAAATGTTCAAAAAAACATTCCTGAGAAGATTGCCGTGTCTTTTCAGGAATGTCGTCTTGAACATTTGACAAGTCTGCCAGGTTGATCGGAAATAGCCATTTTAGCCTCTTTCCCAGGGGTCCCTCAAAGACCAGTGTCTCAAAAACAAATGGATTGGTTACATACTGACAAATGTTCTTATATATGTTAGCGATGCGATCTAATCGGCACACCAATTTATCGGCCGGGCCGTACACTGACTAGACGGCTACATGGTGGTGATGTGAAGAAATGGTGAGCATTGGTTGCTCTTGTCACGCAGAGACGGTGACCTTCGTGGGCCAGAGGTTGTGTTTCGTGGTCTTTCCTCAGCTGGACCCCATCGAGGCGGCCGAGCCTTCCGAGCGGACGGAGCCATCGTCCAGTTCAACCGCTCACTCCTAACAATCAATGCAAGCGCATCTCGTTGAGAGTCCTTGCAGCCACCTCATCCCTGCGCTGCGCGGGAACGTCCCCGTGTGACATTTGCTGGAAGGACATCGGCCCACTGGAAGCTTTTGTCTTCCTTACAGACTTTTACGTGTTTTGTTTTGTTTTGCCAACACACAAAGTACCGCTTGCTCATGTCGCCGGCATGTCCCTCCCCTGGATGACGGAGTCGCGCAGCAACCTCGTGAAGGTCGCTGAGGTCTCACGAGACTCAAGTTTAGATAACATGATTGACGGAAAACTCAAAACAGGCATGGGAACCAGGGCAAATGTTGAATTAATCCGCTTTCTAGCGTTTAGTCCAAGTTAGACTGCTGAGTTAGGCCATCCGCTTTCGAATGATGCGTTTAGTCCAAGTTAGACTGCTGAGTTAGCCAAACAAAAACATTATGTACTCAACTAGGTAGCTGGCTAGATAAACCACCGACGCTTAGCAGCAGAATCAACCAGTGAAATGTACTAGTTTGCCTTAACAAGCAACCAAATAAGCCAACTCACTTTCGAAGGGCGAAAAATAAACCGGTAAACCATTTCAGCTAACCAAGCAGCTGAGCTAGCCAGCCAAGCTAGCTTAAAAAAAGGGAACGTTTGAAACACATTTGTCAAGTGAACAGCCCCAGTCAAACAACGCTACAGTCTGAAAGTATCCAATAGTGGTAGATACCACTCAAGAGGAGTTTTGTGAAGAAGAAAAAAACTTGCTCGGAGGAAATAAGTCATTTGTTTTGTGTCACCGTTCAGACTTTTTTCAGGGCAACATTTTTTTCCATAACTAACTGACTGATTTAGGTCGTAGCATATTTAGCATCGTCTTTTTTTTAATTATTGTTTGTAAATATCCTGTTCAGTTCAACAATTTCTGTGTCACAGTGGGCCAGTGTGTTGGTTCTAACTGGGGTGTGATGTATTTCAAATCCAGTCTGCTCATTCTTACAGGCTGCCGCACGGGGGGGCTAGTTCCGTGTCATTATATAGAATGATGGAGTTTTAATGTGATACATTTCACATTTTCCCGTGATCAATGTTCACCTTTTGATATGATAAATTATTGCGTTATAATGTGATGATTTCCCCTTCGACATTTGGCGAAACAAAACGTGGCAAATTGATTCAGATTTTGTTAATGGCGGAAGAAGTAGTACGTCTTCTTTTTGTGTCTTACAAAACAAGCTACTGGCAACACAATTCATAACAATGCTAAATAAAATTAAAAAGGAATTCAATTAATAGTGTTTAAAAAGGCTTAAAAATATGTGTTCGCTCGTAACCTGAAGGAATTGCTTCGCTTTGTTTTGTCGAAAGTGAAATTTATCACGGTGTAAAGTGGTTGTGATTTTTTTTTCCTGGTGTAGCAATACTTCCATAAACTGACATCTTTTCCCCACTGTAAATTATTTGTAAAGTCCTGACTACGCAATATTGTTAAATATCACTTATTTAGACGTCAGCCTTTTCTAAATGTAATTTAAAAGAGAAACAATAGAGTGCAATCTAATCATGTTTTTATGCTTTTGAACAAGATTGGTTCCATGTCAGATTAAAACTTACGACAGCTTCCCATTTTAATTTGGAATATTTTTATTATTTCACAGTAGAATCTCGGGTGTTTTAAAAAAAAAATCATATTGCGGATACAGTATAGGCCCGTGCGTGATGACGTCACCCAACCAGGAAGTGAAGTAGCACGCGTCGACTCTCCGCACGATTGCCCCACAATTACCTAATTTGACATTTTACATGTCGGTGAGTCTACATCAAGTCAATGTAACATTCTGTCCAAACTCTTTTGTCCAATTTGTGTGCGTCTGATCGAACGTCGTCTCGCTACTATGCCAGGAAGACGAACTAAAATGCGATCGTTTAACCCGAACTGTCTGAGCGGCCGAACTCCACTCGGAAGAGTTCGAGTTTTAATTTCGTTTGAGTGTCGCCTTGCGAGCAGACGGCGCACGCAGTGGATACAATCTTTTTACAAAGTTATGCCGCGAGGCACTCAATTTGGTTCGTTTTCTCCCATTTCATCCCATTGAAATGGAAATGCTGAAAGTCCCCATGTGCTGAGCCGTCGTCAAATCCTTCTACTTTTGGTACTCTCACACAAATTGTCTTGTGTGAGAGTGAGGAAAAGGCTTCGACCACGAGCCATAATATAACTTTCATTTCAGTCAATCCCCCCGTGAAACATGACATTTGCTGCAGTTTTAAGGCCTGTACCTTGCTCTGGTGCTGCGTTCAGGGACTCAACTGGACATGGCTGGCAGGCTGAGCTTCGCAAACATCACCGCCTTGGCCCCCATGGTGCGGGTGGGCACGCTGCCCATGAGGTTGCTGGCGCTGGACTACGGGGCCGACGTGGTCTACTGCGAGGTGAGGACGGAGACCCGAGTTCCCCTCGGCCAAGGTCCGAGGCCTGCTTGCCTCCGTCGTCCGTGTTGGTTGTTGAATTGTTTTGTCTTGTCCGGCAGGAGCTGATTGACATCAAGATGGTGCAGTGTCACAGGGTGGAAAATGGCGAGTGTTGGCGCCTGGGAATGGGACGCGCGTGTGTGTGCGCGTCCTTGTTTGTGTGTGACAGGGACGTTTGTGTTTGCAGAGGTTCTGCAGACGGTGGATTTTGTGGCTCCGGATGATCGCGTGATGTTCAGGACGTGTGAAAAGGAGAAGCAGCGAGTCGTCTTCCAAATGGTGAGACGAGAAGTAACACACACACACACACACACACACACACCCACGTTCCTGTTGATGTCACCTGTTGGTTTCGCTGCAGGGTACGGCTGACCCGGAGCGAGCCCTCACCGTGGCCCGACTGGTGTGAGTTCCCGTTGATGACCCCAAGTTGATCTTAAATGGCCGCTTAATGTTCTGAATGTGACCTGTAATGTTTATGGCTGTCTGAGACGCATCCCTAAATCCCCCAAAACACTCCTCAACAATTGTTGTGTTTCAGGGAAAAGGACGTGGCGGCCATCGACGTGAACATGGGCTGTCCCAAAGAATATTCCACAAAGGTCAGTTGAAGAACATCGCCAAGCGTTTTTTTTTTTTTCCCGCCCATCCGTCAGTGACGCGTACTTGCTGTTGTTTGCAGGGCGGGATGGGCGCGGCTCTTCTGTCCGATCCCGACAAGGTTGAGGCTGTGAGTGTTTTGCGGCGTTGCGGCCGGGGTCTTGCTTTGCTTTGCGGCGCTTTGGACCGTGCCAAGACGTTTCTGACGCGCGTCCTGATCCCTGCAGATCCTCAGGAAGCTGGTCAGCGGAGTGTCTGTGCCCGTCACCTGTAAGATCAGGATACTGCCCTCGGTAACAACAACTCGCTGTGCCGTTCGTCGCCTTTATATCTTGCTGTGTGTGTGTGTGTGTGTGTGTGTGTGTGTGTGTGTGTGTGTGTGTGTGTGTGTGTGTGTGTGTGTGTGTGTGTGTGTGTGTGTGTGTTTTCCACTGGCGGAGCTTCATTTAGGATCATTCCACCGCCAACTAGCAAAGAAATAGTGCTAGGTAATGCGGCCCCCCCCCAAAAAAAAACCCCAAAAACGTTTTCCTGATCATTCTCTTGTCACCCGCGTTTCCGTCGCATCCGATCCACTAAACGGTGACCACCGTGATCGACCGGAAGTTCATCGCAATCACTCGTCGTGATTGCGTAATCACTCGTCCTGATTGCGTAATCACTCGTCGTGATTGCGTAATCACTCGTCCTGATTGCGTAATCGCCCAATGTGATCACCGTCACGTTTCGAACTTGATACGGCAGAACGGTAACAGGTTCAGAAGCATTCAAAACAAAAGGAAGCCATTTTTTTCTCCCCCAGTGACTGCAAGAGTACTTTTTGTGTCTTTTAATTTAAAAGAGCTAGCTAGCTAGCTACGTAACTTTGCCGCTCTTCTATAATAGTCAAAAAAACAAAACAAAAGGCCCGGTTTCAGACACATGTCATATTTCCTCCATCTTCTTCTCGACTCCATGTTTTGACGACCCCCCACCACCACCACCATATTTTCTCCTTTTCTTCTCCCCCGACACGCCCGCAGCTGGAGGACACGCTGAGCCTGGCGCGGCGGATCGAGAGGACGGGCGTGGCCGCCATCGCCGTCCACGGCAGGTGAGAGAGCTGTCGGCAGCCCCCGGAAGCTCGCTCGGCGCCACCGCGCGGCTGACGCGGGCTTGTCGGGGTCGACCGCGCGCAGGTTCAAGGAGGAGCGCCCCAGACACCCCGTCCACTGCGACTACATCGGCGCCGTCGCCCGAGCCGTGGCCATCCCCGTCATCGCCAAGTAAGGACTCGCGCTCCTCGATGGAAAGCGAGCTCGTTCATATTCGTGCGCTGAACGCGAGTCTGAGTTCTTGCGGTCTTGTCAATGGAAAAACTGCAGGGATCTATTGAAGGAATCTGAGCCGATAGGCTGGGGGGTTCAAGGAAAGAATCAAGAGTTGGAAATTGTACGAGCGGGTCCTTAAAAATGCGATCCGGTAGCTTTCCCGCTTAGACGACGTGCGCGTCTGCTTTCAGCGGAGGCTCCCTGGACCTGGTCAAGACCCACGGCGACATCCGAGCCTTCAAGGAGGCGGCGGGCGCCGCCTCGTCCGTCATGTTGGCGCGGGCCGCCATGTGGAACCCGTCCATCTTTCGCAGCGCCGGGCTGCTTCCTCTGCACGACGTCATGATCCAATACCTCAAATACGTGAGTCGGCGAGCCATTCGGAGAGACCGGACGGAGGCCCCCGTCCGTGACTTTTCGCTCGCTTAAAGCTGGACGGAAAAAAAAAAAAGAGAGAGAAATCAATTTCAGTCTCCCGTTTGTGAAGAGCGAGCGAAAGTTTGCATTTCTGCCGCCGAAAAATAAACCGCGACAAGAATTAGCGCGCAAACTCAAATGAAAACTCAGCCGATTTTTCCCCATGACCACTTAGCTGCCCGACAAGGTGCCTGAAGTAAAAAAGAATCAATCTTTTTTTTTTTAAATCAAAACAATCACATATTTGCTGGAAACTTGTAGCTAACAACTTTTGAATGATGCTAGCTAGCGCTCTGGATGTTTTTTTTTATAACATGTCCCGTGACTCCCGTGACAGGCGCTGCGCTACGACAACCACGCCTTCAACAGCAAGTACTGTCTGTGTCAGATGCTGCGAGACAAAGTGGAGTCGGTCCTGGGGAAACGCGTGCAGGCTGCGCAGACCAACCGGGAACTCAGGTCTTCGGCGCGCTCTCTCTCACACGCACACACACACACACTCATACATAGATATACAGTTGTGTGTGTTTTCCAGTGAAGCGTACGGTCTTGAGGACTTTTTCAAAGAGACGCAGACGCAGCTGGAGGCTCGCCGCGACGCCCTGCTGAGTCCCGAGTGGCGGCAGGACAACGTCATCACCATGGATGGCGATGTCACCACCATGGCCCTCAAGTTTCAACGGTAGCTTTTGCACACACACACACACCAAAAGGCGAAACGTTGCGCCGCTCGATGTCGTTTTGTTTGTTTGTTTGCGCGGGGCAGACGCGAATATCCTCCCCAACTGACGCCAAAGATGTTCCTTCTGGAGTGGAGCCGGCGACAAAAGATGGAGCAGCCCACATACCAAACGGTAAACAAAGACAACGAATGCGTTCAGAACAAAAATCGCCGATTTGCCCGATTGAAAAATTGACGTTTTGTGTGGCCGTGTCCCGTCCAGGTGCAACGTGCGCAGGATCGAGGCTTCCAGTCCACTGTGACTGTGGAAGACAGGAAGTACAGATCCTCACTCTGGTCAGCACACACACACACACACACACACACACACACACACACACACACACACACACACAGCAGCTGGGCAAGTTTTGTTGTTGTTTTTTTCTCTTTAATGCGTCAATAATTAACAATGGCCAGCAGATGGCAGCATTTGGGTCTCATTTGGATGTACAGAATTTGATGGGGGTGGACCACATACCATAAAGAACCTTCCCATTGCATTTCTTTATCGATGATTGAGGACCGATCGGCTTTTTTGCCCTCGACCTTGTGTCCTTGCGATCTTCCAGGGAGAAGTCCAAGAAGTTTGCTGAGCAGGCGTCCGCCGTGGTTTGCCTGCGCTCCCTGGGAATTCCAGAAGGTCGCGTCGGCACGGAAAATGACGCGTGGCCGCAGAAAAGGAAGATGGAGGACAACCGCGACGCAGAAGAGAAGAGGAAAAAACGAACGGTGGATGCTGACGGCGAGCCGGACACCGGCAGCTTGTGAAGACAAAAACGTTACATGGAACCGATGCGGCGTGTTTGACTTTTTATTTATTTTTTTTCCCCATCTCCCATCAACACAAACTTGCAGAATCGAGCGGTCGACTGGAACATGGTTTTGATTATGTTGCGCATGATTTGAAACTCGCACTCCACTGAGGACTTTGATTTGATCTTGGGAACGTGAAGTTGTGTGTGTGACCTAAAAAGTCGATTGCGTTGTAAGCATGCAAACGGCTGCTAGCTTTAGATTTTGTTACACGATTTTGGTTGGAACTTTTGAAGCTTTGGCCCCCAAGCCGCACCTGCAGCCAACAGGGGGCAGCATCATTTTGCTTGGGAAAAACCTCGGTTGAGCAATCATCCGTTTTCTGCACGTCAATGGAGATCAATATATTTTTTACTTATTTTTAATTTCAAATCATGGAACAGCGTTTGCTGCATGTAATTGTTTTTCTGGAGCCCAAAGAACATTTTTAGGAGGGAGGGGCGTTTCTAGAATAAAGTTTAATTGCATGTCGAACAGGAGCCAAGAAGTGCAGTGAACAAATTCTTAAAAGACTTCATGGGAACAGATTTAACACCGATGAAAAGAAAAGTGAAGAGAGACTAAAAAATAATGTTAACGTTGATCTATATTCTTTTTTTTTTTTTTTAATGCTAAGAAGGATACTCTCTTATCCATGATTTTATGGACAAATGATACTAATTATAGTCGCCGGGCAGAGATTTTTTTGGGGGGCGGTGCGAAATATTTTCTTCTTCCTGGGAAGGGTTGGGGACGTGGCTAACAAATCTGAGAATCACTTCTTCAAGACCACCTGTTGACGTTGACTTTCGGCTCCAATTTAATTTGAATTCAAAGTTGAAGTCGAGTTCTGAGACGTCTGGGCGGCATGGCTGTGTGGTCGAGCGGTCGTCATGCCGAAGTGTCCTTGGGCAAAATACCGAAACCCCAGTTGCTTCTGATGCTACGTCATCAGTTGGCGAATTGAGGAAGCAGTGTTCGGCGCTTCGAATTTACGTCATCGCCGGTGCGTTCAGCGTATCGGAATTTTGCATATTCTGTTGTATTTGTGAAAGTGGATGTGACCCAAGTGAGGATTAAGCGTGGTAAACGATCTGTGTACATTTATCGCTCTACTTGCTCGATTGGTTAAATTTGAATGAAGTGGAATCACGGAATATAAGAACAATAGCGAATTTTCGGAGCGGCAAATACAAATATTCCATACACGTAAGTATTTACGTCCGAAATAAGTTGTTTCGTGCGGCCGAACTGTATTGCGATTGAACGATGACTCATCCCAAATTTGGCGGCATGGCCGACGATGTAACATTGAGCTGACCGAGGCGACGTGAAGGCAGCAGCTCGGCGCGAGGAGTGCAAACCAACTCTTTCAGAACAAGTCAAGTAGTACAGCGTCTCGTGCGATCTCAAATTATCGCCACAACAACCCCGGAAAGTTGACAGTAAACAACCTGGAAGGCTGCAAACTGCTCGACGTGTCGTCGTGTGAGGAGACCGAGACAAGTCGACTTTGACCACAGACCGACGAACTTGTCGTTGTGATTTGATTTTTGTGGGGACATTTGGCTTCGATGTCCTCCGCAAAGTGCGGGGAGGAATTGGATTTCGGACTAATCTTCGAAGAGGACAGCGGACAAAATGAAGGTTAGTCCGGTTCGGGCTACTTTCTTTCTCCCGGGATGTTTTGCTTTGACGTCAAGTCGACGTCATCTTCCGCAAATTAAGGCGGATGTTGGGAATGGGCACAACATTGCGCGTTCGACACCTTCCACGATCTGTTTAACGCGTTGCTTTCCATCAGACTATTTTAGTCGCAACGTGTGCTGCTGTTTGCGCAGCGCTCGACTCTCTGAACACGTTGGCCAAGTATGCTTACAATTTATTTTGAAATGCAGTAGAGGAAGCGCGCGTGGTTTTTGCCGTAAATATGACACGTCCAGCTGTCAGCTGTTGAATTCTGCTCCATTTTTAAATTGGCACTTGGAGGTGGGAGGGGGGGCGTATGACTTGCACGAGTGGTGTCATTACTAGTTTGTTGTTATGATTGCACATGACGTGACATTATTTTGTGCACTTGTGTTGGGATTCTAAATTAAACTACGCACGCGGGCAAAAGCAAGCGTGTGGATTTGTCTTCCAAAAGTCACAATTTTTTATTGAGGGCTTCACTGCGCGTCACTGGATATATCTTTTTTTACTTTCTTTTCATTCTTTTTATAAATAAAGAAAAAAGCGAGAGTGAATTTTTATCAGTCGTTCTAAAGTTGGGCCTCAAAAGCTTCTGCAAGCTTGCCGTTGAGGCCGTCCAATGTTTGATGAATTTCCCAACAAACAAAGATGGCAAGCTATGGTTCAACGACCAATCAGAGGAAACTATTTTGTATATTCAATTTAAGGATGATGACGAAGAGCAGAGCTTGTAAAAAAAAATAAAATGCTGTCATGGGACATCTCAGGCCATTCGGCCGTGCCCCCAGTTTGTCACCATCGTCGCCAGGTGACATCACATATGTAAAATATCACATCCAAGCTAAGCCGCAAGTTTGCCATGCAAATGTTGATGACGTCGCCATCTCCTGCCAGGTCTCCACCACCATCGCGTGAGGATGCCGCCGTGGCCCGCGCGGGCCCCCGCGCCGCGCGGGCAATACGCCGAGCCGGCGTACGGCGCCCCGGGGAGCCCGCAGCCATTGCACTGTCCCAGCATCCACATCACGGCTATCGGCGCCGCCAACGGCAACGTCCGGTTGGGCGCGGAGGACGGCCAGCTGGAGGCGGCCTGGTCCAGGGACCAGCTGTACCTCCCCAACGACCCATGCTACCGTGACACCCCGCTCTGCCCGAGGTTGGAATGCAATCGACGCCCGTTAACCCGCTCTTCGATGAATTCGAAAAGTCAAACGAAGGTCAAATGTTTGGTCACGCTTGTTGCGCCGCAGCCCCTGCAGCAGCCTGTCGTCCCGCAGCTGGATGTCGGAGCTGTCGTCCTGCGACTCGTTCTCGCGCGCCATCGACGAAGACGCCGATGGCGATCTGCGGAACGGCGCCCCGCTGCTCCTGCCGGGCTCCGCAGGCGGCGGCGGCGGAGGAGGAGAGTTTGGCGTGGAGCTGTGGCAGCAAAAGTATCAAAACGGCCAGAAGCCGGCCTGCTTCAGCCCAACGTTGTCGCCTTGCCAGTCTCCTCAGCACTCGCCTGGCGCCAGCGTCGGCGAGGACACGTGGATGAGCCGCCGCCCTCCCTCAAGGTCACCGCCGTTTTCCAAACGCGATTCCGGCAGAAGGTCCAAAATCCGTACCATTTATTTGCTGTTGCATCTTGGTGGCAAAGTGAAGTCAACCCATGTCTCCCGCACAGACCGTGCTCCCGTCCCACATCGCCGTGCGGGAAGCGTCGTCACGACAACGCCGACGACTTCCCGCGCTCGCCGTCCCCTCGGCGCTCGCCGGCCGTCACGACGGGCGCGTCCCCGCGAGGCGACGCGACGGACGACATCTGGGCGGGATTTCTCGGACACTCCGCCCACGATCCGCACGTCCCCACCAAGACCAGGAAGACGTCCGGGACGCAGCCGGGCGCTCCGGTGGGAGATTCGCCGCCGGAGGAAGCAAGTGGCGATGGGGCCCCCCCATTTGGTCGGGAGTCACGTGATGCGAGCGGGCTGGCCGAGCTCTTCCTGCAGGTGCCCGCCCACTTCAGCTGGACCGCCCCCAAACCGGGAGCCGCGCCCCTTTTCAGGTACTCAACTCTTTGATGTCATTCACGCATCACTCCCATTAGGATCAGATGATGGATGGATGGATGGATGGATGACCAGACAGGAACTTGAAATATGGCAACGCAGGAAGCAGAAACTTGACAAAAAAAAAGGAAGGAACAACATCACCAGACAGGAAGTGGAGACATTATCAGACAGGAAGTAGAACCATGGCCAGGCAGAAAATACAAACATGACCTGACAGGAAGTGGGAACATGACGAACGGCAAGGCGTAAAATGGCGACACAGAGAAGAGAAACATGATGTGACCGCTAGCGAGGAAGTAGAACCATGACGAAACAGGAAGTAGAAACAATGTGACGGGAAGTAGCACCACCGCAAGTCAAGGCTTACCAAAAGAAAAGAGGAGGTGGAGTGATTCTTGTTTTCCCTCAGAGCGTCGTCTCCTCCGCCTCTGGACTTTCCTCTCCCGAGCGACTTCGGGCCCAACCGGCTGAGCGTGGAGGCGGAGCCCCGCCCGTACCACCGAGCTCACTACGAGACCGAGGGCAGCCGAGGGGCCATCAAGGCCGGTGACGGAGGACACCCCAGAGTCAAGGTGAGCAGCAGGGCTTTGACTTAATTGTTTTTTTTTTTTTGCTAACCCGCAGTCATTCCCCAATCCTGAATTGTGTTTTCCGCCCGTTTCCATATTGGACCGGATTTCTTTTTCACCAAACATTCCAAATGACCTCCACACGATGTCATGCGTTTCTCTTCATTTCAATGGCAGACAAACTTGACGCTGTCTATAAATGTCGCATTTGGTCGACTTGGCGAACGTGAACGTCTCCGGCGGGATTTTGTGCGCAGCTGGCCGGGCCGTGCTGGCGCCCCCCCGCCATTCTGCTCCTGTTCATGGGCACGGCGGACGAGCGCCAGCCCCTGCGCCCGCACGCCTTCTACCAAGTCCACCGCGTGACGGGCAAGACGGTGAAGACGACCTGCCAGGAGAAGACGGTGGACGGGACTAAAGTCCTGGAGATCCCCCTGACGCCCGACAGCGACATGACCGCCACGTAAGCCGCCATGACAATCGCAAAAAATTGACAAAGAATGCCGCTTACCTTTCGTAGCGAGACGTAAAGTCACTGGCGGCCATCTTACGATGCCGCTTACCTCTCGTAGCGAGACGTAAAGTCACTAGCGGCCATCTTACGATGCCGCTTACCTCTCGTAGCGAGACGTAAAGTCACTGGCGGCCATCTTACGATGCCGCTTACCTCTCGTAGCGAGACGTAAAGTCACTGGCGGCCATCTTACGATGCCGCTTACCTCTCGTAGCGAGACGTAAAGTCACTGGCGGCCATCTTACGATGCCGCTTACCTCTCGTAGCGAGACGTAAAGTCACTGGCGGCCATCTTACGATGCCGCTTACCTCTCGTAGCGAGACGTAAAGTCACTGGCGGCCATCTTACGATGCCGCTTACCTCTCGTAGCGAGACGTAAAGTCACTGGCGGCCATCTTACGATGCCGCTTACCTCTCGTAGCGAGACGTAAAGTCACTGGCGGCCATCTTACGATGCCGCTTACCTCTCGTAGCGAGACGTAAAGTCACTGGCGGCCATCTTACGATGCCGCTTACCTCTCGTAGCTAGACTTAAAGTCACTGGCGGCCATCTTACGATGCCGCTCGCTATGCACGCTTAACTCCAATCCATTTCTGCCTCAAAGGTGAAAAATGCCACAATTTGTGCCGAGCGGTTATACCAAGAAGCTCTGCATGCACATTTTAGTGGTAAGAATGCGGAGTCATCACCTCCGGTCGTGTCCCTCAATGTGTACCATTATCGCTTAGCATCTCCCGTGATTAATAGCCTAAATGTTTTCCTGTATGGTACAAAAATTCAGAAACATTTTCACATTTTCTATATATTCATCAGTACCTAGAATATGTTAAAAAAAGCGTCGTTTTGTGTTGGCCAGCATCGACTGCGCGGGAATCCTGAAGCTGCGCAACGCCGACATCGAGCTCAAGAAAGGCGAGACGGACGTGGGCAGGAAGAACACGCGGGTGCGCGTGGCATTCCGGGTGGCCGTGCCGCGGTCGGACGGGTGGACGCTGTGGCTCCAGACGTCGTCGCATCCCATCGAGTGCTGTGAGTGCGGCCTCGCCTCCTCGCCGCCGTCGGCCTCTGTTGACGCCGCGCCGTGACGCTTTGCAGCGCAGCGTTCGGGTCTGGACCTCCCCCGCGTGGACGGGTTTACGCCTGGCAGTTGCCGGCAGGAAGGAGGACGGCCGCTGGTCATCCTCGGCTCCAACTTGTCCTCCCGCTCCAGGGTGGTCTTCGTGGAGAAAAGTTCTGGTGAGCTCTCGCCGTCGTGCCTCGTCAAGTATGAGCTCTAACGAGGGGCGTGTCCTCACTCGCACCCTTCCTGCTAGATGGGCGTGTCCTTTGGGAGACGGACGCCACAACCGTGCCTCAAACCAGCAGCAGTGTAAGTGGCTTTCGACCATCTGGACACCCAATACTCCCTTCACCCATCTTATCAGGTGTGTGTGTGTCAGTCCAGCCTCACGGTGGACATCCCCGCGTACGAGCGTGAGACGAGCGTTCCCGTGCACGTGCTCTTCTACGTGTCCAACGGCAAAAGACGGCGAAGCGCCCAGCAGAGTTTCACGTACCTGCCGGGAGCGCCCCCCGCTGGCCCCTTCAAACGGGAGCCCTGGGAGGCCGGGCCCGCATCTTGCCACGGCGGGCCCCTCCGTCAAACCCCGGGCGAGACGGCGTGGCATCGAGGGTGGGCACAGAGGCTGGACGGCGAACGCGAAGCGGAGGACACGCCCCCGGCGGCGGCAGCAGCGTCTCTGCCGGAACTCCAGGAGCTCACGCTGGACGACGGTAAAAAACCGCATCCTGCTCGTCATCTTGTTTGTCAGACCCCTGCCGCCGCTGTTTCGATGCGCGACATGTCAGTGGCAAAGACCCGATGTTGCGCTCACTTGCTTACGCCCGCACCGGGATTGACATTTCGACCAATCGATTCCAAAACAAAAGTGCCGCAAATGTAGGCAGTGGATCCGATTTTGCGTGCTCGGATTAATGGCGGCCGCTCAAAAGGCAACGCGCGGAGCTCGCAAGCTAGCCAGTATGTTTTGCTCACTTTTTACACGTCGTACCCACGTGTCGCTGCCGCACCAGAAAAAAGAAGTTGTCCGTAATTTTGTGTGTGTGTGTGTAGTCAACGAGATCATCGGCAGAGACACGTGCAGCCTGAGCAGCGCCGACCCGCCGCACCCGTCCCACCAGAGTGAGCGGGACCCCAAGCGCGGCGACGCCCTCTTTACCTTCTGCGGCGGGCCGCCGAGCTAGCTCAGCCATCCAAAGGCTTCCAACTCGCCCGCGTGCCCTTTCCGATCGACTTTTCTACTTCCACTTCCTGTTTGTGTGTGCCTCTGCTGTGTCACGCGACTGCCGTGTTGAGTGATAAAAGTCTCGTTTTTACCAAAACGACGGCGATTATGATTTCCAGGTCTGCAACGTTCCAACATGAGCAGGCGACGGCAAATGTGAACAGCTCACAGTTGCTCGTTAATTATTCTGCGAGCTCTTTAGGCCGCTTAATTTTATTTGACTGGATTAGCACCAGCGACTGATTGCGTCCATCCCACCGCATGGAAAAGGATTGTGGCTTCTCCCGATCGAGCGGTGAGTTTGTAAAGCACGCTAATATCTCACATTTTGTGAGGCGGCGTGTATATTTAGCCAGCATTTAGCATTAGCAAGATGTAAAGTGGCGTTACTATCCGGGAGCGACGGCGTGTGCTAATGTTGACGTTAGCTCATATTAGCTAACGGTAGCTAGCGACATCACTTCCCTTGTTGACGCTCCTCGATGGAAACCCGCGGCCTCTTTCACTCGTTATGTGCAGGTAAAATGTTTGTCTGCTAATGTAGATGTTAGCTTAGCTAATGTTAGCCAGCCAGTGGCTACAACTGGTAAATATTAGTTAGCACATCACCGCTTATTTTGAAGTCTGTGGCTAATGCTGGTTGAAGTTAATAGTGCAAACCACATAAGGACAAAAACAGATTCACGTTTGGGATGATTATGAAACTAATATTACAGCCGACTGAAAAAAAAAAAGGGACAAAAGGATGAGTTATTTCATCAGACAACCCATTTCTCCATGTCAGCCCGGCGACTTGATAAAAGATGCTTTTCACTCGCTAAGGCGCCTTCATGAGGTCCACGTGCAGGCGACCAAGTCCCCTTTCATTTAAAGAGCTGGTGGTCCGGATCCATCTGGACGAAGCAGACCTCGCGGACGGCTTGCCGCTCCGAGGATGTCCAGCAGCTGCGGGCGCAGGTGTAGACCAGCACGGTTCCAAAATCGGGCTGCGACCAGTCGCTGGCCGCGCCCGCGTCCCTCCAGCATAATAGATTGACTAGCGCCGGCATGAGCTGCAGCTCAAAGGTCAGCGGGCCGCCGCAGGACGCGCACGCCGACGCCACCAGCCCCTCATTGGCCGGCGGTTCCGAGATAAAGAGCGGTCGCCCGCCGCGACAATAACGCAGGATCTGCTGAGGACACATCGAGATCCTCTTGCGGAACCTGGAGAAGTAATGGTCGCCATGACGCGCTCGACTCTTCTCGTACTTCGCCACCGCCACCGTCGTCGTCAGGCTGGACCGCCACCGCTCCCTCCCTCCGCTCGTAGTCCCTCAACAGTTGCTCAGCGTGCGACCGCTCCTCCTCGTTGTCTTCGTCCCACGCATCTTCCTCGTCCACCACACTGATGAAGAACGCTCGCAGGACGGGAACATCCGCCGGAGGCTCTGCCAGATGGAGGGCGTCCAGTTGGCTGCTCATGACATCCTCTGGAACCACAACAAAGACCACTTATTTTTTTTTAAGTGACAGAGAAATTGACTGGTCGCTGCAAGTCAAACTTGTTGTTTATGGGAGAAAAATACCTGTAAAATGATTCTCCAAGTATGGCACAAAACAAAGTGTAACAAGCAACTCAAGTTGAAATGCAAACGGAATACAATCAACAGCAACTTTGCATGCCACTAAAAAGCAGCCAGCGTGTGACAAGTGGCAGTCGTAGCAATCGCATTGAAAATCGCTGGCCTACATCATTTCGAACTTGCCGTTACTAAAATCAATTGGGGGCAAAAAATACCAGCTAAAATGTTTTGCTTAACTGTAATATTCAAATATATTGTCTGGGCAACTAGGCTATTATACTAACGACAGTTTAAATAAAATAATTTGGATTGTCATGTCAAGTCGTGAGTCAATTATGTTTTTTCCGCCCCCTGGCGGCCGTCAGGAGACAAACTCCGTTTCGTGTTATTTTGCCTCGTTACCTTTTTCGTCCTCTAGGACAGGTTTGTGGATGTCTTTCTTCTTCTTCTCCTCGTCGTCGTCCATGCCCCAGTCGTCGGCGGATTCACACCAGTCACTAACCGAGATAGAAGCCTCCTTCGCCGGCGCCGGCTCGCCGGACGCCCGCGCCGCTCTGCCGTCGCGCACCAGGCTCTGCGAGCGCAGCGCCGTCCAGCTGTCCCGCCGCCCGCCGCAACCGGCGGTCGGGCAAGCGAACAGCTGGAGGCTCCGGTGGTAGGGCGACTCCTCTAGGGGGCAGTACACCTGCACCATGTGGACCAGCGGGGCCGAGCAGCACCCGCAACGGGGGAACACGCGGGGTAGGCCCGGTACGACATCCGGAAGCCCGCCCACCTTATTGGTGAGGAAGGACGAGCGATACGCGAGGTCGTCCAGTTCGCCGTCGCAAACGCCCAGAAGAGTCGACTCCCGGATGGGAGACGACATCGTCGCACGTCGAGCCACACACCCGTGTCACCGGTGTGAAGATGCGAGGTCGGCGGCCAGGTCGGCTCCAGGGCCTGCGCGGGACGATGACGTCATGCAACGGCAACCCCTAAAGGACAAACTACGTTTCGCCCGTTAAGTGACAGGAACTGCTCGTGGCTTCTTCGGTCAAGCATTTAACATCGAGGTCGAACATTGGTAATGTTGTAAATCAGAGAAAATGATCTCACTGTGTATTTGACTGTAGAGCAGGGCAAAATCAATTTTTAAGATACAATGTTTGCTGGTTTACATATTTCCTATCTGTCCCTGCGTTTTCTAATTGCACCTCTAAAATGCCAGGTTTGGATGCCGCTGTGCTTCTTCAAAAAGTCAAATGTAAAAAAATAGAAGAAATGAATTCAGAACCAGTTTAGTTTCATGAGTGGTCGTCATGTCAACTTTATTTTTTGTCAGTAAAAGTGAGGTGATGGGAGTAGAAAAATGTGATGCTGATCAAACGTGATTGATTTTCTAACCATCCTGATAAAAAGAAACAAGTCACGATGGCGACGCAACAACAGCTTCTCCGTCAAAGAAGCAGACGAGTCGACGCGAATGTCGGAAGCAAATGGTGACGACTTGACTGTCAGCGTGAACACAGGGCCTCCCGCCAGCAGGAGGCGCTCAAAGTAGGCGCCTCATTCATGATGCGTTCACTGGTCACTGGTCATCGTCGTGGTGGTCGTGGGTGGGTGACGAGTGGCGCTCGGTTGGGCGGGAGACGGGCTCCGATGCGCTGCCAGCGGCCCGGAGGCCAAATGATGTGAGACGCGCGGCCGTGCAGCAGCGCCAGCGACACCTTGCCGCGACAGAAAACAAGACACAGACATCGGTGAGTCACGTCATCAAGACCGCGACGTGCCCAAAACAGCACGTCACCACTTTAACGCTGACCTTTAAATCTTGTTAGATTAGTTTCTCAGGAGCAACAATAATGTCCTGGGCTCAATTGGACCCAGGCGGCGTGTGTGCAATTCCGTGTTAAAATAAAAATAGCCAATACATTTTATTGCA
Organism: Hippocampus mohnikei; assembly: GCA_026261675.1. NCBI lineage: Eukaryota > Metazoa > Chordata > Actinopteri > Syngnathiformes > Syngnathidae > Hippocampus > Hippocampus mohnikei. Next base: position 1,207,621 of record JAKGUB010000330.1, read on the forward strand.
TTGGATGAATTTAGAGGTGACACCTGTCATGTAGTACCACGTTGTGCCACAACAGGCTGCGTGGCAGCACTGAGCTCTACCATGGAAGCCCTGCCACTAGTGAAAATCGATGCCGAATTGACACCCATTGTAATTAATGTTTTTTTTCCACAATAATTGACTGATTAAGCCGTAGTCGCCCCATCTTAAGAAGCAGTGGAGTCTATTTCATCCTGAATACCATTACTAGCCATTTCCGGGACTAGCAGATCAGACGATTCAAGAAGAATTCGCCCACTTTTCGATCGTAATTCATTTTGCAATGGGTCAGTTTCATCCGCAACCTAACAGGACGGTTCATGTGGCGGTTTTGCTGACCGGGCCAAAGGTGTTGCTGTCCAGACTGTGCCCATGGTGGTCCCCCTCGATCCACAAGTGGCCGTCGGGAATGCGCACGTGTCGCTTCTTGTAGCTCAGAGTCCTGCACCAAAAATTTGCCCCGCCATGACGATCACATGGCTAACCATCCAAGAGTACAAGGGAAGTGTGGTTTCCATGGCGATTACCTAATGAAGTCTCCCTCCAAGCCGATGACGCGCTTGATGATCTTCTGCTCAGGATTCCTGGGAGACCTGTGAGGACACACGGCAAGAAAGGTTCAACACGAGCCACAGAATGGACTGGTCGCCAGACAAAGGCAAACAGGCGTTCCCTCTCGCATTTACTTTAAGTCTTTTTCGTCAGCGAACACGCCATCGTCACGTTTGGAGTGGACTCACATGATGGACACAATGTCTCCTCTCTGGACGTTGTACTTCCTGACACTCCAGCGGTTCAGCAGAACCACGTCGCACTCGGATGCTCCTTCCGGGTTCAGGAACGGCTGGAACAAAAACGCATACTCCCCCGTTCATTTCCTGTTTTTTGTCAGGTGGCTGTGGATTTATTCACCTGCATGGACACACCCTCCACCCTGGCCACGTACGCCAAGCGGTCTAGGATGGTAACGGTGACGGGCACGGCCACAAAAAAGCCACTCACAAAGGCGCGCAAGTAGCGTCGCCCCCGTGTGGCCCCCTGAGCCATGCTCACCGGGGCAGGAGGCAGAGGCAAGCTGGAAAAGACATCACCAAGCATGTATGTTACAAACACCACCATTAAAAAAAGTGCTGATCGCTACTGGTGATAAGAGCTGATCAGCTGTTAATAGCTACGGTATCCAGCTACTCAGTGTAAGGTACATTAAGCATACATGTAATATCTATGTGTGATGAAAGACTACTGTAGTAATTTTATTTTTACAGGTTGTGAAGCAGCAATGTGCATGCCAAGTCAATGATATGTAGGCATAATTGTAATTATGTTTGAGAGAAAATTTGATTCAGATTTGAAGTTTGCAAAATATATTATTTTTCCCCAAATACGCATACACTACTTTTACATTTTCACAACCCTATTTTAATATACACGCTATTTAGTATTATTCATTATTAAATCAATATGCCGTTTATTCACTTAAGAGTACACAAACCAAAACAAAAGGACGACCGTTTCTTTTATGTCTTAATATGTGACTGTTTGACCTCAACAACACGGGCGCCCATTCATTGTATCCTCGGAGCCAACAACTAGCCGCGTGGCTAACGAGGGCAGATTAAGTTCATAATTTCATAAATAAAATGTCATATCATGGATAGGCTGAAAATTACGCATACGTCATTTTACTCTCAGTGATGTCAGCTTTGACCGCAAAATATCTCAGTGACAACTAACTGGTAAAAGTGAGCTAAATTACACTCATGCTAACACTAACACACACTCACCAGCATTCGCTTCAACTTCCTGATGCCGCAGGGGAAGTCCACTCCGGGTCCTAAAGCCCGTTGGACACACACATAATGTCTCACGCTCGCACTTTTTTGTCTATTAATAACAATTCTGACAACGTATTCCCACTTTATGGAGTACGTGGATAATAGCATCATTTCGTTCAACTTTGCAGTAGTGTACACGAATTGAGTCTACCAGCCTGCCGAAAACGTCATAAATTGTGTACATTTTGCGACCTCTGTGATTGGTCAATTTTGTGCTGTTTTGGACACGTGGTGCAGCAAAATGGCTGCCAGCGTCAGTGGCGATGATGGTTTGTTCAACTCTTAAGAGTAAAATTGTGTCCTTTTAAGCGCATTTTCCGTTGTTGTGGGAATTTGTTTGATTAATATCAACTCACGGGATAGTTGGGGAGCAAAACAATTGGAGACATCCTCTACAACGCTTTCCTTTTCGACATCTTTAGCTGCTAGTGCTAGGATAAGCTAACTCTTCAGCTTTCGCAAAACTAGATCGATGGACATAGTATAATTTGTTGTGGGTAAAGCTTTAAGATATATTAATGTAAAAAGGATTGCAAATAACAGCCTCTTCCCACTTACCTTTCCTAGATAAACAAAACTGGGGTTAGGGGTGGGGGATCAAAATGTTACGGGCAAAACGTGACGCCTTCAATCGACACGAGAAAGGACATGTGGGACGTCATGCACGTCTTGAGCATGACGTCTCTGAACCACTGAGGAAAGGAGACTTTGAATCTCTCCTCTTTCATCTGTAATTGCTTCAAACAAGTCGCAATGCAGGAGTAGTTGTTCTGTAAAGTGCTTTGTTTACAGCTCTAGCTGTTGCGAAAGCGCTATATGAATAAAGATGTCTTGTATTGTAAATGAGAGCGATAACACGTCCACAGTTCGAATACAACCAGGATGGCGGCTGCCAAGAGGTTTTTCTTAACTCTTTTTCTGTCTGAAAAACAGCTTTGTCTTATAGTCAAGCGATCGTGTTTAATGCTCACAGCAGAGCAGAGTTCATATGATGTTTTAAATAATAGACTGTTTCCATTCTGCAAGTGCAAAAAAAAACAAACAAATTTTACTATCTTACGGTCTCAGGTGTGGACCACATCCTGGAGCCGCTGTGTTTTCCAGAGCAGCCTCATGCTACTTATTCCGACGATCCCGCCTGCCATCCTCCCGGTCCGCACTGCGGCGGCGCGGAGACGCTGTCGTGTCTCTTCTGCTCGGAGTCGCTCCCTCTGATGCACAAGGACGCCCTCCTCAAGCATCTCCTGCTGCAGCACAAGTTGGTCATCGCTGATGTCCGACTCATTGCAGACCTCCCAAAGTAAATGTCGCACGCATGCCTCTCACACATTGACTGCGCGCTTGTGTCTAGCTACGGAAACAAACGCATTCGCTGCCTTGGGGGTCAAAACCACCCACGTCAAATGTTGCTCAATTTCCTGTTTTGTTCACAAATCTCGACAGTTGATCAGTCCACACATGTGCATGTATAGTTATTTTTTTTCTACAAACAATTGAGCAATCGAAAGTGTTTCAATCACCTTGCTGTCTTTGAAGAAACTGACTTGATATACTTTTTTTTAAATTCCTGTGTTTTGAACATGTCATATTTCTCTCATGCCCTGTGTGCAGGTACCTACTGTACTGGAAAGGCCGATTCTTGGAGCAGCCAATCACAGATTTCTGCAGTGAGATCAAGACCAACTCCACCGGGCCTGTCGGTGAGTACACAAAAGTGTGTGTGTGATGTGTGTGTGTGTGTGTGAGAGACACATGACGTCACAAGAACGTCCAATGACCCTCCAGAGAAACAGGAGCGTTACTTCCTGCTGTGCGACGTCCTTCCGGAAGACCGCTCCCTGCGAGAGAAGCTCCAGCAGAAACGTCTGGTGAGAACCACCGTGACGCGGTTTGGGCTTCTCACGTTCTTTTTCTCCTCCTGCGGCGTCTTGCGTCCGACCAATGACGGGCTTTGGCTTCTCGCCGTCTCTTTTTTTCTTGTTTTCCGAGCGTTTGATCTTTCCTTTTCTCGTTTGCGTCATCAGGAGGAGGTGCTGGAGCAGCAGCAGAAGGAGCGAGAAGATCGCGGCTTCCATCGCGTGTGCATGTTCTGCAATGACGAGTTCACCGGCAACAGGTGGGCTCATCGTGACTGTCAAAAGCAAATCTCAAATTGCACGTTGTGGATTTGGAACGACCGTCTTGCATGCGTTTATTGGGGGGAACAAATATTCCCAATTTCAAAAGAAATCAATACAAAAGGGTGAGACACAGCCACTCTTTTAAAACACCTCAGACCGAAGAACAACTTGGCGGACAAAGCTGGTGTTTTTCTTCCTTGGTCGGGACAAAAAAAAAAAAAGAAATAAATCGATCCCGATTAGCCAAAGTCAGCGTCTTCAAAATCATCTTTGCCTTCAGGTCGGCTCTCCTGAACCACATGGCCCACGAGCACGCCTTCAGCGTCGGGCTTCCCGACAACATCGTCTACTGCGACCAGCTTCTGGACACGCTGCAGAGCAAAGTGGACAAGTTGCGTCGACACGCTGGCCGTCCCTTTTTTTTTTTTTAATATTTTGGATAATATCGTCATCGAATTGTCTTGCCGCGTCAGCCTGCAGTGTTTGTACTGCGAGAAGACGTTCAAGGACAAGGTGACGCTGAAGGATCACATGAGGAAGAAAGCGCACCGCCGCATCAACGCCAACAACCGACAATACGACCGATTCTACATCATCAACTACCTGGTAGCCGCCGCGTCGCCTCGTCGACGGTTTTCCACAAAGCTCGATTGTCCTCGCCCGACTCGATAAAAAATCTCAACCCGCTGTTATTGGTGACAAAGCAAAACATTTAAGGTCGTATGAAAAATTGTTTATGTGCGACATCCAAACTTGTGTTCTGAGTTAAAAAAAAAAAAAAAAAACAGTTAACACGTCATCAGATGTGCAACAATCAATCGATTGATGATCAAAATTCAAAAACCGCTCACGTGTGTGAGTGACGCTTCCGCCGGCAGGAGCTGGGGAAGACGTGGGAGGAAGTGCAGAGCGAGGACGACCGGGAGCTGCTGGACGACAAAGACGACGAGTTGAGTGGACAAGTCGCCGCCGGCGCGGCCCTGCTACACTTTTTTTGGGGGGGGGGCGTTTGTCTGAAGGCGTTTGTCTCTCGCCAGCGACTGGTCCGACTGGCGCGCGTGTCCCGTGTCGGCCGTCTGCTTGTTCTGCGATCTTCGGCGCGACGCCATGGATGACATCTACGCTCACATGAAGGTAGTTGTCGCCCGCGCGTGGGAGAAAGCCAAGCGGGAAGTTTGAGGAGTTTTCCACTCAACTTCAGCCGGGGGGCGGGGTCTCAAGTCGCCCCTGCGCTGTCATTGTAGCTGTCCCAATATTTTTGTCCGTGTTCCAGGAAGTCCACGACTTTGATCTCCAGCATCTGAGGGCGGAGCTCAGTAAGTCTGCCGGCGGCCATGCACCCGCGCGCAATCCGGTGTCTAAATGCGACCCCCCCCCCTCCACCCCCACCCCCAGACCTGAAGTTCTACCAGCAGGTCAAGCTGGTCAACTTCATCCGCCGTCAGATCCACCAGAACCGCTGCCACGCCTGCCAGGGCAAGTTTGGCTGCAGGGGCGACGATCCTGCGACATCTGCGGAGCGACGGCATGCCATGATGCTGCCCCGCCCGCACCTGGAACCAACCCCAGTGAGTCTCCGCCTCGAATGTTCCGATCTCCGCCTGCCATCCTCCCGGTCAACGCACCGGCGGCGCGAGAGCTGTCGTGTCTCATTCTGCTCGGTCGCTCTCTGATGCACAAGGACGCTCCTCAAGCATCTCCTGTCAGCACAAGTTGGTCATCGCTGATGTCCGACTCATTTGCAGACCTCCCAAAGTAAATGTCGACGATGCCTCATCACCTTGACTGCGTTGTGTACTAGAAACGACTGCATTGCTGCCTTGGGGGTCAAAACCACCCACGTCAAATGTTGCTCAATTTCTCTCATGCCCTGCGTGCAGGTACCTACTGTACTGGAAAGGCCGATTCTTGGAGCAGCCAATCACAGATTTCTGCAGTGAGATCAAGACCAACTCCACCGGGCCTGTCGGTGAGTACACAAAAGTGTGTGTGTGTGTGTGTGAGAGACACATGACGTCACAAGAACGTCCAATGACCCTCCAGAGAAACAGGAGCGTTACTTCCTGCTGTGCGACGTCCTTCCGGAAGACCGCTCCCTGCGAGAGAAGCTCCAGCAGAAACGTCTGGTGAGAACCACCGTGACGCGGTTTGGGCTTCTCACGTTCTTTTTCTCCTCCTGCGGCGTCTTGCGTCCGACCAATGACGGGCTTTGGCTTCTCGCCGTCTCTTTTTTTCTTGTTTTCCGAGCGTTTGATCTTTCCTTTTCGCTTTGCGTCATCAGGAGGAGGTGCTGGAGCAGCAGCAGAAGGAGCGGAAGATCGCGGCTTCCATCGCGTGTGCATGTTCTGCAATGACGAGTTCACCGGCAACAGGTGGGCTCATCGTGACTGTCAAAAGCAAATCTCAAATTGCACGTTGTGGATTTGGAACGACCGTCTTGCATGCGTTTATTGGGGAACAAATATTCCCAATTTCAAAAGAAATCAATACAAAAGGGTGAGACACAGCCACTCTTTTAAAACACCTCAGACCGAAGAACAACTTGGCGGACAAAGCTGGTGTTTTTCTTCCTTGGTCGGGACAAAAAAAGAAAAAATCGATCCCGATTAGCCAAAGTCAGCGTCTTCAAAATCATCTTTGCCTTCAGGTCGGCTCTCCTGAACCACATGGCCCACGAGCACGCCTTCAGCGTCGGGCTTCCCGACAACATCGTCTACTGCGACCAGCTTCTGGACACGCTGCAGAGCAAAGTGGACAAGTTGCGTCGACACGCTGGCCGTCCCCTTTTTATTTTTAATATTTTGGATAACTATCGTCATCGAATTGTCTTGCGCGTCAGCCTGCAGTGTTTGTACTGCGAGAAGACGTTCAAGGACAAGGTGACGCTGAAGGATCACATGAGGAAGAAAGCGCACCGCCGCATCAACGCCAACAACCGACAATACGACCGATTCTACATCATCAACTACCTGGTAGCCGCCGCGTGCCTCGTCGCGGTTTCCCAAAGCTCGATTGTCCTCGCCCGACTCGATAAAAATCTCAACCCGCTGTTATTGGTGACAAAGCAAAACATTTAAGGTCGTATGAAAAATTGTTTATGTGCGACATCCAAACTTGTGTTCTGAGTTAAAAAAAAAAAAACAGTTAACACGTCATCAGATATGCAACAATCAATCGATTGATGATCAAAATTCAAAACCGCTCACGTGTGAGTGACGCTTCCGCCGGCAGGAGCTGGGGAAGACGTGGGAGGAAGTGCAGAGCGAGGACGACCGGGAGCTGCTGGACGACAAAGACGACGAGTTGAGTGGACAAGTCGCCGCTGGCGCAGCCCTGCTACACTTTTTTGTTGGGGCGTTTGTCTGAAGGCGTTTGTCTCTCGCCAGCGACTGGTCCGACTGGCGCGCGTGTCCCGTGTCGGCCGTCTGCTTGTTCTGCGATCTCCGGCGCGACGCCATGGATGACATCTACGCTCACATGAAGGTAGTTGTCGCCCCACGCGTGGGAGAAAGCCGAGTTTTCCACTCAACTTCAGCCAGGGGGGGGGGGGGCGGGGGTCTCAAGTCGCCCCTGCGCTGTCATTGTAGCTGTCCCAATATTTTTGTCCGTGTTCCAGGAAGTCCACGACTTTGATCTCCAGCATCTGAGGGCGGAGCTCAGTAAGTCTGCCGGCGGCCATGCACCCGCGCGCAATCCGGTGTCTAAATGCGCCCCCCCCACCCCCTCTCCCTCTCACCCAGACCTGAAGTTCTACCAGCAGGTCAAGCTGGTCAACTTCATCCGCCGTCAGATCCACCAGAACCGCTGCCACGCCTGCCAGGGCAAGTTTGGCTGCAGGGGCGACGTCCTGCGACATCTGCGGGAGCGACGGCATGCCATGATGCTGCCCCCCGCCCGCACCTGGAACCAACCCCAGTGAGTCTCCGCCTCGAATGTTCAGACGGAATATCGTTATTAGTCCATCATCGCTCACTCGGAAATTTATGGCTGCAACAAAACCACATTTTCTCCATGACAAATTAGGATGATTATTTCTCGCCAATTTCTCCAGTGCGGGACAAATAAAGGTCCTCTTATCTTATTATTCGGCCATGCCGACACGCGAGCATCATTGGGAAGTGGACTTGACGTTTTGGTGCCTCGCGTGACCCGTTCAGGTACTACTTCCCCACCTACGAGAACGACGCCCTGTTGTGCGCGCTGCCCGACAGCGACGGCGAGGAGAGCGATGGACGAGCGGGGGAAGACGGCGTCCCGGTCATCGCCGAGGACTTGTTGGACGCCAGGCTTATCAAGGAGAACAGCGTCCTCAGGAATCTGCTCAAACACACCACATAAGAACTCGCACGTGTTTCGTCACCTGCTGGACACCGGACTCGAACCCTTTGAGGCACTTTTTTTTTCTCCATGACACCATGACGCAGCTGTAAAGACAGAGCAATAAATGGATTTCTATTTGCGGGCTTTGTCGCCTGGTGGGGGATTTGTGTGTGTGTGTGTGTGTGTGTGTGTGTGTAGAGAGAGAGAGAGTTTTCATGTGTTCGTGTTCAATATTTGTTATTTTTCAATATTTTATTTTCCCCATTTCCTCCCATTTTTCGGAGTGAATGGAAAACGTGACGTCACTAGTCCGAGGTTTTGGAGAAACTGGAGTTATCTGGAGCAATTTTCAAACCTTTTAAGTACGACTACCGTCGGAGGAGGTTGTTCATCTTCCAAAAGTCACATTTTAGAGTTCCAAATGTTCACTCGTATGACGTGACCAACACGAGCGATCGATCGGGAAGACTTGTAGTACGCTTGTTAGCCGATAGGGCGTGCTGTTGGTCCGACAAGTCAAGAGCTCGCCATCAACGTCAAGTGGCGCTCGCTTGATGAGAATCGAATCGATGCGTTTAGCAGGTAGAGAAACGTGTTTTGTTCTTGTCTTGAGGCTGGTCGGTACAATGGCTGCCGGCCATCGTGACGGGATTGCGTGCGAGTGGTTAGCCGCCACTGAGCTAAATGGCTAACGGAGCTGCAAGCCGGCGAGGCGAGTGACAGGCCTGCGAGCAGCCGGATGAGCCGAGTCCGAAAAGGTAATGACGAATGACAGCGGTGCCTCTTTTCCGTCTTGGGTCCTCTTCCGGCCCAAGCTAACGTGAGACATCGTTGCTCTTCCCGACGGCTCTTTTGTTGCTAGCTGGCGATCTGACGAAGCTAATTGTGGCCACTTCCGGGCCCGGTTCGTCACAGGAGTCGAGCACGCACGACAACACAAACGTGTCCCCCCCCCTATGCAACATTTCGAAGCAGCCCCACGTCGTTGTTTGGATTGGAGCTCACCTGAATTAACAAGCTCCGTATTCCTGTTCGTACATGTCTTAGAATTCCACTGGAGGAAGAAGAAGATTCGACAGAGCAATCCAGCAGCAGCTTTATTTCTATTCAGACTCGAGCTCCCCGCATAGACAAGCAAAGAAGACAATGCAAATATACTCGCACATAGATGTCATTGGTTCTATGTAGGTTTGATTTGTCTAATTTCTGTTCAAAGTCATCATGGAACGCTGACATGACTTTGGCCCAGTGCACACATAAGGATTTTTTTCAAATTATGTTTTATCTTACAGAATAGAATCACGAAGACACAAAAACAAAGCAAAACACATAAAAAAAAACAGGCATTGACAAACCAAATTCCAATGAAGTTGCGACGTCGCGTTAAGCATAAATAAATCACGTTTGACCGACACTTAATTGAATAGACTACAAAGACAAGATACTTCATGTTCAAACGCGTAAACGTTGAGCAAATAATCACTTTTGAATCATATGACGGGCGGCCCGGTAGCCCAGTGGTTAGCACGTCGGCTTCACAGTGCAGAGGTACCGGGTTCGATTCCAGTCCCGGCCTCCCTGTGTGGAGTTTGCATGTTCTCCCCCGGGCTTGCGTGGGTTTTCTCCGGGTGCTCCGGTTTCCTCCCACATTCCAAAGACATGCATGGCAGGCTGATTGAACACTCTTAAGTTGTCCCTGAGTGTGAGTGTGAGCACGGATGGTTGTTTGTCTCTGTGTGCCCTGCGATTGGCTGGCAACCGGTTCAGGGTGTCCCCCGCCTACTGCCCGAAGACAGTTGGGATGGGCTCCAGCACCCCCCGCGACCCTAGTGAGGATCAAGCGGTTCGGAAGATGAATAAATGATATGACTGCAACACGTTCGGAAAAAAGCTGGGACGGGGGTCATGTTTCCCACTGTGACCTATCAGCTTTTCTTTTAACATTCTGGACTGCAGCGAAAGTATCCCAAAGTTGTCGAAAAAGCGAGCGATCACGGCAGAACTGTCTGTCACTCAACCATTGGGCAGTTTCGGCTTCCAAGTAAGAGAGCGCATGCGGCCTATTAGATGGCAGAAGTGAATGAAAGCCGCGGTCAATGAAATCAGTTCATTAACCTGTCAAAAGCATTTGACGGAGCCATTACGGCGGCTAAAGAGTCATATTTGTCAAAAGTAGTTCAGTGGCACTGACGCAAGCAGGGAGCGCATCGACTGTCTTTGGAGTCTGGCCTCACGTCAAGCCATCAAAAAGGTCACGTGAGGTTGACTGACGTCATGGCTGGTGCGAGCGCATCCCGTCACGAGGGGTCCGGGCATTCCAGGCCTTGGGGGTCACAAGGCTCCCGCGGTGGAGTCACGTGATCTCATTCCACACTTTGGTGCCATGTGAGAAGCTGCTCGAGTCAGCCTGGAAACTGCGCCAGAGTGCGGATACGTTTGCGCGCGCGAGCGTGTGTGAGTGCGGTGACGGCATGAAGGTGACTTGCGAGGAGGTGAGTGCGCCCACAACCACAATTGTCGTCAGCTTCGCTTCAGGTCGCGCTTCTTGACTTCCCGTTTTCTCGCTTCCTCTTTGGGTGTCTGAGTTGTGTGTGAAAGTGTGTTCCACTCACTTATTTTGTGTGTGTGTGTGTGTGTGTGTGTGTGTGTGTGTGTGTGTGTGTGTGTGTGTGTGTGTGTGTGTGCGAGTGTGTGTGTGGAGGCATGTTTGAGGTGTTTTAAATGAGCTCAAAGTTGACTTGCAAAGCAATGTTAGAACAAACCTACACTTGTGTGGCAGCAGAGAAGACCTGTCTATGTCTGTGGGAGTGGGCGTGTCCCACAAACTTCATAGCCCCCCCACCCCCCAAAAAAAAGGAACCTTGTGAAATTTAACCTAAGATCACTTTTGTTTTTGGTGACATATTTGCACATTTGGATCTTTTGTAACTTTGTGACCTTCAACTCATTCACTCCCAAAGACGTTTTTATGCGTCATTTCAGACTTGGTTTAGAATTGGCTGGTACTCAGAAAATAATTTTTAAAAAACAATAGTTTTCATTGTCTGAAAATCAGGCGCTCTACCCCGATGACGCAATTGGATCGGGACAAACCCTGAAAGCAAAATTGTAAAATGACAAGTTGCAACTTAACTAAACCCAAAAGTTAGCTGAAACATACCGTCATTTCCGCACTATAGAGCGCACCTGATTATAAGCCGCACCCACTACATTTTTAGAGGAAAAGCAATTTTGTACATACACAAGCCGCACCCGTATATAAGCCGCACGTGCCCACATTAAAACATGTCAACATATTTACAAAGAAAGACGGTACACAGAGAGAGTTTTCAAAGTTTTAATAATATAACTTAACAATAATAATAATATAACTTTCTTCCCAAACGGTGCCTGTGACGCGGCAGTAAAACGCTAGCAACATGCTAACAACACGCTAGCAACAGAATAGCAACACAGTATAACAGGTCTGGTAAAAGAACATACCGGTACTTGTAAAAATCACGGTGAGCCGTCGTTCATGCCGAGTTTACGTGCAGCAGCTGTTTCCTTCTTTATCGGACAGCTCGATTGCTTTTAGTTTGAAAGCTGCGTCATATGCCTTTCTTTTAGCATTTTCCATGATGAGGGTATGTTCACGCTAATTTAATTTAGGCACAAGACAAGAAGTTGCAGTCTTCCACCCGTCTTTATCTTACCTTTTCTACTCGAGCGCCCCTGGTGGCCATTAGAAATATTACACAAATTGGCCGCATCACTGTATAAGCCGCAAGGTTGAAAGTTTGGGAAAAAAGTAGCGGCTTATAGTCCGGAATTTACGGTAATCATGCTAAAAATGCAGTTTAACATGTTAGTTGATATGCTAAAATGAACCCCCCCCTCAAAAAAAAAAAACAAATCTCAAGCTCCTCTTAAAATTTGAGTTATGAAGTCGTAACTCTGCGAGAACGTCCCCGACAATGTAACCATGCGAAAAGTTAGCAAGTGGAAGTGGCTTGTGCGTCCCGGCGATGAACCGTCGTGTCAAGGCTGAGGAACATCCCCCCCCTTCCCTCACGCTGATTTTCTCCTGCAGGCGACGCACTTGGAGCCCCCCCCCATGGCGGTCTACGACGAGAACATCGCCAAGAACCCGTTCTTCGTGGCCCTGGAGAAGCTCAGGCCGGACCTGTGCGACCGCGTGGCCCGGCTGCACGGCATCGTAAGAATTTAGCACTGGCCCCGAAATCACATTTGTGTATTTTCCTTGTTTTTGAGTCAATCTAATCTTTGTCGTTATTTTCAAATCCAAAGCTGTCCGAACAATTTTGTCATGTTTTGTGAGGGATGCCGCAGCCTAACGTAATACGGGGGTTTTCGCGGTCCATGTACGAACAGTTTCGGAGTTTGATCCGCCTTGCCGGCGGCAGGTCGGATTGGTTTCCAGTCAAATCAGGTCACCTTTATTTTCTCGAGCCCTTAAAACTCATTCACTCCCAAAGACGTTTTTAAACGTCTTTTCAGACTTGGTCCGGAATTGGCTGCTACTGAACGAATCTCAAAGGGCTTCACATACAAATATCAACGCCATCCCTGACCTTCACCCCAGGAGTTCCTGAGAGGTGATGGAAGATTTTGGGATCTCCGATGTCGACGGGATTAGCATCTCACTCCGTTAGCTAGTCGATTGAACTTTTTTAGCCCCATCGGCTTGTTTGATGTCCTGCACGTAGCAGTCAAGCGGCCCGCTGTCTCGATTAGCTTGTGGCTACATGCGCAGGTTCTGGTTCCGTGCTGCGGAAGTCTCGAAGGCAGCGTGGTGTCGCAGCTTCACTTTGACAGCTACGTGGTTCAGCCCGTGGAGGACGGATACCAGACGGCAGACGGAAAGGTTGGCCTTTTTTTCCATCGCCAATGAAAGACCTCCCCCCTTGGAAAAAAAACATCCCCTCCATCTTTTGCGCCTTCCTTGCAGGAGGTCCGGATCCTGGACAGGCAGGTCCTGTTGGGGTCCGGGAGCCTTCCGCCGCCGGTGTCGGTCGCCATCCTCTTTGAAGAAACTTTCTACAACGCCAGGGAGGAGAGCTACAGCATCTTGTGCATCTCCAGGCCGGTGGACGCGGCCGAGCCGCCGGATCCGGGCCCGGAGGCGGCGGCGGCGAGACACTGGGGCGGGCGCCACCTCCGGAGCCTGGGGAGTTTCGGCTTCCAAGTAAGAGAGCGCATGCGGCCTATTAGATGGCAGAAGTGAATGAAAGCCGCGGTCAATGAAATCAGTTCATTAAGCTGTCAAAAGCATTTGACGGAGCCATTACGGCGGCTAAAGAGTCATATTTGTCAAAAGTAGTTCAGTGGGACTGACGCAAGCAGGGAGCGCATCGACTGTCTTTGGAGTCTGGCCTCACGTCAAGCCATCAAAAAGGTCACGTGAGGTTGACCGACGTCATGGCTGGTGCGAGCGCGTCCCGTCACGAGGGGTCCGGGCATTCCTGGCCGGGTGTGTGGGGGGTCACAAGGCTCCCGCGGTGGCGTCACGTGATCTCATTCCACACTTTGGTGCCATGTGAGAAGCTGCTCGAGTCAGCCTGGAAACTGCGCCAGAGTGCGGATACGTTTGCACGCGTGAGTGCGCTAGTGCGGTGACGGCATGAAGGTGACTTGCGAGGAGGTGAGTGCGCCCACTTTGTCGTCAGCTTCGCTTCAGGTCGCGCTGCTTGACTTCCCGTTTTCTCGCTTCCTCTTTGGGTGTCTGAGTTGTGTGTGAAAGTGTGTTCCACTCACTTATTTTGTGTGTGTGTGTGTGTGTGTGTGTGTGTGTGTGTGTGTGTGTGTGTGCGCGAGTGTGTGTGTGGAGGCATGTTTGAGGTGTTTTAAATGAGCTCAAAGTTGACTTGCAAAGCAATGTTAGAACAAACCTACACTTGTGCGGCAGCAGAGAAGACCTGTCTATGTCTGTGGGAGTGGGCGTGTCACACAAACTTCATAGCCCCTCCCCCAAAAAAGGAACCTTGTGAAATCTAAACCTAAGATACCACTTTTGTTTTTGGGTGACATATTTGCACATTTGGATCTTTTGTAACTTTGTGACCTTCAACTCATTCACTCCCAAAGACGTTTTTATACGTCATTTCAGACTTGGTTTAGAATTGGCTGGTACTCAGAAAATAATTTTAAAAAAACAATAGTTTTCATTGTCTGAAAATCATGCGCTCTACCCCCGATTTCCGATGACGCAATTGGATCGGGACAAACCCTGAAAGCAAAATTGTAAAATGACAAGTTGCAACTTAACTAAACCCAAAAGTTAGCTGAAACATACCGTCATTTCCGCACTATAGAGCGCACCTGATTATAAGCCGCACCCACTACATTTTTAGAGGAAAAGCAATTTTGTACATACACAAGCCGCACCCGTATATAAGCCGCACGTGCCCACATTAAAACATGTCAACATATTTACAAAGAAAGACGGTACACAGAGAGAGTTTTCAAAGTTTTAATAATATAACTTAACAATAATAATAATATAACTTTCTTCCCAAACGGTGCCTGTGACGCGGCAGTAAAACGGTAGCAACATGCTAACAACACGCTATCAACAGAATAGCAACACAGTATAAGAGGTCTGGTAAAAGAACATACCGGTACTTGTAAAAATCACGGTGAGCCGTCGTTTATGCCAAGTTTACGTGCAGCAGCTGTTTCCTTCTTTATCGGACAGCTCGATTGCTTTTAGTTTGAAAGCTGCGTCATATGCCTTTCTTTTAGCATTTTCCATGATGAGGGTATGTTCACGCTAATTTAATTTAGGCACAAGACAAGAAGTTGCAGTCTTCCACCCGTCTTTATCTTACCTTTTCTACTCGAGCGCCCCTGGTGGCCGTTAGAAAAATTACACAAATTGGCTGCATCACTGAATAAGCCGCAGGGTTGAAAGTTTGGGGAAAAAGTAGCGGCTTATAGTCCGGAATTTACGGTAATCATGCTAAAAATGCAGTTTAACATGTTAGTTGATATGCTAAAATGAACCCCCCCGCCCCCCCCCAAAAAAAAAAATCTCAAGCTCCTCTTAAAATTTGAGTTATGAAGTCGTAACTCTGCGAGAACGTCCCCGACAATGTAACCATGTGAAAAGTTAGCAAGTGGAAGTGGCTTGTGCGTCCCGGCGATGAACCAATGGTGTCAAGGCTGAGGAACATCCCCCCTTCCCTCACGCTTGACCTCCGGGCTGATCTTCTCCTGCAGGTGACGCACTTGGAGCCCCCCCCCATGGCGGTCTACGACGAGAACATCGCCAAGAACCCGTTCTTCGTGGCCCTGGAGAAGCTCAGGCCGGACCTGTGCGACCGCGTGGCCCGGCTGCACGGCATCGTAAGAATTTAGCACTGGCCCCGAAATCACATTTGTGTATTTTCCTTGTTTTTGAGTCAATCTAATCTTTGTCGTTATTTTCGAAATCCAAAGCTGTCCGAACAATTTTGTCATGTTTTGTGAGGGATGCCGCAGCCTAACGTAATCGGGGTTTTCGCGGTCCATGTACGAACAGTTTGAGTTTGATCCGCCTTGCCGCGGCAGGTCGGATTGGTTTCACCTCCCCCTTGGAAAAAACATCCCTCCATCTTTGCCTTCCTTGCAGGAGGTCGGATCCTGGACAGGCAGGTCCTGTTGGGGTCCGGGAGCCTTCCGCCGCCGGTGTCGGTCGCCATCCTCTTTGAAGAAACTTTCTACAACGCCAGGGAGGAGAGCTACAGCATCTTGTGCATCTCCAGGCCGGTGGACGCGGCCGAGCCGCCGGATCCGGGCCCGGAGGCGGCGGCGGCGAGGACACTGGGGGCGGGGCGCCACCTCCGGAGCCTGGAAGAGGTCAAGGAGTTCCTGGGCCGCCACAGCCACAAGTTGGACAAACTCATCGGGAACTTCTGCCACGCCTTCAAGGAGCACGACAGGAAGGGGCTCCGGCACCACATAGTAGGACGCGCTTACGCTTGCCGCTCGTCATGTCGTGTGATGCGGGGAATTACGTCGCGCCACGTGGATATGTCGCGTCGCGCGTCCCTGGACGTATCGTCAGCCGACGTGTTGATCGTCTTTGGAAAAACGGAAAAAAAACCCCAAACAAACAAAAAACAAGTTTTTAGCAACCACATTGGTATTTTTGCATTCATTTGGTGATAGCGCGCTCGCTAACGTGTCACATGACGTGTCGGAAAGGTCAAAATGTCCGTCCGTCTGACGACGTCTTTGTGCCGCCAGGACTCGGTTCAAGGCCTTTACACGCGGTGTCTTCAGTGCGTGCTGCGAGACGCTTGCCTGGTGAGTAGGAAGAAAAAGGAAACGAGCGCTTCGCGCGCTAGCTCGCTCATGTTAGCGATGGTCCATCTCCGTCGCCATGGTAACCCGGGGTGATGCGACACAAACGGGTTGGACTAATGCTCTTGATTTATACGATGGGAATCACGGTACTCTTGCCTCAAGGAATTGTCGCGCTGTGTGCAGAAGGCGCTGGCCAAGCGGGAGCTCCAAATGAGTCTTCTGAAGCAAGCGGTGGAGGTAACGAGGGAGGAAGTCGTCGCCCGAGTGTGGTTTTTTTTTGGGTTTCGAGGCCTGGCGGGCTCGCTGACGCGCGGCCGCTGTGTTTCCGGCAGGTGTACGTCCATCACGGCATCCACTCGCTGATCTTCAACCTGGTGGGGACGCTGGAAGCCAGCCAGGTGGGTGTGCAGGCTCGCGACCCCGCTTGACGCCTCGTCCTTTTTGCGTGTGTCCGACAGGACGCCGCCTTCAACAAGATCACCAGGAGCCTTCACGAGCTGCAGCACAAAGACGTCGGCGTCAAAGCGCACCTCAGGTGACCGCCGCCTGCCTCTCCTTCATTTTGAAGGCCCCCCCCCCACACCCTTTTTTTTTCCCCGTCCATTTTTTAATGCTGGCAAATGATAATAATTGCATCAGCATCACATTTGAAGTTGTCAAGTCACATGACACTGAGCTTTATTTATTTATTTTTTTCTATGGCTGCAATGTGACCGGCTCGGTGGAGGCGGTCCCAGCTCTCAGCTCATGTTCTTCTTCTTCTTCTTCTTCTTCTTCTTCTTCTACCGCAATTTGCGCTCTCTCAGCATCAACTTGTCTGCCGCCAAACGGGAGCTGAGTCAACTCAACCAGCACACGTCGCGCTCCTCAAGCTGCTTTGCCTGCGCAAAGTGGCCTTGACCGCCACCGACGCCGTCCCGCGCAGGTAGCGTGGCAGCCAAAACGCAGCGGCGCGACGCGATACGCCCCGCCTCACAAAGCTCACTTTGAACTCAATTTGCTGCTGCGGGCGTTTCGTTGTAATTAATTAATTAATTAATTAATTAATCTTTATTTGTCCCAGTCTACAGCAGCAAAATTGGGGGGAATAAAGTGTTTCAGTGCACAAAAGAAATGTTTCAGAAAAGAACTGTACACAGTTCAATATAAAATAAAGCATTAGCAATATATTTGTAGAATAAATATAATAAATTAGCAATAGCATAGAAAACGAAATAATTTTTATTTTATATATATATATATATATATATATATATATATATATATATATATATATATATATATATATATATAATTTGTTTTTAAATTAAAATATTTTTCATATATTTCTTTATTTTATTTATATATATATAATGTATATATATAAAATAAAAATATTATTTATTTTTAATTTTTGTATTTTTCATATATGTTTTTATTTTATATATATATATATAATTTTTAAAAATATTTGTCATATATTTTTATTATATATATATGTATATATATATAATAAAAATATATATTTTTAAAAATTTATATTTTTCATGTTTTTATTTTTATATATATATATATATATAAAATAAAATTATTATTTTTATATATATATTAGAGCTGTCAAACGATTAAAATTTTTAATCTAATTAAAAACTCAACTGTCAGGCCGGACCTGTGCGACCGCGTGGCCCGGCTGCACGGCATCGTAAGAATTTAGCACTGGCCCCGAAATCACATTTGTGTATTTTCCTTGTTTTTGAGTCAATCTAATCTTTGTCGTTATTTTCGAAATCCAAAGCTGTCCGAACAATTTTGTCATGTTTTGTGAGGGATGCCGCAGCCTAACGTAATACGGGGGTTTTCGCGGTCCATGTACGAACAGTTTCGGAGTTTGATCCGCCTTGCCGGCGGCAGGTCGGATTGGTTTCCAGTCAAATCAGGTCACCTTTATTTTCTCGAGCCCTTAAAACTCATTCACTCCCAAAGACGTTTTTAAACGTCTTTTCAGACTTGGTCCGGAATTGGCTGCTACTGAACGAATCTCAAAGGGCTTCACATACAAATATCAACGCCATCCCCTGACCTTCACCCCCAGGAGTTCCTGAGAGGTGATGGAAGATTTTGGGATCTCCGATGTCGACGGGATTAGCATCTCACTCCGTTAGCTAGTCGATTGAACTTTTTTAGCCCCATCGGCTTGTTTGATGTCCTGCACGTAGCAGTCAAGCGGCCCGCTGTCTCGATTAGCTTGTGGCTACATGCGCAGGTTCTGGTTCCGTGCTGCGGAAGTCTCGAAGGCAGCGTGGTGTCGCAGCTTCACTTTGACAGCTACGTGGTTCAGCCCGTGGAGGACGGATACCAGACGGCAGACGGAAAGGTTGGCCTTTTTTTCCATCGCCAATGAAAGACCTCCCCCCTTGGAAAAAAAACATCCCCTCCATCTTTTGCGCCTTCCTTGCAGGAGGTCCGGATCCTGGACAGGCAGGTCCTGTTGGGGTCCGGGAGCCTTCCGCCGCCGGTGTCGGTCGCCATCCTCTTTGAAGAAACTTTCTACAACGCCAGGGAGGAGAGCTACAGCATCTTGTGCATCTCCAGGCCGGTGGACGCGGCCGAGCCGCCGGATCCGGGCCCGGAGGCGGCGGCGGCGAGGACACTGGGGGCGGGGCGCCACCTCCGGAGCCTGGAAGAGGTCAAGGAGTTCCTGGGCCGCCACAGCCACAAGTTGGACAAACTCATCGGGAACTTCTGCCACGCCTTCAAGGAGCACGACAGGAAGGGGCTCCGGCACCACATAGTAGGACGCGCTTACGCTTGCCGCTCGTCATGTCGTGTGATGCGGGGAATTACGTCGCGCCACGTGGATATGTCGCGTCGCGCGTCCCTGGACGTATCGTCAGCCGAACGTGTTGATCGTCTTTGGAAAAACGGAAAAAAAAAAAACCCCAAACAAACAAAAAAACAAGTTTTTAGCAACCACATTGGTATTTTTGCATTCATTTGGTGATAGCGCGCTCGGCTAACGTGTCACATGACGTGTCGGAAAGGTCAAAATGTCCGTCCGTCTGACGACGTCTTTGTGCCGCCAGGACTCGGTTCAAGGCCTTTACACGCGGTGTCTTCAGTGCGTGCTGCGAGACGCTTGCCTGGTGAGTAGGAAGAAAAAGGAAACGAGCGCTTCGCGCGCTAGCTCGCTCATGTTAGCGATGGTCCATCTCCGTCGCCATGGTAACCCGGGGTGATGCGACACAAACGGGTTGGACTATGCTCTTGATTTATATGATGGAAATCACGGTACTCTTGCCTCAAGAAATTGTCGCGCTGTGTGCAGAAGGCGCTGGCCAAGCGGGAGCTCCAAATGAGTCTTCTGAAGCAAGCGGTGGAGGTAACGAGGGAGGAAGTCGCCCGAGTGTGTTTTTTTTGGGTTTCGAGGCCTGGCGGGCTCGCTGACGCGCGGCCGCTGTGTTTCCGGCAGGTGTACGTCCATCACGGCATCCACTCGCTGATCTTCAACCTGGTGGGGACGCTGGAAGCCAGCCAGGTGGGTGTGCGGGCTCGCGACCCCCGCTTGACGCCTCGTCCTTTTTGCACGTGTCCGACAGGACGCCGCCTTCAACAAGATCACCAGGAGCCTTCACGAGCTGCAGCACAAAGACGTCGGCGTCAAAGCGCACCTCAGGTGACCGCCGCCTGCCTCTCCTTCATTGTGAAGGGCCCCCCCCCCCACACACCCTTTTTTTTTCCCGTCCATTTTTTAATGCTGGCAAATGATAATAATTGCATCAGCATCACATTTGAAGTTGTCATGTCACATGACACTGAGCTTTATTTATTTATTTTTTTCTCGGTATGGCTGCAATGTGACCGGCTCGGTGAAGGCGGTCCTAGCTCTCAGCTCATGTTTCTTCTTCTTCTTCTTCTTCTTCTTCTTCTTCTCGCCGCATTTGCGCTCTTCCAGCATCAACTTGTCTGCCGCCAAACGGGAGCTGAGTCAACTCAACCAGCACACGTCGCCGCTCCTCAAGCTGCTTTGCCTGCGCAAAGTGGCCTTGACCGCCACCCGCACGCCGTCCCGCGCAGGTAGCGTGGCAGCCAAAACGAGCGCGCGGCGCGACGCGATACGCCCCCCCCCCCCGCCTCACAAAGCTCACTTTGAACTCAATTTGCTGCTGCGGGCGTTTCCGTTGTAATTAATTAATTAATTAATTAATTAATCTTTATTTGTCCCAGTCTACAGCAGCAAAATTGGGGGCGGGGGGAATAAAGTGTTTCAGTGCACAAAAGAAATGTTTCAGAAAAGAACTGTACACAGTTCAATATAAAATAAAGCATTAGCAATATATTTGTAGAATAAATATAATAAATTAGCAATAGCATAGAAAACGAAATAATTTTTATTTTATATATATATATATATATATATATATATATATATATATATATATATATATATATATATATATATATTTGTTTTTAAATTAAAATATTTTTCATATATTTCTTTATTTTATTTATATATATATAATGTATATATATAAAATAAAAATATTATTTATTTTTAATTTTTGTATTTTTCATATATGTTTTTATTTTATATATATATATATAATTTTAAAAAAATATTTGTCATATATTTTTATTATATATATATGTATATATATATAATAAAAATATATATTTTTAAAAATTTATATTTTTCATGTTTTTATTTTTATATATATATATATATATAAAATAAAATTATTATTTTTATATATATATTAGAGCTGTCAAACGATTAAAATTTTTATATATATATATATATTAATCTAATTAAAAACTCAACTGTCATAATTAACTCAAATTAACTAAAAATTAATCATGATTGCTCACTCATTTTTATCATTTCTGAATTTCCTTTTATATTTTTGTCCTATTTTCCCCATTTTAATGCTCTCATCAACATGGAATCATGAATCAGTTTTCTATGTGCAAAATGCAAATATTTACTGAAATAACAATTTTGATTTTCAATTTTACATGAACATTTTTCACTTGGAGCAGTTATTCACACATTATCTCTCACACAATATTACTGTCCATCAACAACAGTGAAAACAATATTTTGTCACACAACAGCTGCTTGAACAGCTCTTTTAGGGAATCAAAACAGCGCAATATAACATTATAAAGTGCACATCTAAGGTAAACTAGTACTCAGCCTATAATGGATTTAAGCCATGGTTGCATACTTCGTTTTCCCAAATTTGCTTTGAACACAGCAGTCAGGCTATGCTGATTCTGTTGGTCCTTCTTGCTCGGAAGTCTCTCTACGGTTTTGTGTCGACATCATTTCGGATTCTTGTAATGGAGGCTCGCTGGCAATCAGTAATGGTTGTTCAGTTAGGGATTGTCGGTCAGCATGGAAGGATCTCTCGTTCTGTACTTTTGGATCATTTATTGGAGCACTTTGCAGCAGAAGTAGGAGTAGTAGTAGTTGTAACAGAAGTATCAGAAGCAGGTAATAACCTAAACTACACATAAATGCAGTAAAAAATAATATATCTATCTTTCTGCATCGCAATGTAAATATGTATATAATTGACATTAATGAATACCTTTATCTAACAATACGTTTAATAAATAATGTAATCAACCCTGATTTCACTATGTATCATTATCGTCATCATTATTCATTGTTTTAAACGTAAGAAACCATTCAACACAAACATAAAGTCGAATCGAACAAAAGAACTACAAGTCCCAATACTCAATCCCGGAAGTGGAGCGCCGGCATGAACGTATCAAGTCGAATCGAACAAAAGAACTACAAGTCCCAAAGGTCCAACCCGGAAGTGGAGCGCCAGCATATTTACCCCAGCTGCAACGCAATTTACTTCGTTTAAACGTCAGATTGCAGACGGACAAACATGACAACTGTGCAAAAATGAGCTAAATAAAGACAGCCCTGTTCTAGCAACATTTTAGCCCACGCTGTTTAAATTGCCGATTGCGAACGGTAACTGACTGTGATTGCATAGCGATGCGGCAACCAAAGCAACCGATCATGACCGAATCTAAAAGCTAACTTTACACATCTGACTTGATAAGAAGCACTCGCGTAGCTTAACATTGAGCCATGCCGACGACGAAGCGAGTGTATTCACTCACGAAACAAAACGCTATTTATACATCGCGCGAACGTCACCTGTCAGTGGCAGCCCCGCCCCTCTTAAAGCGCCAGGTCAATCCAACAGGAGTCGTTCAGCAAATTTGTTCTTCGTCGTGTCATCCATTTTCTTCGCTTTGAAATGATCCATAGCTGTCTGTCTGAGACAAGGGGGCGGAGTAGAACGTCAGCTGTGCGCTTGGCCATTAAGTGGTATTTCAGACTCGACGTGCTATGATGATAGCTCGGTTTACGACTGCAAAACATACAGGAAACTTTGGTCTTGTCAGTGGAACAGTCTGGCAACTTTTTAAAAGTAAACTTTCCATTCATGAGCTATTTAAGTATCCGTTTTCAGTGTCTCGCGCTGCCGTGGCTGGCAAAACAAACGTCGCGTGGACCAGCGCAGCGCTTGATGTTTTGTTTCTGGTTTATTTATAGACAACGTAACATCCGCTGTGACGTCTCGCGTTAATCTCGCGAGAAAATTTTGATCCCGATAAAATTCATTTAAATTAATCCCGATATAAACGCGCTAAACTGACAGCTCTAATATATATATATATATATTTATTTATTTATTTTTTTTAATGAATAAGTTGTGGAAGCATGTTTTTCAAACCTCGAGCCAGTTTGTGAAATTCAGGTTTGTAAAAATTACAAAAAAAAAAAACACCAGAACGTTGCCGACGATGGCAACGTTGCGTCATTTAGGATTTGAGGCCAGCACAGCTTGCGAGTTGCGATTCGGCTCGTCGCGGCGATGATGGAGGAGAGCGAAACGTGATGGACGCAAGAGGCCGCAGAAGATGCCGCAGTTCGTGACGTGAAAGACAAGATGCAGGATGGGGAGAGGGCGGGATGATCAGCTCTTCTGTTCTCCCGTAGCGATTGCGGCCGCCTGGCGCGTCTGCCGGCGAGCGTGTCGTTTGCTAACGCGCTCTCTTTGTGAGCTTAATCTAATCTGACGCGTCCACAATCCGAGTCGCTGTTCGTCGCCCGGCGGCGCGCCCCTCTAATTTTGTTTGTCCGCCGGACAATTATCTCATTGGAGGGGCCCGACGAGGGGGAGGCGGGGGCGTGGGTGGCCGTCCCGCTCGCTTCGGATCGCCGCGCGTCTTGAGCGCGCGTGGTTATCATTTGCGTTGTTCTCGTTGTCGTCGCTTGTTGACAATGTTCCGTTTTGCAGTTAGCATGGAAGCGGTGTGCGCCGACGACCTGCTGTCCGTCATCCTCTACCTGCTGGTCAAGATGGAAATTCCCAACTGGTGAGCAGGGGGGGATGCTGGGGGGGGCACATACAACATCACAAGCACGCAGGGCGTGAACGGTGCGCCTGTGCCTGCGCAGGATGGCCAACCTGAGCTACATGAGGAACTTCTGCTTCAGTCAGTCCAGCAAAGACGAGCTGAGTTACTGCCTGAGCACCTTCGAGGCGGCCGCCGAGTACATCAAGCTGGGAAAGCTGCAGCACGTGCTCGCTGTGCGTAGCCCCGCCCTCTCACGCTGCACGCGCGCACGAGCGCCGCTAAAAGTGTGCGCTCTGTGCAGGGTTGCGTCGATACGAACGGCGTGCTTCAAATGAACGTGGAGCTGGCGAGCGCCTCGACGCCCATCAGCCGATTGTTCGAGGTCAGCGGCGGGGCCTCCGACCTTCGACCTTTCCCCCTCTCTCGCGCGAGCCGCGCTTCTTCCTCCGTCCCGCCGCTCACTCGCGTGTGTTTGCGCGCAGCACATCGCCAACGGGAACGCGGAGGAGGTGGAGCGTCTGCTGAGCGAAGGCGAGAGCGAAGAGGAGGCGCGGCCGTGTCATCCTCTGTGCGCCTGTGACCTCTGTGACCTTCAACTGTCCGGGTCAGATGTTTTGACTTGTTTTGCCGTCAATCCGCCGGCGAGTCGCCCGCGGGCCAGTTGTCATAATAGCCGAGCACTGATGCGACGTTGTCATTTTCTAGGAACGCTGGAAAAATCATCATCCTCATGAAATTCATGATCCAGATTATTTTATTTTTTTCGTAGTGTGGCAGCAATATGCTAATTCACAAGTGATGCTAACAAGTGATGCTAACTCATGCATGGCTTCTGGTGAACATCAGCAGCTTTTTTTTTTTTTTTAAGTTTTTTTTTTGTTTTTTTTTTACTTGAATTTGTCATTCGCTCCATGACCTCTGCGACCT